>VXBL01010535.1:210744-308868 GCA_013400195.1 Aramus guarauna
AAAAAAAAAAAAAGAGTACCCAGATTCCTGAAGCCTGGAAAAAGGTCATTAAATAGATCAGACGAAAAGGAAATAGCATGTCTACTAAATCAAAGATGTTTTATACAAACCATGATGGGTCATGCTGAGAGCTGTCTAGCTTGTTGAGCTTAGCAATGTTTCTCTCCTTGAAAATTAGCCAAGAATTTAGCTCTTTCCATAACTTTCTAATCCACCTACACAGCAGAGTTCAGATCCTACTACTGGTGTGGTATGAACCCAGCATTCTTCTGAGCGGGCAGTCTTTAATGTTTCTTTGATTGCAACATCATTAAGAATAGAGTTTAGCCTGTGATTTTACTTACTCTGTTAGTACCTCCTAGATTCTTTTGTGCAGTACATATCCTATGTAGAGCATAGGATTTCTACATACCTTTGCAGTATTGTCACCTACCAAAAAGTGGGTTATGAAATAGACAGCAGGTGCAAATTAAGTACTCTGAGTCTTTGCAGCTATTTATTTCTAAAAGAAATGCATTTTCTGAAGATGCGGGATGTTCCTTTTCCTTTGGGAAAGGATCTGGGGAAAACTGGGAATTGACATTTAAGAGGAGGGGAACTTTCCTCTTCACTGATCAGATACCATGAACCACAAAGTATGGTGGTGGTTTCTGAATGGATGTGTCTGTGTGGCTCAAGGCATCTTCCAGAGGGTCTGTGTCTCAGTCACTGTCATGCATCCTGGCACTGGCTGTTGTGAAGGAGGAAACCCTTGTTATTTCATTACAAACTCACAGGGCTCCCAGCCCTCTTTGTGTCGAGTAGCTAAAAAGTAGATATGATATAGTCTGGCCTTCCAGGAGTCGGCATCTCCTGTATTTCTTGGCATAGGTGCAGTATGCCTGGGGAATTGTGGACAGTTGGGCACAAGTTCAAAGGGCTTCCTATGCAGCTCCCTGCACCCACTCAGCGCCTGTTGTCTTCATGATCCAGTCTGCAGCTATGCTGTAACTTGGTTTTCTTCAATTCCTTCATGATATTTGAGGCTTCTTCCTCTGGAAGTATTAGTTGGCTTTTTTCATATATCTTTCATTAGGAAGACTAGTAAATGTAAGACATTTGTTTACGATTTTCAATTTGTTAGATAGATTAAGGAGGAGAGATGTAAAAAAGATCCAGCCACCCAGGGAAAGGAAAAAAAGTGATACATAAACTTGAGTTTTGGCAAAGGGGGCCTGAGGAAGGACCTGGTTTTAAAAATGTCACAGGAGGAGTTTATCCTTGAGAAAGCTTTTGACAGGATGGGAGTGTAGGTGGGAAGGGGAAGGTCAAGGATAGCGACAGGGCTGAGCCATCGGTTAGAAGAGCTGGTGGGACTCTGCGGTGGACAAAAAGGACAAGCAGCAATGTGTGAGAAGACCTGGGGGCAGTCCTTTAACTAAAGGATGAGGGCCTAGGCAGTGAATGTTTTGCTGCATTCATAAAAGGGAAGGGATTAAGAAGAGATAAACAAGGAAGTGGCCATTATATGTAGAAAGCATAGCAATTTTTAGAATGTTGTAATTTTTAGGGAAAGCACCTCCCCCACACCTTAAATCCTGACTAACTGGGTTTTAGGCATCACAGAGATACCTTTTATATCAAGTTTTAAATGGATAAACCAATGAAAAAAAAAAAAGGGAAGTACACCTCAGTACATTTGGTCCTTATATCAACAGATAGGATCTACTTGCAGAGGCCGGTACAACTCCTCCAGCCCAATGCAGTACAAAGAGATAGACACAAAAAAGATTCCCCTCACTGCATGAGTCCATACCGATCAGTTAGGCAAGAGCAGGAGGTGTAATCCAGGGCTAATATGTTGTTACAAGCAAAAGCAGCAGCAAGTCTGTGCTGAGGAGCCCAAGACAAAACCAGAGACACACCTACAGTCAGGTGTACGAGGGTAATATTTGCACTCCCTTTTAAACAAGTAAAATTATACTAGTAAGTTTATTTGAGAGCTAATCTTTGCCAAAGTGGAGCATATGATTCAGGACACCTTTTGTACTGGCCAGTGTTGCTAGATACAAACTCAGGAAATCAGCCACAAGCTGTCTGTCCTTCCTGGGCTTTCCTTCATGGCATTTCTGCATGTGGACATATCCTCCACCCTTGCTGTCATGTTTTTTTGACAGGAGATGGTAGCAGGTTCCTGAATTAGGAGTCAGTGTAGTAACTGATGCCAGAAAATGATACATATTTCTTTGTATATTCAAACTATACAGGTCAGCATTGTTCCCTGCAAGACAGGAGTGCACAATTCAGGAAAACAGAAAGATTACTTTGCCGCAACAGTTCTTGTGAAGTTAATTGTCTGGCAGCAAAGGGCAGTTCATTGCATCTGATACTATCTAGTTAAAAGTTGCACGTGCAGTTGGTAGAATCACAGAATCATAGAATAGTTTGGATTGGAAAGGACCTTAAAGATCATCTAGTTCCAACCTCCCTGCCATGGGCAGAGACANCTTGCTCCAACAGCTCCATGTCTTTCTTGTACTGAGGGCCCCAGAGCTGAATACAGTGCTCCAGGTGGGGTCTCATGAGAGTGGAGTAGAGGGGGAGAATCACCTCCTTTGACTTGCTAGTCACACTTCTTTTGCTGCAGCCCAGGCTACAGTTGGCTTTCTGGGCTGCAGGTGCAAATTGCTAGGTCATATTGAGCTTCTCATCAATCAACACCCCCAAGTCCTTCTCCTCAGGGCTGCTCTCAATTCATTCTCCATTCAGCCTGTATTTGTGCTTGGTATTGCCCTGACCCATGTGCAGGACCTTGCACTTGGCCTTGTTGAATCTCATGAGGCTTGCACATGCCTATCTCTCAAGCCTGTCAAGGTCCCTTTGGATGGCATCCCTTCCCTCCAGCGTCTCGACCACACCACGCAGCTTGGTGTCATTGGCAGACTTGCTGAGGGTACAGTCGATCCCGCTGTCCATGTTGCCAACAAAGATGTTGAAAGTAAAGTACTAGGAGTCCACATTTCTCTGCAATCAGTGGGCAGAGAGAGGTATGTCCAGAAGTGATCAGTCTTAAGCTATTGAATGTATAAGGTAAATCACCATCCAGATGTGCCCATTTCCACTGACTATGCTGGTGCACAGCTTGCATAGACAAGTTGGGTGGAGTTAGGTGACATGAATTCCCCCTTCCATCACGGTTATCCATTGGCACACGGCTTCTGGGAGGTCACAGCCACACTCAGGAGGCTGCTGTCGCAGCGCGCCTGGCTCCTGGTGCTGCCATGTGTGCTGGCACGTCAGTCAGGGACTCCGCTTTGGTGGAGTTGTCCTTCCTCCCACTGCCTTTTTATTACCGTCTCTCTCCTACCCAAGCGTTATTGGAGGAAATCAAATGCTGGACTTGCTCCTTTGAAGCACTGGGGTTTCCAGGGAGTAAGAGGCTTCTGGTTGCTGCTAGCTGCTTGACATGCCCAGCATCAAACCAGGGACTCAGGCATCAATTACACCAAAGATGGTGCCAAAGATCGAACCTCACAGTGCAAGAGAAAATAGAAACCACTTTGTTCTGGATACTGCTAGAAGGTTGCCATCTTAGCAGATGGCATCCACAGAAATACCAAGATTGGACACATAGACCTTCCAATTCAGCAGCCACTGCCTTTTCTTCATGGTGCCGGCCAGAATCCTGGTGCACAGGATTTCCTCCTTGCAGCACGTCAGCAGTGTGGAAATAGTGTCAGCTCCGTAAAACAACATGGCTTTGGGGTAGTGGGTAAGGGCTGCTGGCCCTTGCCTCCCAATAGCTTAGATGCTGCTGGTCATCTGGGATCCAGTGTGGGAATGCTGTTCCCTGCAATATCTACTCAGAGTACTTTGCAGTTGTTTAGGAAAAAAAAAGTACAGGGCTGTCTGAAGACTTTTTAACAGAAGAAATTAATCCAATGTAAACAAAGTGGTGTGTGTGCATTCCTTTGCTGTAGTTGTACTAACATAATTATAACAGAAAAATGTACACCGACAAAGCTTTCCCACATAGATAGGTCTTTGCTTGTTTTCTCTCTAGTGTTTAAAATACACGTAGCTTGTTTGTCTCAGAAGTTATTTCTTCTCCTTGGTTTCGGAGTGGGCCCTATCCACCCCACTGCAGAAAACTCATCAAATCACACCAGTCCCTGTAGTGGGCAGCAGCCTTGGTTGGTGTGCTATACTCCAGTTAAGCCATCACAAGAAGTGCAAAGCAGGATCCTTCAAGGCCAGAACCAGTGTTTCACAGTTACATTTTTCCTTAGTGTTTCAGGATTGTCTACAGTCTTCTTTAAGATCTCCATTTGAAAATACAAAATGTTTCTTAATAAAAAAAACCTTCTGCAGGAGTCTTGCTATGGAGGCTTCATCTGGGCATCAGCCTATACTGTCAGAGCCCCTTCCAGCATTTCCCTGAGATGCCTGTCTACCTTGGAAGAAGTTTTGTCGCTGTTTCGCACTCCTTGTGGGCTGCTTCTTTGCTTCTGACCCAGCATATATAGATTGGAAGTGGTATTTACTGAAGGCGTGGGACATGCATTGTGTAGTCTCTCCCAGGATTCAGCTTCCAAAAGGTCATTAAACTGATCTGGTTAAGGGCCATCAACCCTCTTAGATTAGAGCTATAAAGAACTTCAGTGGACTCTACTGTTCTGAGTACTCTAATGAGTAATGAACTCTGTCACAGACAAGAAAAAGCTGCCTGTGTCATGTCTGTCATCATGCCCCCTGCCATAAATGTACTCACTGGTGTTTTTCTTTTTTATTAGGCAGTGTATTCTCTGTAAGACATGGAGAGACTGATTCTTCAACCAAGAGGAAGTAGCTCAAGTCAGTAGAGTTACATGCAAATAAAATCAGTAAGGAGTTCAGCACTGGGCCTTCAAGGCTCACCTTAGATTCCTGGGTGTGATTAGCAACTCGCTGCATGGAGCAAATGGGTGCTCTGCTGTGAATTTCTCATGAGGAACCTTGGTGCTACATTATCTGTTCAAGCACGAGGGCCCTGGTGCTCACAACTTTCCTTCAAGCTCCAACACAGAGTGTATAACAATATATTCACACCAAATCTGGTGCTCCCTGGCCATTATCAAGCTGTGTGTGTCTACAGGTGGAAGTGCAGACCACTGTCCATTGGTCTCACCCACCATCTAGGCCAGGGGAATGCAAACCAGCATCCCACCAGCTTCAGTTCTTGAGGTGTCTAGTTTGCAGGTGGCAATTTAGCTTGGAAATTGTTTTGTGCTAGTCTAAGTAGTTTCTGAGCTCAGTATCTGAGAGAGGAAACATGAAATAAGCTGCATTTGGACCATTAGATACCTTTTGTATTTCAGAGGAAGGAGTCGTGTTTGGACACTGGCTCTTAGCTCTGAGAGTCATTTATCATTCTGTGTACTAGGGTAGTCCATGTTGCTAAGAGTGCTAAAATCAGAGACTTCTGTTGCTTCAGAATGGCAATTCTAACTATCATTTCTGTATCCAACATAGATGGGTAAGCATATGAAAGACTAGATATAAATGACTGTTTAGAGATAGTTGAGTTGGCATTAATCAGGGCTCAGGTATTCACACTGAACCTGACGTTTGCATTTTAATATAGAGCAGACATGCAGAACAGATTTTGCATTGTCTCTTTTCCGGAAATGCCTTTGGGGTTTCACAGATATCAATACTTTCAGTGCCAGGGTTTTGAGTAGAACATTATTGGGGTAAAAATGCAGATAAAGTCTTCTTTGAGCTTGCCAAACAATCCCTTTCATTTTTTTCCTTGATGAGGAAAATGGATTTCATTCTTCCTGTAACGTTGGAAACACTCCAGCCTGTAAAATGATTCCCCAAGTTGTGGTACAGCTTCAGTGCTCTAAGGAAAAAATGTTACCATTTCAACAAAAGATGTTCTAGCAGGTTTTCTCCACCCTTCATCATTACTTATCAGAGAGTTTTGCCTAAGAGTCTTCGTTACACAGAGTCTAAGAAGCACCTGAAGGTTTATTTCCTCCTCCTGGAAGGTCGGTCTGTTTGCCTCCTTTTTCTGTGGTCAGATGTGCCAGTGCCTCCTTAAGAGCCTTTGGACGTGATGCTACTGAGAAACCTGAAAAACAGTGGAGGAGGATGAATTGAAGTTGGTAGGTAGTCCAGTCTCTTGGGTAATCCTGTTAAACTGCAGGAAATAGGCTTTAGGTTTTGTGTACAGTAAGTGTATACACATAGCCAAAACACTGCATTTTTTCAAACACCTGAAGTCATGTGTTTTAATAATTGGAGTTGCGCTTTTATTTTAAATTCAACTGCAAAGCTTCCTGTCCCTTGTATTTGCAAGGTGGTGGGTAACTGCTCTTACCTATTGAAAAATGAGGCTATTTGATGATGAACACACATCTCCCAGCCTTTACTCTGTCGTTTGAATGAGATAATCTTTCATCTCTTAACTTGTTGCATTGCCACGAGCTCACTTTATCAGACTGTGAAAAGGAATGTGTTTCACCCCAGGTCTATTTTAACTGAAGGCATGTCTGTAGCTGTACTCCTCTACTGCCAGGTACCTATGAGGCTCCATCACCACAAGTCAGCTGAATGCTTGTTTGCAAAAACCTGTCTCTTTGAACCAGAGCACCCAAGAGATGAGGTGAATTCCTTTCTTGGGAACCAGAAAGGAGTATCCTGCTCGCTGACGAAAGTGAGCATAAGATGAAGGTGTAGATCTAAAAGGTAAGGGAAGATCCTGTACAGACCGTAGCTTTGTGAAACAGTCATTTCTGAAGAAGAGTTCAGGTGGGGGAAAAAACTCCATCAGGTTGGCTTTCCTTTGACTTTTGCCTTTATTTCTTCTTTATCTTTTAGCATTTCTCTCCAATGTAAGCTGAATTCATTATGTTCAAAAACATAATTAGCACTCTTAAATTGCATGGAAATGGTGAGTTCTTGAGAATTTTTTAATTGTTTTTTTTAATATATATATTCAATTGTGAGATTTCCTCACTCGCTGTCCAGATGCTTCAAAATCACTACTTTATCAGAATTGAAGACTGTTGCTCTGTAGATGTTCCATTTAACATAAATACTCACTGCACAATTCCTTGTGTGTCAAGCTAGAGAAAGGTTAAAATTGTGCCCTCAAAGCTGAGTCTGCTCTGCCCTCTTGTGTCTTTGGAATGTGCTGCCAAATGGTCCCTAAATACAGATGCTTTATTATGAGAACTGGAAATTTTCCCCCACAGACTTAAAAGAAAGATGCAAACACATGGGTATTCAGTTATGGGCTGATTTGTCAGTGATGAGTACAGATCAACATACATTTGAACCAAATCTGTTCTGCCAGTATTCCTCCTGCACACGCACATCTGAGGGGAAGGGAAAACAACCTGAGAGTATTTTTAATACAGCTCACAAGTGCTAGAATAAACCTGATGGAACATTCTGTAAAGTTGTGTCGTTTATGAAGCTTCAGCTGGAAAATTATCTACTAGAGGAAGGAGTGAGGAAGGGGTTCTTCCAGATGGTGGAATCCAGGCTGCAGTGAAGTTGTGGGTTGGCTTAGCTTGGCTGACTCGTTGATGTACCAAGTTTTGACCTTAGCAGAAGTGACAGTCCAAAGCTGTGATAAGTTTACAGTGATTAAAGGGATTCTGGAGGGCAAAAAAACCCAGTCATGTAGTGATTTAAATTAAGATACCTTCACGATAAGGTTCAGCTGCATACTAAAAAAAGAACCTGACAGCTTCTCTGTGTGGTTGGTTGTTTTTTTGTTTGAAAATGAACTTAGGAGACAGGGATGAGCTGGATGTTCAGATTTCCTCCCCTTGTTGTATTGGGAGAAAAAGACGTTGCCCTGGCTGTACATCCTCTCTATCCCCCGAGGAGCAGAGTGCAGCAGTGCTAGCTGGTGGAAGCAGTTTACTGAAAATATATTTATTTTTAAAGTGGCTTAACCATTTTCAAATCACAGAGAACTATTCTATTAAAAAGTGGCTTTTCTCAACAAAGTAGGAAGTTTGGAGTTTGATACGGTCGGCTGTAAATCTTTCAGATAGTTTAAGGCTTAACATTTGCTCCATGAGCTTTGGATGATGACTGACCTGAGCCAGTCCCGATTTTGACACGGAAGTTTTTCTCCTTATCTTAATGGGTGGTTACAGAAGACACCAGCACTTTTCAGGAGCAGCTTTGTTGTTTCTCTGCATAGAGCACTGTGTGATATGGAGGTCGTGCACCCTGTTTCTTCAGAAATAATCCTGGCAGCCTTTCCAGCAGCAGAGAGCAACCCCGGCACAAGTTGTGCTCCGTTTGTCATTGCTAAGTAGAATTAGGGTCTCACACACTCATGTGCTTCAGGCCAAGTCTGGTGCACACCCAGGGGACTCCAGGTCTCCTCTTGTGCTCCTTTGACAAACTGCGTCCTCGCTCCACCTGTTCCAGAAACTCACTGTACCAACTTCTTTTACCATTCCATTCTCCTCAGCGCACCCCTCATTTGGTGCTCCTGTTACCTTCCATGTGTAGAGAAGAAGATGCTGCTAATGAGACAGTACTGAGCCTGGTCGGAAGCTAGGAAAATCTTGAATAAACCCACCTTTTATTTTATGTTTTTCCAGTAACAGTCTCAGGATCTGGGTTGCTGATGCTCAGACTGAAGCTTCAAACAGGTAGTTTGTTCAGCTCTTGTAATGACCCCAATAGCATCAAAAGTCTGTTTCCTGAAGCTCTCCTTAAACCAGTTCCATAAAGCCCCATGGTTCAGCTGGGAACAGCTTATTCTTATTTTTCCCCTATCTATTTTGCCTGCCTGCTGTGTGGGAGTGTGTGTTCAGTGTTGGTTTTCTTGTGCCGCCTTCCTTTTGGGGGTTTTGGTATCCTGTAACTGTTTGGCAGTCTGCCTGCAGGCCACCAGTGGTGCACGGACCCTGGGTAGAGGAGCACTGCTCAACATCTCTTACTAAAGCAAGCCCCAAGCATAAAGATTTCCGCCAATTCTCACTGCCAGAAAACTTTTTCCCCAGCCAGTATTCAGTCTGCATCTTTCCCATCTTCACATCCCATTGCTCCTGTCGCTATTGTTGAACTTCATCCGGAATAATCCCCTCCTTGGCACCAACGCCAAGGTTTGAGTACTCTTCCACCTCTCCCTTGTTGGTTAGCTGTGTTACTGATCCTGCAAACTGGCCTTCATCAGTCATGTTTTCCACCTTCATAATAACGTTGTTGCTCCATAGGAGCAGCAAAGCTCACCCCAGACATGCCAGAGCTGACTGCCTCGGCGCTGTACGGAGGGAGGCGATTGCTGCCTGTGGCCCACAACCTGTTAGTGCCAGCTTCCCTGTGTCTTCAGAGGTCTCCCTCTTCCCCTGGGCTTGCAGTGAGTGTGATCCCAGCCGTGATCTCCATTCAAAGGTGATAGAGGGATAAAGTGTAGGTGGCAGTGGAAGAAAAGAAGTGACAGTTGTAAAAAAGACTGGCATAGAGAAGAAATGGGGATGGGATGAGAAAAAATGCAGAAAGTAAAAAAGAGAAGAGAGAGAGCTCCAAGATAATCTTGAAGAAAAGGGAGAATAATTTAAGGAAAATATAGAAAGCAGACACCACAAAGTTTGTGTCAAGGCATACCATAAAAATGAGGACAAAGACAAGGGAGGAACACAGTGACGGCATTTTGACTTTTAAATTTAATTACGATGTGTTGTTTCTAACAACAAAAATGCTGCAGATGCTTTTGGTACTTGTCTGAAGTGAGAGCTGAACCCTCCCATGACCCAAAGAGTCTTTCCTTGTTGCTGTTAAGTTGGCAGTTCTGGACCTGACATGGTCCACCTGGAGTCCTGGCTGTATTTCAAAGGCAGGTCTCTGAGAGACTACCAGGCACTTAGAAAAATAAAGAAATACCACTCTCTAAGTATGCCCTATAAAAATGTACAGCCTCTTATATCACAGCAGTAGTTTGACTTATTGAGAGATTTTTCCTATTGATATCATCTTCTTCCAGTAAAGGCTGCATGAAGATAGGGTTAATAATCATAGAAATCTGTTTATCATGTGATTCAATGTATGTACCAAAAGGGAGGCTGGAAGTGTCTGAGTTTTAGTTTCAGATCCAAAATGGAAAGTATAGAAATTGCATTTGTAATCTCTTGAGAACTAAAGGCACTTGTACATAGCCTAGGATGGAAGATGAAGTAGAGTCTTTTCCAAACTTGCTCTTTTGGAAGTTTCTTCCGGTCAGCAGCACCCCAACACACAGCTCAGAGCTGAGTACCGATGGCAGAAGAGCAACAGCGTTGGCTCCTTGCGCTGTTCTGGGCTCTATCAGCTCTGTGTCCTGACACATATACAGAGTCATTTCTGCTGGTGGTGCATGGCTAATGCAGGTCCATGGGAGGCATGCCGTAGCTGTGGCCTCATACTTTAATAGTTCTCAGACTGCTCTTCTAGAAGTGCTTCATCCTCACTCGGGCTCTCTGATGCAAATGAGAGTATTGCTTGGTCTTAGATTGGAGGGTTAGGCTGTACTGTCAATATGAAGGGTCGGCAGTGGGGCCAGACTCACGTCACCCATTCTCACCTCTAGACTGTTATGTTTATTTGTTTGTCTATACATTGTTGTCCTTTTTGGCAATGGTTTCCCATGGTGACTGGTCATTACTGGTTTGCAAAGAAGCAGTGACAGTGGCCGAGGGTCCAGCGCCTGACCACAACTCAGCAAGATCCTGCTGAAGCAGCTTACCCAGGCAGGAGGAGAGGGTTCAATCTACCACTGGCTGTTCGTTTGCACTTTGTGGATTGTATGGCGTAGTTCCATGCTGGTCTAAAACAGTATTGAGATTGACTCTCAACCATTGAATTAGGTCTGCCCTGGACCTCAGTGCAGAGGAGGTGTGCTGAGACTGCTGACACTCTGATAGCAGGAGCTTGGTGATGAGATAAAGCTCCAGCAAGTGTTTCCCACCTTGTGAAGGAGAAGAACTTGTTTTTAAACCTACAGCTATCTTCAGAATTGCAGTGTGTGCAATTAAACTCACAGCAGCAGCTTTTTAGCTGTAGGCCATACTGGAATCTTGTATTGAGTGAAGGTTTGTTTGTCCTCAGGTCTGGCTGTGAATTAATGGTCTCTTTTACAGGCTTCAGTGGGCTAGAATTGCCTTCTTGGTGGAGAAAATGCTGGTGTTGTGCAAAGTCAGCAGGAGCACTTTGAGATGCTAAGAGTCTTCTCTGCTAATTTTTGTTGATCCAGGTGGTCTTTTCTAAGTACAAAGTCAAAGAAATTACTGTTTGCCCCTTCCTTCGTCTCCCCATGCAAGTGTTATGTAATCGGCAGGAATGCTGAATCCTCCCTGTCTCCTGTTCCTGTCTGCATGGGGGAGAAACAGAGGGAAGTGAGGTGGAACCATACGTCCCTCTGCATCTGCACTCTGAAGGCAAAGTTATTTGTGAGCCTTAAGCATATGGGTGGGAGAGCTGCCAAGCCAGAGTTGTTCCCAAGTATCTGTAAACTAAATCTGATTCCTTAAATTCATCCAACTAAGGAACTTTTGCTCTCGCAAAGGCTTGTAAATATTACAGTACCTGTCACTTTTGGATGCCGCTTTCTGTTTTCATAGGAGCAAACTGAAACCTTTGAAGTCTGGGATGTTTTGTTTAGCTTTGTAGAGGTTGACCTCAAAGCATCAATCTTTCTGCTTCTTTTAGGATGGATGAAAATAGTCTTTTCACAGAAAACTTCTTGTAGCAACAGTATTGCTAATGGCCGGAGTTCTCAGATATTCTTAGAGCATTGAAGCATATATTGAGATATGAATAACAAAATATAGAGTTTTGCCTCTCTGTTATTTTCAGTGTTTCAGTTTTCTGTGTGAGGGAACGTGGATAAACATATACTTAAAATGAAGTGAAAAGCATTGATCTAAACAATGCTTATTAAGTGGTTTCTGGATGTATGGCTGTCATTGTATGGTGTAGTTCCATGCTGATGTAGAACAGTATAGGTAGTTTTACTGGGATTTTAGTTTACACGTACTTTTTAGTTTCTGCACCATCTGCACAGCACAGCCTCCACCTCTTTGGATTCTCTGTGCTTGCTGGGATAGATGTGGATGGTAGTAACAGTCACATTTTGCTTATTTTCAAGACAAGTTGCATGTTGATATAAACCTGTGACTTGAGTTTACCAGATAGAGTTGCTCCCATCATTTGTGCTGGTCTCCAGTTGCTTCTTGAAGGAAAGTGTCACGCTGCTTCTCTTGAAATTAGTCTTAAAAGTGAGTTTTGGCAGACCTGTTCTGGACTGCAGTTCAGTACTGTGCAGCTAGCTCAAGTTGTAACTCATTTGTGACTACAAAGTTAACCTGCCCATAGCTAAAACTCCTTGGAGGCAGTACTTTTAAGACTGTTCTCACTGAGGAGTTAGGTTGGATAGTTGCTCTTACTTAGGTGATATTCTTGCTTTGACATCGTCAATGTGTCCACAGCTTTTGCCTGAAAGTCTTTGGGCCCACTGATCTGTCCCAGAGTTGTGGCTGAAGCCAAGGTTCTCTTTGCACTTGAAATTGCAACCCAGTCCTCTTGAGCGGTCGGGATTTACGCTCAAGTACTTTGTGTCCTGCAGTGCTTTTCCCCCTTTCCTGCTGCATTCCTAGGAGAATCAAAGTTCTCCTACAGTGAACAGGAGGTGAATCCTAGAGCAATTCAACCTACTGAGTCACTGAAAGGGCTGGGTTTTGACTCCAGTGTTCCCACAACCCCATGTGGGAAACCGAAACACCCTGGAGGAGACCTACTCTGTTAAATTTTACCATCTTTTTTCTCTTTAACCAAAGTCCACTGAGCAGTCTTGCCAGAGTGTCCCAGTCGTGCTCTGACTGGCTTTGCCAGACCAAATGAGCACTGCTTTCATGGCAGAGAGGTCCCAATGGACAGTGGGATCTATTACATGACTGGCATCTTGGCTGAAGTAAATCCACGCTGGAATCTGCTACCTGAGGGGCCCTACAGTCACATTGGCTTTGTGCTACTGCCTGTTCCAGCCACGCTTGCTGACCATTCAGGTTTTTGTAAAATGCTTTAGAAAATCATGCCTGAAGGCATAACATTAAGAGCTAAGATCCCAATTGCTTTTCACCTCACTGGCTAAGTTTTGTGCAGCTACATATTCCTAGGCAGGTGATCGTTTTTGCTGCCTAACTGTGAAAATATGGGCTTCATGTTTCCATTTAGATTGTCTGAAAATTGGGTGTTTCATCTTCTGAAATGTTTCCAGAAACCCAAATTCAGGCCTGCCTGATAATCTTTCTGGTGCTTTAATATCAACTGTTAAAGTAAAGCTGACTATCCAGAAGCTGTTAGTGTAGAGAGCTGATAATGATGCATCTGAGAAGCTAAACCCCTCATCTCCATTTGAGTCTTTTTTTGTCTTGCAGATGAGAGGATCTGTTCACCACCCTTTATGGAGCTGACAAGTGCCTGTGGAGAAGACACCTTGCAGCTTATAGAGAAGAATGGACTGGCATTCCCATTCAGTATGTACACGGGCTTTTCCTTGGTGCTTCTAGTAGATTCTGAATATTGCACATGCACCCCCGAAGACTAGCCGACACTGTAGGAATGTGGGTTTCGTTGCCAAAGTGTCAGAGATGTTAAAACCTTCCTGAAACAAATGCTGGGAAGCAGTCTGCTTAGAATGTGGAACAAAACCCCTCCCTATCAGCTTTTACTTTGCCTTTTATTGATGTTCCTTACTTTAAACACCTCGCTACAGTAAACCTGCACTCCTGGGAAGTGCTAATAGTTCTCACAACGTTAGCCTCTTGCCCTGAACTTGTGCAGGAAGTTTCTTCTGCCAGCTGTGTTCATTATTTTTCTTGAGAAAATCATTCCCTTGCTGACTGCCCCCTTTTTTCACCCACCTCTCCCTTTCCATGGTCCAGGCTACAAATACAATCTTAGAGGCTAGAAAGAGTGTAAAAATTACCATAGATAGCAAGCTCCAAAGGGCCCACAGCCTCAAACAGCTGCTATGATGTTTGTGCTTTGTAGCAAGTTTCATTGGGGGGTTTTCTGCTTTAATTCCTTCCTTTATTTGATTCCTTGCAGTGTAAAGTGGGCAGAATTGGTTAGTCGGTGCTTGTTCCCTTGGTGCTTGCCTCGTTTGTAACGTTCAGAGGTAGAGTTGTTTGGAAGAAGCATGTTTTGCTCTCCCAAATGAGGCAGGTCTCCTGAAGCTACATTGTAAAGCAGGAATTTAAAGCCCACTGAATGGCTTTGACCCCCTTTCCTCACGCATGCACGTTATCCTCTTGATGCAGGCTGGCTAGGGCTCAGTAGCATAGCCCATATATTCAGCAGGTCTGAATCAACCCCTCTAAAGGAGATGAAATTAAAAAATAACACTGAAAATTAATACAACATGGTATTGTGGGAATGACTTTTCTGTCTCCTCTCTTTTTTTCCTTAAAAATGCTCCTGTTCTCCAGAACATGTATCTGTGAGACATCATATACCACTTCCCAAAATTTCAAGTTACCAACTTATTTTGGACTCGTGCAGGACATCTGCCTTTCAAAGCTGCCTGTCCTCTTGCTGGCAATTTGACTCTTCCAACAACCCCCAAAGAAGTCTTGTCCTATTCACTCCCTTACTACTTTGCTAGTTTTCATCTCATCTGCTTAACATATAAATGACATCAGCTCTAGTCATCGTGTGGGTCCCAGGATCTTCAGCTCTTCTCTGGTTTCGTAATAGCAGGAGCATGTTGTTTCTTTCCTCTTACTGGTTTAGGATAGAGGTGAGAACCAGGATATACAGAGCAGATAACAAATATGAAGGAGAAAGTACTACTGGGCTCTTCCTAGCTTTTTGTCCCCCTCTATGGTTGCCTGCAAAAGATATGTTGTATCTTAGTTTGGTTCCTCCCGTTTGGTTTCCTGCTATTCCCCAGAAACAGGGAGGTAGGAGAAGTTGGTTTCCACTGTGTCCCAGCTCCCTTGTTTTCAGGACAGTGGTGTTTTGTGGCACCTGTAAAGTAGCTCCAGCCTTAGGCAAAATCACATGCTTGTGAAGATGCCCTCTGAGTAGGCAGGATGGTAATACCAGTACTGGTACTAACTTCTTAGCTGATGCTTTGCACCTCTGTCCAGTCCTAATAATGACCTCTGCTTGCGCCTTAGTTATGGGGAGGAGTTGACAGTAGGGCTTGGAGCAAGCCAGGCTTTGCAGTGATTGAGGACACTGTTCAAGCAGAGACTGTCACTGGTATCTGGTACAGTCCAGTGCCTTGGTCTGGTGAACTCCAGTGTTTGCATGTGTGGGTGGGAGTGGATTTATAAGGGTTCTGTGTGTCCTGTTTCAGTGGTGCATTGTTGTTTCTTTTTTATTTACCCAGTTTGTAAAACCAGAGTGGCCCATGGAACCAATTCTCATGAGGTGAGTTAAAAAACTTTTGCAGTGTTATCTTCCTGCTTCTAGTCCCCCCATGGTGGTTTGCCTGGTGCTTTCTGATCCCGTAGTAGGAAGAATGAGGGCTGTGCCCAAACCACTTCCTTTCCCCCACCTCTCCTCATGTTTAATTACACCATTATATTTTCAGATTTGTCTGAAATGAAGTTAAATATTACTTTAACCTCTTGACGTGGAAGTTATTTCTAGCAGTTTCTAGTTTCTATCATCTAGTTGCTTCTAGCAGTTTGTAGTCTCTAGTCAGCTCTGTCTGCAAAGAATCTCCTTCAGCCTCTCCTTTGGTGGGAGGTCACATTCAGTGATGTTTCCACCCCACCATGTTTCTCTTCCAGCATGTATGTGGTGCAGGTGAGAAATGGTTTTGTGCTGCAGATGAAGCAGAAGTAGGAGTGACGGCCAGCTGGTTCCTCTCCTTGAGGGGAAGGGAGCAGCAAATAGAGATGGTTTCTAGGCATGTTCAGTTGTGGTAACACGGCTGGAGCTGTGGGAAGAACAGGGCTGGTAGAACTCTCTGCCTTCCCGTAAGGCAATTGCAGTTAAAATGATTCTGTATTCCTGGAAGGAGTGCATTCCCTGTGAGCATAGCTTCCTCTAAATTTAGGCGAGTTGAGTCCTGTTTTAATTCTTTTCCATTTGTGCTTCCTGCTTACCACAGCTCAATTTTGAGAATCCAGCCCTTGCTGCTGGCTGTCCTAATGCCTAGCTTCCTTTGTTAACAACGTAGTCATCAGTCCAGGTTTCCCAGCTGCTCCTGAAACCTACAGTATGTTGTTGCAGCGTCTCTGAGACCTGAAGGCCCTGAAGTAAAATGTAAATCTAGACAAGGAGAATGGCTACAGCTGAAATCTTGAGTGACTAGAATTTTAAAAATGCAGCAAGATTTTTCATGCAGGCCTTAGCTTGGATCATTTTACAAGCTGACAGACCGTCCTGTTAGTTTGCTGGAGCAGCCACTATAAATTTTTGCTATCATTCCCAAGAATGGGGAACTGGATTGTTAATGAATTTAAGACTCCAGCTTCCCTGCTGATTTTTCTGTTGTGAATTCCTCTGTAACTGCAACCTGAAATGCATGAAGCTTTCAGTGCTTGTCCAGTCAGGCTTGGACTTCATTTCCCTGGTGAATCTTCCTTTGCTCTTCTTTCGTACAGTGCAGGCATACCTCAGTCTCCTGCCAGAATTCCATTTTCTGAGCAAAAATTAGACTAAAATACAGCCATAGACTGCACTTTATCACAGGAACTTATGACGAGAGCCTAGAACCACCCCTGGAAAAAAGCCTGAAGTCTTACGTGGTACTTTACATAATTAGTAGTAATAGTCACTTTTGGAGTTGCTGAGTTCTCAGGAGTGATCCAAAAGCGTATTTATGATCAGAGAGGAACTGTCTTGTAATTGCTATTTTATGGTCAATAATGGCAAGGGAAGCATCGAATATTCTGCTTACAGTACAGCCTGTCTAAAAGATGGCGCGTAGGTCTAGAAGCAAGAATCGTTGCCTGTTTTATTAACGACTCTTTGCCTTTTGGTAAATTGCATAATTGTCTGTACAGATATTCCCACTGCAGAGCTGATGCTGGAACTAGAACACAGCCTGACCATAAACCTGCTTTTCTTCATAAGATGACTATTCAAAAAGTTCAAATACTGGCTAACAGGGACAGCTGAAGGTGCAGGCTTGAGTTTGGGGCCAGCCAAGACTGGCAGACTTTGCATTTTGCTGCAAAAACACGAGCTAGTTAAGCCAAGGTGCTGTTAGTCTCTTGGTGTCCCACAGTTCCACATGGCATCTACACTAGAAGTCACGTTGGCCAGCTCAGCACTTGGACCCCACTTTGCCAGCACCGATTCTGTTAGACTTGAATAGAGATAGAGCCTAAAGGTTGTCCTTGCCAGCTGCCAGCAGGTCAGAACATACCTGTCCTTTGGTAAAGCTGCCTGGAGACATCACTGAGACCCACAACCTGAAGAAATGTGTCCAGAATGACTCTCTTGCTTAATGTTGAGCAAACAGGAATGAAAAGGCAGAGAGTCACTGTGCGTTTTGAGACTGAATTCCTTAAGGACATTGTCAGTAAGAAATCTTGGTGCCAAATGTTTTGTTTTGCCTTCAAAAGAGCTCTGCATTTATAATGATGAATGCTATTTGGAAATTATGATATAAAGTATCATTCCCATGTTACTGCCAGACACAGCAGGTCTGTGCTAGATGACAAAGAGAAGTGCACCCTGCAAGCGAATTCTTGGAGTTGTATTCATGCATGCTAACAGCCATGAGACATCGCACTGAACTAGCACAAAGCAACACCATGGGAGCTATATGGGTTGTGTGCTAGTCCATGGGGCTGTTGGCACAGAGCTTTGCAGAAGAGAAGTTTCACATGGTTTCCAGTAGCCTGGGTCAGTTCAGTGCCAAGAAGGTAAACTCTCTGGGTTTCCACACTTCTAAAACACGATAAGTACATGCTCATCTTATGAAGGAGTGGTTTGTAGAGATTAATTAACTAATATTCAAAGAGAACACTATAGGAACAGCACGGTTCTTGCCAGTACGATGTTGTAGATACTACAATGCCAACAGTCTAAACAGGAGGAGGAAGAGAGCGGCGTTTCTGGCCACCAGTGAGAGACAAATGAGGTATGATGTTGCTGTGAATCATCTTGATGGATGATTCTGTGGTTAGAGTAGGTTTCTTGCACAGGTTGTTACCACTCACAAATTCACTCTGTGCTGTCAGATAGATAGCATCTGGTGTACTAGAGACAGAGTAAGAATATCAGCTGCAAGTAGGTATTGCATGCACGCATTGACTTGAACTCAGAAAATGTTAATCTACTGAGTCATTGTGCATGCGTGCAGGCAATTATGTGGTCTAATGTGGTCTAACAGGTAAGGAGGAGTAAGAACAAAAATGTGCTCAGACTTTTGACTGTGAGTATGTAATCACTACATCATTTACCACAGCTATGGTTTTGAACAACAAAACCTATTAGATTTACTCTTTGTATTACAGGAACAAAGGTGTTAGCAAATATTCAGTCTGAAAGTACAGCATACATCAAATGAGCAACTGATCATATATAATGTATGAGAGAGAGCACAAAGTGGTAAAGTTTCTTTATAAAATCCTTCCAGTGACCCTGACTTCACTAAGATACAGATAATCTCAGAAAGCATGAACACTGAAAGGAAGCATACGGAAAGAGTGTGCAAGCAGCATAACTCATCTGCACCATGCTGAGGCAGGAAGCTCCAATTCTATTCTGTATATTGCTGTGGTGTTACTGTGGGACCCACAGGAATTCTCATAACCTCTCTGGACTGTCTTACATCCTGAGTAGAACACTAGACCCAAGCAGGCCAGTGAGAAAATATTAACAGGCATAAGCAAAAACTTGTTGCAGAGCTTAGGGACTTTTCTGGCAAATCCTGTACATCCTGCACTGACTGAGTTAGGCAGCAGCCTCAAGACATGCATAGTTAGCTGTTGTCTTCAAGGCTCTTCAGAAGGGGAAGGTGCTCTAACCAAAGCATCCCTACCTCTGGGAGGGAGTTTTGCCCAGAGGAAAGAAAGATAAAACGTATGTCAGGTTCTCTGGCCTTGGACGGTCTCACTCATATTGACCTGACCAACAACATGCCCTACTGCCACTGTGGATAACAAGGCCCAGCATCACTGGAGTAATGAAGAGAGGCAGCTGTTGTTCATCACTAAGGCCCTATAAATGACTTCCTTTTTGGCATACTTGTTCCAGTCCCTCCAAGAGGACTACCCATTTGGAATAATGTGGTGAAACAAAGCCAAGAAAATCATTGAGCCGGCATTTGCTAGCCATAAGAACTACTAGAGTCTGAAAAAAAGTTCTCTAATGCTGTGGGGAAGAACTCTCATAGTTAGTACACAGAGCTGTTCCTTCTGTTGTTCTTATGATACAGGCTTGTATCCAATACAAATGTTATTGTCTGTATTGAAATGTTTTACCCTTTTGTTGTACCTGCAGTTCCAGTAGCTTCCCAACTAAAAGCAGGAAATGAAATTGCAAAGAGCTGAGAAGAAAATGTTGACTGAAAATGAAAGATGCAGTGCTGGTAGTGTTTGGAGAGTAGTGTGTCAGTGAAATGAAACATAATGAAATAGGACTAGCTGCTGAGAAGGAATTCACACGTGGTCGATATATATCCACCGGAAGATATTCCCCCTCACTGCTAGTCAGGTAGTGGGTAAGCGTGAAATTATTGAAAGACTCTTGCACATCTGTGTGTGCATGTTTCCAGATGGCGATCATCTTCAACCAGGAGGGCCTGAAAGCTGTCCGCCCCCCTTGCGTCATTCAGAGCTTCATCAATCACAATGCTGTGCTTTATAAAGTCTTCGTGGTCGGGGAATCCTACACGGTGGTGAAAAGACCATCTTTGAAGAACTTCTCTGCAGGAATCTCAGGTACGTCGTGCCAATTTAAAAGGAAATGTCAGTTCTCAGAGCCTTGGCACCAAACAGCTCAAATGAAAAATATCTTTGAAAAGGCTGCTGAAGTGTAGGCAGCTGGGTCTTACATGCCATGTTTCCTTTTCTGTATTATTTCAATAGGAAGGGAGATAACTCATCTGCTCTGGAAAACATACGAATGACATTCGTATAGTAAATATTTATGCAATGGTAACCTGAGTCTTACCTGTTAGAAACAGTGGTTTATGTCATGTGGAAAGGGGGAAAGGGAGAGAAATTCTCTAATTTCACAGTAAGTTCATGTATCATTTGTTCCGGAGTTTATTTATAAATGTGCTTTGGAGAGAATTTCCTGGATTCCATCATTTCAGGACTTCCTTTCCCTATTTTTACCTTGATTATGTATGTGTGTTTAAATTAAAGATAGTGTGTGCTGTCCCCTAAACGAGCCTCTCTGTTCACGTGAGGCCCAGTGTTGTAAACCTTGGTGGGAAGTGTCCTTTGGTTTGTAGATACCAGCTGTGTTGGGGGCAAGGATAGTGATCCTCCTATATGTCACTAGACAGCAGCACTTCAAGGGTTTTCATTAAAGGTTACTAAAATTTCCTTTATGGAAAAAAAAGCTGATTTTCCAAGAACTGCATTCTGTGGGCCTTCAGAAGCAAGAAGAAATTAGCAGGGCATGGATGGGAGCACGATCTGCCTGCAACTGGACAAACCCAGGAGGTGGGGTGGGAGGTGCATCTCCTTTGGTATCAAACTGAAGGAGATGCAGAAACAAGTGCAGGTTTCTTGCTACTTTTCTTAGTGTTTCTGCTGAGCTTAGTGTGTCCATGTGTGCCCACCATTGCGTTCTGCACACAGATATCTATTTTGTTAGTGCATGTATAGTAGGATCCCAGTAAAAGTCCTTGTCTGTATGTATATATGCCTGTAAGTTAAGATGTATTTACATTTTGGTCTGTTCGATGTCCTGATCAAATTAAGTAGGCCAGAATCTGTGTTCATATAAACTCTTAGGACAGTTGGTCTGTACTGTTGCTGAAAGGGAGCGTTTTAAGGCGTCTTTCTAAAAATGCCTTAGCTAATGTCTCATCTGTTAGCGTAAGACTTGAAAGTTGTCTGGAAGCCCGCATGAAAATAAGTTTTGTGGGCAGATTAGGATAAGTGTCTGGCTTTCTTGCCCTCATCAGGAGAGTTTAAGGGGGCTGTGCTACAGGCACCTAACTAGGCAGATTCGATCATTAAGCAGATCTGGCAGCTGTGAGGCACTCCAGGAGCTGATTGTCTGAAAGTACAGGACCTTTCTAAATGGGAGGAGAGGCAAGAAGAGTATGTGGTGGTGTCAGACTGCAGAGTGGATTTGGGTTTGCTTTTCACAGCTCCCCCATCTTTATTGTGCATGGCCCTGTGGCTGCTCTTAAATGTCCATTCAGAGAGACCAGCATAGCAGAAATACTCTATTGCTGGTGCCACCTGCGTGCTGAGACTTTGATCCAGGTGTTCCCATGTGGGTTGCCTGTATGATGCCATCAGTCTGCTGTGGTGGCAGTCCCTAGGGGAGGCTTGTGGTGGTGGATTTCTCCCCATCCGGCACAGAGGGAGTGGGGGCCAGAGGTGCTGGTACAGTTCTCCCCGTGGTTTCCACTGTGGTACATCAGTGGTGTCTGTCACCTCAGGGTGTCTCCTGCATTCCTGGGGTGCCTCCAAAGGGAGGGCAGGTCCTGACCATGCAATTTACTGCTTTCCTCCAGGGTGACACTGCCCTCCCTTGGTTCACAGGGATCTCAGTGTACCCTGGGTGCTATCAATCTACTGCCTGCAGTGAATGCAGCTTCTCCCTTCTATCACACGCCTTCCCATTGGCGCTGTTTCTTTGACTATAGCAAATTAGCAGAAATTAAGTTCATTATCTTACTGAACTTAGTTAATTGGCTCTGGTGAAGGAAAGGAAACTGGTTTCTATTAAGCTCGTGCCATTCTAGGTATTCGCGGTCCAAGGTCCGAAAACTGCAGGTGACCCAGCCGTGGGTCCCTGCCTGCGCGGGCAGCCAAGTGCCAGCAGGCAGGAGAGGCCACCCTGGGTGGGTGGCAGGGACTGCCCAGTAGGGATCAAGACCAGATTCCCAGGGCTGCAGTGCCATCTACTGTTCCTTGCACTAATCCTTTGGAAATTAAAATCTGGTATAAAGTTATTTACAACTTTCTTTTAATTCCAGACAGAGAATCAATATTTTTCAACAGCCACAATGTTTCAAAGCCAGAATCCTCATCTGTCTTAACAGCAGTAAGTATACTTGGTCTTTTCTCCTCTAGCGGGGCTGGAAGACTATCTAGTCCTTTCATGTCAAAGTGTTAGTAGCTAGTGACTCTCCTTCACAAGTCGTCTGCTGCTGTGTTGCAGGCTGAGGTCTGTTTGGTACAACAAATCAGAGTGTGTCCCTCTGATTTTCCTTACCAAGCTCTGGTGAGGAAACACTGATGCAGCAGGACTGTGCTGCTTGCCAGGCCTAAAGTCCCCAGAGCTAATCTAGGCAAAAGAAAGAAGGAGGTTCTGAATGCAAATATCTGGCCTTTTCCTGTCCAGAGAGTTGAATAAGCATAAATCACCCTTCTAGGACTCAGTTCTGTGAGGAAAGACAAACACTGAAAATTCAAGCAGAGAAATTGCCTTGGGCCAGTAGCTGTCTGCTGTGCGAGCACGCCTGGACTGTGACCACAGGACCATTTCTGGGTGTCTCCTGAGTCCAGCAGTGCCAGCTCGCTGCACAGTTTCATGCTTGCATTATCAGTTCTTTTAATAAGCTTTGCATGTATGAATCCTAACAAGATCTCAGGCACTCATCTGCTGAGAAAGTCACTTTACAGGACTGAGTCCTTTCAATTTCTTAAGTCTCCAGATTCTTTTCTGTTTTACAAGCTGTATTTAGGAGTAGTTTCATAGTCAGCAGTGATTAAATTTTAGGTTGTATGCAACACTGATAGGCGTGCTAAATATTAATATTGTAATTGTGCTAGTCATAAATCCCTTTATGGTTTAATTTACTTTCAAACTTAGAGTATATACTCCTGCAGTTTACCTGCCATCTCATACACGTACATATTCCATACACACTTCTGTAGGCATAACAGCATACTTCTGCTGCGTAACATGTTGTTTAAAAAGTGAAGAAAATTACATCTTCCAGTCATGAATAACCTGAGTTGCTCATTGTAATAAATGTTTATAGAATAATTTACACATGAGAACCAACATAAAAGATATCCCCTTTGAATTAGCCCTCTGCCCTGAAGATATGAAACTAAGAGCAGGAGTCTGTCTTATCAGCCTTTTAACACAGACCTTAATCTACATTGAAGTAACATAATGATATCCAGAATGTTTGCAGCACAGGGTTAAACATGCCAGCTGTATTTGTTTTTTTAAGGTGTAGATCTAGTACTTAAAATAGTGAGTCTGATTCTCCATTCATTCCTACACTGCTCTGTCTCTCAAGGAGCTGGACCAGTATAAAGAGGAAGAACTAGGTGCTTTAGAGCAGGTGAACTTCCAATATAGGAACGATTCTGAATTATTAAAGATTTTTCTCTTTGGTCTTTCTCTGTTTCATGCCACCAGGTTTCTGCAATTAGATTTGGTGGATATATACCTGGAAACCTCTGAAAATCAGTTTTTCCACTAAAAAGACTGTTTCAGAGTCCCGTAGTAATGTGTCTTTTTTTCCACTATAGCTGGATAAGATCGAAGGAGTATTTGAGCGGCCAAACGATGACGTCATCCGGGAAATCTCTAAGGCGCTGCGGCAAGCTCTGGGAGTTTCTCTCTTTGGGATTGATATCATCATTAACAATCAGACTGGGCAGCATGCAGTCATTGATATAAATGCATTCCCAGGTGAGAAAGGCCTTTCCACTCGTGCTTTGTGGAAACTGTGCAGCACGTGCTTAGTGTGAAGTTTTACTGCTGGTGTCTCACATCATTGCTTCCCAGGTAGGGACAGTAGGGCAGCAGTCAAATTGTTCTGAGATCAGATACTGTTTAATCTGGGAAGAGCAGAACCCTAATCTAGATATGGAATGTGCTAGTGAAATATTAGCTCTTAGGAGATACGGTCAAATTTTAGTGGCCAGCTGTAACACGGCTGTCATGCCCTTCCCTGCAAAGGAATGCCCGGGAACTGAACTGCGGGACTGTGTGCTGGGACCTGGCCTTTCTGGGCCTGTCCCTTATTCTGAAGATGAACAGAATAATAAATTCTGTTTTAGGAGGGCGTTTTAAGATTTCTTTTTTTCTAGACTCTGTGCCATTAAAAGTGTTGAGGGGGTGGAAGCAGCAAACTGTTCCCTTGAAAATCTCTTCCTGTGCAAACTCATTCCCCATGAAGACATTTTGTGCACAAAAGCAACACCACCAAGAATCTGAAGAAGATGATAAAATTGTAGGTGCACAGAAGTTTCTGTGTAGGGTTAAATATTCTTGCAGGTTCTCGTAAGTGGATCCTGGAGTAAAACAATAGAATGGAGTATGTGAAAATGGGTAAATTTGTCCTCCTCTTCTTTTAGTGCAACATATGTCTTGGAAACACTTAAACAAGCTCCTTGACCACTGGAATTGTTAAAAGGAGTTGTAAGTGTGTGTAATGGGAGGCAATAATGGTCTGTCACTTATGCTAAATTCAGTAGCCTAACACAGGAAAAGAATACGTCATCTCATTTGATGCTGTTTAGATTGGGTTTTTTTCTCTTTGAGAATCTCCTCTCATTATCTGAAGAGTGATGTTGGTTTCCAGAGACATACACAGGCTGTTACATAGCTTGTTTAATCTGTCATTGAAGACTGAGTTTTCAATAAGGCTGAGGTATCTTTACATCTAGAGATCTTGCCCTGAGCCCCCAGTCTTCTTAATCTTTCAGTCCAGGTCCTCAGTCCCACTACTGCCCTGTAGTTCCTTGCCTGTCTTATCTCGACAGTGACTGGCTTCCATTTAAAACTCCAGCCCTGCTATGCTCAGGTCACTTTTCAGCTTGTTTCTACCATATGGTGTGGATGCAGTCTGCAGACCTATGAAAACAATCTTCTGCCAAGAGCAGTGCAACAACCTAAACTGGATGTCAGATGGAGCCATATCAGTTTTATGAATGGGATTATATTTCACACACCGGGTCTTTAAGTCAGTGATGCATGATGTTCTTTTGCAATCTTGCCTCCTGCATTTTGGTTTAGTGTTTTGGTTTCGGTTTGTTTGTTTGTTTGTTTGTTTCAAGTATTGCTTTAGATTTGGTATTTTGCACAGACTGAAATTCCCCTTTTTCTTGAAATGTTGAAAAGTCCAGATTGGGGAACAACGAGTGGCAAATATAACTATTTAAAGAGGAGTAATATCTTCTTGTTGTGGCAGAAGTTTGCAGAACTGCCTTCAGCCTTGTACTCTCCTCTACCTCTACCCTAAGGCAATAGTTTTTTTGATATTCAGCCCAAGTCCTTTCAGGAGGCTTGAGAGCACAGGGAAGCTTCTTGTGCACAGGCCTACGTTGTGACTCACACAGAATTTTTTTGGTGGTGAACATGTGGGTAGTGAAGGTAGCTACTGGCTTTATCACCATGTGATAGGTTGAAGACCAGTTGGAGAAAGTCTAGAGGATAGCAGCAGGGACCAGACATATGGAAGAGAGAAGGCTGGGGGTAGACAAAACTGCCATCAATTTGTAAAAGGCATCAGAACAGAGAGAGATGAGCTACTCTTAAGGGCTACTGAGGGAGCAGCTTCTTTTGGAAAAGAAGTAATGGGGTAAAATACAACAGAGGAAAAACTGCATCTCAACACAGAATACTCTGTTGCCCAAAAGCATGTTCAGCCCAGGCAGCTGCATTTCCCTCCAATGGCTAGTATGATTAAAGGCTGGGCAGCTTCAAGGGCTGGCTTCATCGATGGCACCAGCCCCTTGCTAATGAGAAGTTCAAATTGAGCCCTGCTCAAGCGTCACTGACAGGCAGCATCAGCAGTGGGATCTCACTGTTCCTGGCTCAGTGCAGCCCCAGGAAAGGGCTTTCCCTTGCTCCTCTTCCTCAAGTCATCCTGTCCTGCAAGAGTGGCAGTAGAGCCAAACCATAGCCAAGTTAGGCACTTTGGGGACCTGCTACATTATCTCTGCACCACTGCTTTGGGGAAAGGAGGGGAAGAGGTGCCCTTTAAGGTGCATTCACAGCCTCTTCATGGAGCTCAGGCTATAGCTTGGCCTTATCCAACTGCCCAGAGGCTTGGCTTCCTTGCGTGCTGTCTTTTGTGTTTACCAGGCTTGATGCTCATTTGAACCTGCCACTCCATGGATGTCATCCTGAGATTAGTTTAACGTCAGAATTGAGAGCAAATGTACCTGTAGGGGGATGTCATCTGTTATCTGCTGCATTAGCACCAGCAACTTTTCGAAAAGATTTTAAAGATAAATGTCTAAAAGGCATATTGTGTCTCCTGCTCTGTGGGAAACCACTGGGCTATATTTAGCTGTGGTTACCAGCTGAGATATTTAACTGTAGGCAGAGTCACGTAGTATATGGGTTTTATGTTTGTCAGACCTCAGGTAACTGAGAGAAAAAGCTCCACATAGCCTGCTGTCCTGTGGCCATGGCTGAGCTCACCCAGCCTGAGCAGCAGCTCGTGCGCACATTCTGCAGCCTGGCACCAGTACAGGTGAACTGCTGGTTCTGTGTGCATGTATGTGGCAGCTGGAAGCATCAGATCTGGATGTGCCCTTTGTGTGTGTAAATATGCTGCTGCAAATGCAGGACATGGGCTATCCATTTCTCTCTGCCCAAGGGAAGATGCAGAAAAGCAGAGAACATGCCAGATCAGGGAGAGTCTCCTAAAAATCAGGCAAGTAGCATCTCTAATGCTAGCTTAAAAATGTTCATAGGTATTTCTTGACTCTGCAAAGCTCAGGGGAGCAGGTACTTGTTTTCAGATGCATTGCTGAGTGGACTGCCTTCCTATCCATGCTTAGCTAGAGGACCCTAGATACTGTTGTCAACATAGCAAAAGTCAGGCCTCTTGTAGACAGGCATTTCCAAAATGGTTTCAGTGGGCCATACTAGTATACTACCTGCTGGAGCACGATTCATGCAACTTTTGTGCTTTGAAGCATGCAAGACTTACATCCTCCCACTGATTTCTTGTGTGACATGAACCCCAAATTCATTGCCAGTAGTTTCTAAAGGTGTAGTTTAATCTGCCCTTCTTGATTTCCTTATCATCACAGCACGGTGATGTCCTGCAATTGCCTTTTTTTGAGAGATCTGCAGTAGCAGCCAGTGAACAGAGTGAGGCAATATCCACAGAGTTTGCAGCCTTCCCTAGGCACCCTGTGGCTCAAGATTTGAGACACCCTGGTTCTTTATCTCCCTTCCTTGTATTTATTTTTCACAAGTGTGTGAAGTTTCTTCTGAGTGTCCACGCAGAATTATTTGTGCATTTCCACACAGTGTGCAGAGGGTTTGCACAGAGGAAGCCTGCCTGACACGTACAGCTTCCTTACACTGTAACATCTGCTGATTTCAGGACTAAATAACTGGCCATCTTATTGCCATTAAATATTTAAAGCAACTTCTTTGTGAGTTTGCCAGGTGCCCTCAAACAAGGCTGGTTTGTTTTCAGTGAGCAGACACGAAACACTCTAGGGTACTATGGATCTCCTCTGAATATTAAAGCTGTTACTATGGAGATGGCTTATTCCCAGGGTGTTTGAAGCACACTGAGTAGATTTGAAGGCTAATCCCATGGCTTTTACATAAGCAAGAAAGCGTAACAAGCACCTCTGTCAAAGAAGTGGAGATCTTGTTCTGGCTCCCATGACCGGCCGTAAGAGTCCTAGTTGCCCCCTGCCGACCAATGGATTATCGTGTGGATCGCTGGGAAACTTGACGTTTTGAAATGGCCAATTTGTTCAGTGAATCTGTTTAAGGGCCTTTGCAAAAGGAAGACTGGGAGCCATTGTCTCACATTGCAAGTGTTTTGTCTGACCTGTTAAGTTACTAGGAGAGTTGTGACCGAGTGCAATAAAATCCAAAGCAATGTAGCAGCCTAAATAAGAGTTAATTTGTTAACGTATTATAAATACACCAATCACCACATTTATCTTAAGGTGAAATTATCCTCTTACCTTACGTTTTTCAGGAAGTTGGGGTTTTATTGCCAAAGGAAGTTGGTCTTTACAGGAGAATGGAGATTAAAATTGAATTATTTATGGATCTGAGGGACTCTTCTGCCCTGTGATCACATCACTAAAAGTGTTTTAAAATGTGCATTTACTTTGTGGTCTCTGGTTCTGCTCATGTGCTGCTGTGTGAATGTGTGCTATTCACATGGGACTTTTAAACTGTTATTTACTGCTTCAGTCTCCTGTATGAATACCAAGTCGCCTTCAGAATACTTTTACAGACATTTCAAAACAATCAGCCTAGCCCATTAAATACACTGAATGTCATATGTCACCTCTCAATACTAAATCAAATTGATAACAATTTTAGGTAATGCAGCAGTAGTTAAGATTCAAGGCGTTGTACCAATACGTTGCATATCTGGTTCAGTTTTAAAATGAATGCAGTGATAAAATGGTACCTGTACCAGAGTGTTTACAATAGAGCCAGAAGCTCTGTATGCCTACTGCCATCCTTTGTGTCACCAAAAATGTCATGTCTCCTGATAGTTGAGCAACTGTTCTAACCAGGAAACTTCTTGTTAAACTCCGCATTGTAAATTGTCTGGAATTGATTAGCAGAACATATGGAAAGGTGGTTTCAGTACTGAAATAAAAGATTGATGTTTCTACCAAATACTGTATCATTGATACACATTTACTGTCCCTCAAGTGTTTTTTCAGACAGTGCTCATAGCAGGAAACATGTTTTAAGTGCCAAGTTAGGTTAGATTACACGAGCATCACATTGCTTCTTTCACAGTGGGAAGCTACCATTTCTGTAGGGTATAAAGCCAGCCCCGCTGTCCTCTGGGGGTTCCCTAACTGAGGGTGGTGCTGGGCAAATTCTAGAGAGGGTCCGGACCCTCGAGGAAACTGCATTAGAGCTACTTTCCATCATAAACCTGGAAACAGGGTGGGAAAGATCAGCGTTATACGACAGAGTTTGTAACTTAGGGAGAAACCTGGGCTAGGCAAAAAATAATAGAATATACCTAAAATTACGTATACACATACATACTTGGGAGGAAAAAGAAAATCTGAAAGGTGACAATTTTTCTCATTGAACAAAAGTATTTTTGTAGCAATGGTCTCTGTTCCTCTTTATACTAATCTGCTCGTGCAGTCACTCAAAATGATGTCATGGAAAAGAAAGAAGTCTTCTTATTATTACTTAGAGGGCCCAAGAAATAAACTGGTAGAAGAAGCCTTTCAAAGAACTTGTGAAAATGACTTAATTGCCTTTTTTTTCTCGTTCATTTTTCCTCTTTTCAGGTTACGAAGGTGTTTCCGAATTTTTCACAGATCTCCTGAACCACATAGCTGCTGTCCTGCAGGGTCAGGCACCTGAGGTGACCCAGCTAAACCGCAGCAAGCTCCTGGCAGAGCAGACCAGCGGGATCATGGACGAGCGAATATGCTGCGCTAGCACAGGCTGTCTCAGCGTCATGGGAAAAGACTCCTCCTGGATTGTGGAAAGCGAGACCAACAGCTCAGTAAAACTGCAACACCAGAGACTAGGCTGCAACTCGGCAGTGTCCCCCAGCTTCCAGCAGCACTGCGTTGCTACATTGGCAACAAAAGCTTCTTCTCAATAACTTGCCAATGCCATGGACTGAGAAAAAGCCACAGGGATACAAATTGTGGTCCCACAACCAGATCAGGCTGTAACAATACAATTGCAAAAAATGAAAAAAAAAAAAAAAAAAAAAAAAAAAAAAAAAAGCCAACACAACACAAAAAAGCAAAATGAAAAAACCTTCCATTTGATTTAACCTGATTTGCTGATGAAATGGACTGAAAGGTGGAGGGTAAGAAAGTAATTCAGATCCATTTCGTCAGATTCCAGTTGCAAATCTGTAGTGAGTTTACACACATGTGGGTTTTAACACTAGTCCTTTCATTGTGGGAGGGTTGCTCTTTCGTTTCTGTTGTTCTTTGTAATCACTGGTGACCAGCATTTTAAAATCGGACCTCATGGTATCAAGAAGATAATAATGTTGAAATGCAGTGTCTGAATGTAACAGTGCTAGAGATTTTTGCCTAAAATATTCCCTCTTCCCTTTTTCCAGGTAGGCCATTGCAAAAGAAAGCTAAGACAACTTCAGTATCACTAAACCAAATCTCTTGAAACATTGACCAGTCAAGGTGTTGACAGGTAGCTTGCTGTGAGGCTGTGGCACTTTGAGTGGGACAGAGCAGACTGGTTGTTCAGGGGGCAGAACCAAAGTGACCACCCCAGTTCCAGCTTTGCAGTTCTTCCCCCAGGCCTCATTCAGTCAAAAGCAGCTTCTAACCACACTTGCCAACAGCGACACATTTGGTCCAGACAGGGTGCTGATAGTTAGGTTGAGTGATTCAGTAGATTAAATACCTTTCTTTCAATTGTCTGCTAGTGGTGAAATCCTAGAAGAGTTAATGGAAGCAGCTCATCTCTTAGCAGAGAATTTAATTCTCCCTCCATTGCACTTGTGAGGACTCTGGGACAGCTCTGCAAAAAGGCTGGCAAACAGACCCGCGTGTTTTCCTTGGAGCAGTGCACCTGATCTGCAGATCCTAAGGGATAACACAGTCACTGCCTTCCACAGATTCATGCTGCTGTGCATTTTGTTTTTCTTTTGCAAATTAAATATAAGCAGAATTGTGTACCTTTGTATGAGGTAGAAGTACATGACAGCTCTAGCTTAGAGACCACATTATTCTGTTGCAAGCTGCCAGATGAGGCCGTGTGGTAATTTGCTGTAGTGCTTTATACTATTTGTAAACTATAGCACAGTGAAATTGTATCTGTTGAGATACGCAGTGAACATAGTGTTCACCCTCTATTGCATCTTGTAGCATGGCAGCATCTTCCGCTGCTGAGAATTCCTGAAGCTTTTGCCAATTCTGAACACTAAACTGGAAATATCCAAGTCTGTTGGCGCTGAGAACAGAGACACTATTTTGGTAGACAGAGTGGCCTTCCCTTCCCTATGTAAGCCCTAGAACACATTTAAGAGGGGTGGTGTTAAGAAAATTTCCTTAGTTAAGCTCCTAGCTTGCAGATACGGGAATTTCTGTCTTTCTATAGCAGCTCTTTGTAAAACATCCATCACTGCAGCATTTAATACCAGTTTGTTTAGTATCGTGTGTTAGATATCTACTCAAAAGGAAAGGATCTAGAGCTTAAAGCCCGGGTAGACCATGGAGAGAGGAGTAAACTGTGTAAAAGATGTCACCACTCTACCTGATAGTACCAGTCCTGGAGGGGAAAAAGTTTTGAAGAGTGTTGTGTAGCAGTTCTTTTGTGTAAACAGCACAGTTTCCTTAGGAGAGATCAGGTTTGTTCCCAAAATGCCATTCTTGGGAATTTCCTGTAGCCGGGATCAGATTTTTGAGGATGATTTATGCAAGAGATTATTCCACCTCTAGCAGGGTTACTAACATGAAGATATTTCTCTAGGGACTGGAAGGACCTTGTGAGTGTGGTATCTGTCAAATCCCAGGGTGCACATAAATGCAGCCAACTTCCTCGACTATTGCAGGTCAGTTCTGAGCTGGGCATGCTTCACAAAACCTTGTACGCTTTGGGGCTGCTGGATCCCACGTTGTCTGCAGCTCACAGGTCTCGGGTGGTCGTGGTGTGAGTGATTCAGATGTACGTAGGTAAGGGTTTATAAAAGTATTCATGATAGACCAAACGTTTCATAAAGCCATGCCTGAAATAAAATTGACATCTACAGTTTGGGGTTTGTTTTTGTTTGTTTAAAATAAAAAGTGTTTTTCTGTTACGTGTGTAACAAAAGATACCCTCAGGAAGGAACTTGCCAGTGCATATTTTTGTATGGTACTTTCTTGTAACCAGCTGGTGGAGTGTTTGTAGACTTGCCTTTTGCTCCCTTTATTACAGTGGTTTGGAGTTTTGGGGGGTGGGGGGTTTGGTTTTGTTTTCTTTTTTTTTTATTGGGTGGTGGGGAAGAAGCAATGATGTTAAAACTGGGTTTGTGACTCAAGACCTTTCAAACTAAGTATGTTTACATGAATCTGAGTGTTGGATCCAATGGAAATGTCTGTATGCTGTTTCCTACTTAGAACATCAAATAAGAATTTTATTTTCCTGGCTGCCTTCTGAATTTTGGTTGGCCTATTTTGCACTGCTTTATTTCTCCAAAATAAACTACTGAAATATAATTGTGCATTTTAAACTTGTTTACAAATGATTGTTAGAAGTTTATTTTGTAATTCTCTGAAGGCTTGCAGAAATACTATATTTAAATATTACTCCAGACCTTGGCAGTAACTAGAAAACAAGTGTAGGTCATTGGTGTGATCAGTGACATTTTTCCCATAGTCTGTAATTTATTTTTTATTTATCAAATGTATCAGTATCACTTTAATTTACCAGGTGCAGATATGCAGGTACCTGTTGTGATGTGGCATTACAATAGAGTTTTCACATAAATGACCATGCAATTGCTATACTACTATATTTCCTTGCAGAAATTATTGTTATGGCTCGTATACTAGAATGTTGCTAAATCACAGGGGCAAATCGGGAGACCAACTTTTAAAAGCCAAACTTTAAATTACCAAGTATCCAGACATACAATTATATTATTGCAAAACATTTGAGCATGCGTATGTTATTAAGCCTGTGCTAAAGTGCTTTTCTGAATTGCTGCCTCGTTTGATAAGTTCAGGATAGTTTTGATTTAAGATAAGCTTCACAGTAAGTTAGTTAATATTCTGTAGTCTTGTCTTTTTTTGTAAAAGTAGAGGAGTCTAGTCATACTAGACCATACCAGAATGCCCTTGCTCTTAAAATTGCGGACAATCTGAGGGAGATTTTCCATTATGCCTGTTTGAATTCTGTTATTGTGGGTTAGAAAAGGTTCTGCTGTGTTTTCAGAGGTATAGCTATTGCTGTGTTGATGGGAGCAATTATATTAAAATTCATGGTCACCAGTTAGCTTCTTAGGGATCTATTTCTGTTCCGCTTCACTGTTAGAAATCCACAAGGACACCATTAGCTTGACTGGAATTTCTCCAGGTTTTGTGTCAGCATAATGGCGGAGATGGGAGTCTGGTTTCCGCTGTAATTATGTAATCAGCTTCAGTAGGGGAAGATTTTTCCCTATTGAGGAGAACTTGAGTGGTATTATTACTGCCTGCGATGTAAAGCCATCACCATCCTCCTCCCCCTCTAGCTGACTTTGCCGCGTTATACTTGGGTTTGTAATGACTGTACCAGAACATCCCGATCATTAGGTGAAAACCAACTGCAGAAATGCAGCCTGACTGGGAGCGTTGGTGCTGACACGCGTGGTTTGTGTAACGCAGCACTACCACGGGGCCGACGCTGTTTTGCCTTGGGTTTGCCTCCATCCTTAACATGTGATCGTTTGTGCAGAGGAGGTCCTGTAGCAGGTTGCTCAGATGGAAAACCACCAGTTTAATTGGTTTTCATCGTAGATGAGTACAAATTCAGAACCCGACCCTGAGGCTTCAGGAGGTAATGACAATTGCTCAAGATAAAGCCTCAAGTTCTCCGATAACTGTGACCGTATCCAGCCAGGGAACAACCAGGTGGAGAAGTGGTAACATAGGCAGGATACAAGCCAAAGGCAACAGAATAAATGGGACCAGAGGTGTTTAAATTGGCTGGCAAAAAAAGAGTGAAACAAAGAAAAAATGCTTCTGTTGTTTCCATCCAGTAAAAAAAATTCCAGGCTTATCAGTTTTTAACGGGTTTCCCAAAGTCTTTGCGTGGCAGCAGTGACAAGTGAGTCAGGCTTTTTCACACTAGCTTGCAGCCTTGCCTTCCACAGCTGTGCAGAAAATCTTGGATTTTGGTTTTTTAGTGAATAGAGTCTATTTTGAGTTTGTAGCAGTCTCCCCATGTGCACACTTGCAGGAGTTCTCTTGCATTACCCTGCTAATTTTCTTTTCCTCCTTTTTAGTAAGAGATGTATTGATTTCTGTATTCAGTATACAATTACTTTATGGTGTTGCAACTGTGTGTTTTGTAATTAGGAGTATGTGAAAATGCTTTGTGTAGATTAAAAGATTTCCTTTAATATAATCTCCTCTCGCTTTCATAGATAAACAGACATGCCGTTGCAGAGCACATTGCTGATTTTATTTGTAATATTGCTTTAATATCTATTTCAGAGGAATGTAACTTCCAGAAAAGTACTTTCCACATCTTCACTACTTTTCCTTTCCCTGTTCACTCTGTGTGGATCCAGGCCATCAACACTTGGGCTTTTGAGCAGATGGGTTTCAGATCCTCCATGGATTCTGTCATGTTTACATGGCCACAGAAATTATTAGAGATTGTTGAAGTTTGAGAGGATCCAGGTATAAATGGAGACATTAGAGCAATTCCTCAGCAACACAACCACAATAGCTTCTGTAGCAAGCAAAGGCTCCGAATCGTTCTCGCTGTGTGTGTGCAGGTGGCCATTGGGGTCTGGTCCACCCCTCCTGCTCGGCCAGTTTTCCTGTGGAAGTAAAGAATCCACTGTGAGAAAACGTCCTGTATCTGTGATGCAGAAGGAGGGGGAGGCGAGGTAGGGCTTGGGAGTAAAATCCCGGCCAGTGGACATCGTGATACCGGTGGTCTAGAATTTCACTCTATGTTTTTTAATAGCAATCTGGGGAGATGTTTTCTCTTTCTCTCCATTTTTCTTACCCTGAATCCACTGGGGCTGATGCTCTGTGGCTCACGGGCCACAAAAGCTCATTAGCAGGTGACCTTGCCCAGCATGCCATGAGTTTGCAGAGGGCTCTCAATGTGTTGGGAAGTTTTTGTTGATGGCCTGGAACTCTCTTGAAACTCCAGAAATAGCTGAAACAGCAAAAGGAGTTCATGAAAATCAGGTCTTCCTCTTCCATCCTTTTTAAGGAAATTCACATTTTATTTCCTCCTTCATTCTTTACACAGTAGTTTTTAGATATAAATTATTTTAACATTTTTTGTGTGAAAAGTCATATATACATATATAAAGTTATTAAAAGGTTGAGTATATGTTGAGTATAAAATAGTGACGACTTTGTTTCAGATGTTAGCAGCCCCTAAAAATGAGTTGTCTATCCTCTTGTAAAGTCAGTGCTGTAAAAAAATATTAAAAATAAAAGATGTATTAGATGTATCTTTTATTATTTATTTCTGATTCAGTATTTGGTACAGCTTCTGTATACCCTTGTGAGAACCACATACTAAAGTGCAGTCGTTCATAAAACAGAGTAACAACAATTCCTTGGGATCCCAACAATTTTGAGAAAACTGGCCCTCCGTGTGTGAATAGTGTTGGATATTCTTCACTCTCCAGCATTGCTCCTCACCTAAGCATGGCTGAATCTTGGGGACCATGTGGTGTGTGTGCTAGGTTTCACAAGTTCATCGGTATCTGTGTTCAAATCCAGCTGTACAGTGTTAACAAGTGTGTCTTGTGATTCGCTTCGGCCCGGTTCACTATGATTTCTGAAACATAATTCCCATTTTGTACTTAAATTTGTATAGAATTATATAAACCCTGAAAAGATCGTGGCTTACTGTAAAAACCAAAAATACTTGCTATTTGGCATCTTTGATTGCATGACTGATCAGATCTGACAATGAAGATGGTGCTTTCATCTAACAGCATTGATTTCAATGGTAATATATTCATTTTCTTTTCATTCACCAAGCACCTGTTTTGGACAATGTTTTGGTTTCAACAGTAAAGCAATATGCAGTAGGTATTGTGGCATTATCTCTGTAATTGTTTTGAAGACAGAATTGTCCCTTTCCAACACGTAATGAAAATAAATGCCTTATAACAAGTTCTATTTTGCTTTCTCTTTATGAGTGGATAGGGCAGAGAGGTGAGCAGCTCATCGGGAGGGAGCCCATTTTCATGAGAATTTGGGTTTCACATCCTACCCCAGTGCAGTTGTTTGCACTTACTTTGGACCTACTTGTACCAGCAAGGTTCGATTTGATTTCTCTTCTAACACTAGTGGGAAGTTGGCTGTTTTTATCTTACTATATAACACAGCTAAACATCACTGGGATTCAGGCTACTGCTGTACTCAAGAATTTATTCCTGGCATAGGCTTCTGGGCTGAGTCTTCCTTCATCATCCTCAATAAGTAATTCTTGATTGCTCAAAACCTAGCAGGATTTTTAATCAAAGCCCTATTTTGGCTAGTGCAGGAAGGAGAGATGTGTCACCCAGCAACATTAAATTTTGCTAAGCAACAAGCCCGCTCAGCAAGGGCACTTGTGTAAACACTGCCTGGGGATCTGGGCTTGGTGTCAGCCCCAAGGCCAAGCCCTGCAGTCGTGAGTTGAGCAAAGTAGAGCAGAGGTACAGCCGGCCGGAGGACCAGCTTTTACCAGCTGGTGAGGCATCCTCCCAGGCACACTGCTCAGGCCTTGAACTCCATCCTTCCCTTTAAAGAAAGTCCTTGGGTCCCAAATGTTTGAAAGTACTTGATTATCCAGTTAAGACAGCATTTATATTATCTCCATCCAGTAACAGTTATTTTTCTTCTTGTTGATTTTGTAGCAGCAATAGGCAAGTTCTGTCCGCTGCCGCCATCCTTAGTGGAAAATCTTGGCTAACTCTTTGGAGGTGGCTGCGTTACTATGGTGGGTTGTTTGGTTTCTTGGGGTTAGGTTGGTTTTTTTGGTTTGGGTTTTTTTTGTTGTTTTGGTGGGGGGCAGGGTGTGTGGCTGAGGGTTTCTGTGGATTTATTGTGACCTGTAGACCTGAGTTTGCAAGGGGTTCTATGGGTGATGCTACTGGCAGAGACTCTGCCACAAAAAAAAAGGAGAAACTAAGTACAATATTCAAATGAAAATTCAAGTGAAGATCAGTATGTAAAATGTGACTTCTACAGCTGGATTAACTCCCTAATAACTGGCATTTTAGTACTGTTCATACACACCTTTCCCTGAGGTTAATGAGGGTGCGATCTCCTCAGGACAAGGTTGGGAGATTTGCACCTCGCTCCTGTCCACTTTCCCCAGCCAGGCCCTGTGCCGGGGCAGCTTTCAGGCCATGCCTAGGCCTTGCCGCCATCTCCTGCCGCTGTGTAGATGCCCAGGGCTGGGGGTGAGGGGTGCTGCCTGCTCAGCAGCTCCCCCAGCCCTCCCTGGGGAAGCTTGCCTGTTGGGTGGAGGAGGACAGCTCTGGACACCCACCACCTCCTGTGCCAAGGGGACCCTGCACGCCCACCTCCAGTGCAATTCACTCCGTGGGTCAACAGCACCGAGTTTTTCAGAAAAATAAAGGAATATGTCGAGTTCAAAGCCCCACAGCCATTCCCTGAGCATTTCAGCTGTTCTGTGGGCTGCAGGTGATGGGAAACAACTGAGCTTTGAAACTGGGAGGTGGGATGCAGCCCTGGCAGTGGGATACTCTTTTTCCTCTCCTGCCAAGACACGTATAAAGTCTAAAATATTATGATTGGTGTTCAGAGACTTTTGGGGGAAGCTTCCCCAGCCCAGGCAGTGCCCAGTCCTCCATCTGGCATGTGGCCTGAAGCCCAAAGGATGGAGAAAGTTCCGCCCATCAGCACTGCGCCAGCAGGCCACCACAGCTCCTGCGCGCCAACGCACAGGACTGGCCTTCACCTCTGGGGGAACACAGACCAGTTTTCCTCATCACTAGCCTGCTTGTTACTTTTCTTTTTTTTAACCCACTCATGCGTTGTCCACATAGCTTGACTTGGTCAAGTATTGCCCCAGTGTTTAAACTTCTAAACTGTTTTCTCTCTGGTCAACCCCATGTTCATCAATGAACTACAGATGTGTCCCACATCCCACTGCAGCACCCGGGACACCCAGCGCCGAGGCTGGGCTGTATGGCACTGCCAGGCCCTGGGAGGGAAGGGAGAGCTCCGCCGTGCCTGGGAACCCTGGAGAGGCGTCCTTGGTGCTGGGCCTCAGCGGGCAGCAGCGTCGCACCATCACAATGTGTCCGTGGTGAGGGGAGGCCTCCATTCCCCCTCCTCTCCTCCAGGACCATACAAACCCTGCAGCGTACTGACGACCGAGACTGAAGCTGCCAAAACAAAGGAAGGAACCCACTGCAGTTTTATTTTTCCTTAGATAAATTTTTTATATAGAATATATTACAGTCAGAGTTCTCAGCTTTTAATCAAAAGATAACAAGTTATTGCAGTTTTTTACCCAGTGAAACTACCGGTGGAAGGAGAACTTTCTAGAAAGCTGTCTTGTCTTTTAAAAAAAAGAGGGAAAAAAACCCCACCTAGACAGAAAATACATGTGTAGGTTGCACTTCGTGCCCACCGGTGCCCGGCCGGGCAGGTGGGCATCCATGTGGACAGGGGAGCGTGAGGTGAAGAAGCAGCGATGGGCACAACACTATGGCGAGGTAGGCAGGCCTGGGCGCTAGCGAGGTTGGTTTCCTAGGCATGATGCTTCTGCTCCAGCTTAATTGCTTTTAAATCAAGAAATGAAAACGCGTTGGGAAGGGAGGAGGGCAGTGGTGGTGGCTTTCACCTGCACGGGCAGGGCTGGAGCCCTCAGCCTCGTCTCAGCTCGTGCAGCTTGTGGGCGACGCGCTCCAGCTCGGCCTCGATGGCGGCCAGGCTCTCCAGCTCCTGGTCCTGCAACGAAAGCCCAGGACATGGGTCAGCAGCCGTGGGTGGGCAGCCCTTGCCCTCCAGAGCTATAGAAAGCCTTGCCCCTTGCCTTGGGCTAGCTGTCAGTGGCATGAGGACAGCCACATCTTGTCCCATCCGCTCAGCCCACTCCTGCATTTGCCCCTCTGGACAGATGTCCATGTACAACACTAATTAGTCCTGTCCTAATGTTAAATCGTGATAGCTGGTGATGGGGACAAGACATGCAGCTGCTGTCCTTCCCCAGCCCCGCTGCCAAATAGAACAGCCCCTGACAGGTCTCTCTCTTCAGAGCTGGGACTGGGGCAGGTGCTGCCAAACGGCACTGGGCGCCTGCGTTGAGGCAGTGGTGTCCAACCGGATGGGCACGGGTTGCAAGCACAGCACGTGCCCCACTCGTGGAGTGTCTCCACTTTACGTCACTCTGAGGTGATGACCCCTCTCCTGTCCGGAGGGAGCAGAGCCTTGCTGCTGCCTACAGGAGCCACCAAGCACAGGTTGACATGGAGCCACTGGACTGCACTGCATGGGGCTGGTGTGAAAAAAATAAAGTATGTAAAAAAAAGTCATTTTTCTCATCCCTGAGCTATTTTCCTGAACAGGGAAAACGTTACTCTGCCCCTCCATAGGACACTTGGCTCAGCCCCAGGAAAGGCTCCAGCTACAGCAGCATGCCAGCAGCTCGAGGTCCCTGCCAGCGCCCAGGGAAGCCAGACGGAGCCCAGGCGGCTGTTCAGTGCTTTTTTTTTTTTTTAAGTGGGTCAGAGAGCAGCCAGCGGAGGTGTCTTGCTGGAGAACAGCTTTGGCTGCAACTGCAGCCCCCAGAAAGTGAGAAAATAGCACTGAGTGCTGAGATCCTCCACAGCACCCAAAGAGGGGAGAAGTCAGACCCAAACCAGTGCCTCACACTGTGCCTGTGCACCCTGGCTCACTCCTGCCTGCTTCCCCAGGCTGGGCCTCAACGAGTGCAGGGGACAGCACTCTGTGCCCACGCTGGCCTCGCTGGCCAAGCCACGTGGCCTGAAGGTGAGGAGAGGGGACAGGATGGCAGCTGCTCTGGCAGAGCTGGAGCCTGTTCCTTCCCTTCCCTTACTGACGGGTGCCTGGTCTGATGATTCCTCACTGACTCTCAGGGGCCCGGATCTAGTTTTTTTAAAAAAAAAACAAACAACAACCCAGACAAAAAACAACAAACCAAAAACTCTTGTTGCATCTGTAAACTTAGCAGGTTTGCAGCCTCAGCAACCTCCTTCTCAGTCCCTGTTTGGAGGCTGAGCCCACCGCCTTGCAAACAAGGTGCACCCCAGAGCTGCTTGGCAGGGACACGTGGGGAACAGCTTTCTGGGGGGAAAGACTTGGGATGTGAGCAGAGGGTGGTGAGGAGGCAGATGGGGCAGGTGCCCACCTCCTCGGCAGGCACCCGCTGCATACCTCCCCTGAGCTGAGTCGTCAAGCTTTGCTTTAAACCAACACAACCGGAGATGCCCTCTCAGCAGGGGATGCTGATGGGCAACCTTTGGGCAATGTTTTGGTGCATAACTAAGGCAAGAGAGGTGTTTTGGAGGCAAGTGACCTGCAGCAAACTGGTTTCACTCAGCTGCTGCCCCAGTCTATTCCCAGGTCCCTGATCACAGCTTGTGCCAGAGCAAACGCCTGCAGAGCTCATGCTCAGCCCCACTGTCCAGCTCCCTGCACTATCCCAAATAAACACCCATGCCTGGAGCTGGGCCTCAGCACAAAGGCGAAACCGCCACTCCTGGCTGCTGAGGAGGTGCTGAGCTACCACAGAACACCACATGAGGTACCAGGGAAGGAGGTCTCTGACTTTGGAAGCCTGGCTCAGATGTATTCCTATATCTGTCAACCATTTCCACTCCAAGGCCCCCACTCTCTCATGACAGCTCATGGTTTACCACTGTAGGAGGTCTGACACTACTCACTTCATCCCTGAGCCAGGGAAAGCATTCCCTTTGACTTGGAGGGGCTTGGGGACACAAGACCCACCCCCAGGCCCCATATATAGCTCTGGTCACCATGTCCAGCACAGGCCAGTGCAAAAGTCCTGTCGCATTTTTAAGACTCTCTGGGGGCAGGCATTTTTTTGCACTAGTCAGTAAAACAAGGATAAGACCCAAAGGCACAGCCAGGTGCAAATCTCAATAATACCTATGGCCAAATGACTAAAAGGTCACCAAGCATCTCCTTAATGCCACAGAGAACCGATGGTGGCTGTGTAACACCAAGATACCATCCACATCTCCAAGCATAGTTTGGATTCCCAAGTAATAACTAGGTGGGTTTTATTCTTAAGCCTAAGCACACCAACCTCTGTTCTCCTGTTAGCGCTGCCTTCCTCATCCTTCTTTTCTTCGGGCATGGGAGCAAGTGGGAAGCCTCCTTCACTGCTGTCCTCCTTCGAGTGATGCTTCCATGACCTTCTCACATCTTCCTCTGGACTACTGAAGTCATACTTGCGGGACCTAAATGCCATTTTCATGGACTTGTCTGGGTCTTCCCCACTATCATTTTCCTCCATGCGCTTTTTTGATGTCAGCTGCTTGGCCAGCTCATCCATTTTGTTCCACCTCTTGGAGTCTTCCCACTCTCTGGAGGACTCCTCCTCCATCTCCTCACTTTTGGCATCCCTGGGCTGGAAGATGTCCTCCTCCCCCTGCATCCCCTCATCCTCCAGGCGATGCCTTCCTCCTCTCAGTGCCCGGGGCTGCTCTTCCTCCTCCTCCTCAGAGCTTCGCTCGTCTTTGCCAAATCCCAGAGCATCATCACTATCTGAAAGAGCATTAAACACAACAGTGAGCACAAGTGTCAGCCTCGTTACACTCCACCCTTGAACCGAGCCTTCAGGGGTGATGCAAGGTGGGCTTCCTGACTTAGGCCCATTTTCCCAGGATTCTGGAAATACCTGCTCTCACTTCACTGTGTCAGTAACAGGGCTTGGAGGCAGCAGTCAAAAACTATGTAGGAAGTTCAAGAAAAAGAAATTAGTTTTCCCCAGATGGTATGAAAACTGAGCAGCAGGCAGCTGCCGGGCCTGCATTACCTGCTGTGCGTGGGCCCACATGGCCAGGTGCTGGTGGGGGGGTCTGGGTGGCTGTCAGCAGGGGTATTTCTGTAAAGCCAGCAAGCACCTCCCTGAACTTTTAGGCTTTAAAGCCTCTTATCCCTCTGTCTCAGTGCTCTCAGCTGACCCCTGGTAGGTATCAGTGCAGTTGTCTGGGGTACGTACTGTCATCTCCCTGCAACTCCTCAGCCTCCTCGTCCTCCTCAGCCATATCAAGTGACCTCTCTGCTTCAGTAGGGTCCTCCTCTGCAGCATCGTCTCCTCTGTCATCCTCCCGCTCCACACGCTCTCCTGCCTCCTTGCTCTGCTCCTGGCCCTTCCTGGATGGCTGATCTCCCTCGTCCTCAAGCTCCAGGCTGTCCCTGGGTCCTCTGGGCTCCTCCTCTTCAGCCCGTTGCTGTTGCCGCTCATCCTTGCGGAAGTCTTTGCTGATGTGGTTGTCCAAAGCTTCATCTCTCTGGGCATCCTCTGTGCCCTCGATCTCGTTGCTCTCTGCTTCCTCCCGATACTTCTTCTCACCAGGGTCAGCATCCCGTGGCCTGGGCTCCCTCTCCTCCAGGCTGTTTTTTCCCTCCTCTCTTGAATCTTCATTTTGCTGGATTTTCTGTGCTGCTAACTCTGCCAGGGACCCCGTGGGCTGCTCCTCTTCAGGGCCCTCCCCTGCCGCATCTGCAGAGGGAGGACCAAGAAGCAACACCTCTCCTGAGAGCTCATTTCACAGCCAGCGAAGCCCGTGCGTTTCTTAGGGAGCTTCAGCCCTGCTCAGCAATCTGCCTAACCAGCCCTTGGATCCTTTAGCAAATCACTTCAACATATGCTTGCATTCAAGCAAGCCGGTGCTCTCACTGGTGCCTGCTCTCCTGGAGAGACTCGCAAGGCTGAAGTTAAACATATGCCGAAGTGCTTTGCTGCAGCACGGCCCTCATCACCATCTCTTGAGATGCCAGCAACAAACTTGCCCCGCATGAAACCAGATCGCACATGAAATGAAATGATTTAGGAGTATAATACAGCGCTTGCACAGCTCTCCCCGCGCTAAGATCGCATCCTTATTTCTGCCCCCAGGTTGAGGAGGCAGCCGGCACTGTTTGCGGGCAAGCCGGAGGGAGAAGGGGCTGGCTCTGCTTCAGCAAAGCAGCTACTCAGCAGGAGCTTCATGTGGGCTGCGTATTTACTCTTGTTCATGTCAGAGGCTGGCCTCTTTTGACATAATTAGCCGTAGAAATAACTTTGCAAAATAAAAGATGGGAGTCTGAAGAGCAGTGTGAAAAGCCAGATGGGTATGGAAAGGTGAGTGCAGCCCCAGGCAGGGCTGAGGAGTGTGCTGGGGTGAGGAGATGCAGAGAGATGGTCGTGCAGGGCTGGTTACCAGTGACACCGTGCTGGTGTCACTGGGCTGCGTGGGGACCTGGACAGCCCAAGGTGCCATACTTCATCCATATGCAATCTCCATACTGCTGGAGCAAGAGGTTCAGGTCTGCCCTGATGGGAGGGAGACCCAGTGCGACCTGTCCTCTCCTTTGGCTTTTGGCCATGCTGGCTGCGGCAGCAGCCCCCAGCAGTATTGCTCCCCATCGCTTCAGGCAGCTTTGGGCTGATGTCATGGCATCACTGTGCTGTCATGGCTCAGCCACATGCCCCAGAGCCCACTCGAGACCCTCTGCGGGGGGTGCTACTGCTGGGTGAGAAATCTTCTCACCCCACATTGGCATCATCTCTTCCTGATGTGGAAACGGGAAGTGGCTGCACCTTCCTTTCCACTACACTGCCTGTCTCTAGCCAGGCCATAGAAACATAGTGACAAGGGGAAATCCCAGCTGAACATGGTCTTTGCCCAATGCAGGTGTTTTGTGTGGGTGTGTGCACTGTCTATATCTTAAGTTCAGTTTTGCCATCAGAGACCCAAAACCTAATATCTTGGATGCCTGGAAACAAGGGCGGCAGGAGCAGACCCAGATCGCTCTTGCCTATATCACGTCTTTCAATATGGGATTTCCCTGGCTGTGACTCACTTTAAGTATTAGGAGTGATGGCCTTGGCAACAAGGTGGAAAAGATTAGTACCAGTTCGGTAACTTGACCATCAGCAGTTACTATCACTCAGAAATTACGTGTTGTTTAAGCTGGTAAATAAGAACAAAGCAAATACCATGTTGCTTGTGTGTGTCAGCAGCAGCATCAAAGAAGATGCCTAAATGAGAAGCAGATGGACGTATCAAGGCTGTTAGAAAGAACATCCCTGTTTACAGCCTGACCTGGATTTCCAGGGGGGGAGGCTGACACTGACCTCTCTGCTTGTTTTTGTCGTTCTGACTTTCAAGGACTTCAGAAAGTTCATCTTCAAAGCCACTGTTTTTCTTCTGCTGCTGAGTTCTCTCATTGGCACCTGTGTCAAGTAACAAAAAGTAGGGAAAGGCAACAGCCCTTCCTGTGTTTCAGAAAGTAGAGGTAGAAAAGTAGTTCTGTGCCCTTTATAATTATATACATATTTTCTACAATGGACAAATCTGTGACAGGGGAGCTACGAGAAGTGAGACTGGGGGATATGTGAATCAACTGCAGTAACAAAGCCACCATCAAAAACATCATCTGCAGGAAAGAAAAAGGTCTCTAAACAAACAGAGAAGCAGGGTTGCTAGGAAGACTAATATTGATGGAGAGCTAGGGAATAAGAGATGCTGAACTGCAGCACATTGAGGCCAACAAAAGACTTAAGCATCAGAGTATTGAAAGATAATAATTGCCTCCTGCCAGATGCTGCCTGCATACCTCTGTTGAGGTGAGCACCGAGAGCCCCTGTGCCCTCCTGCCTGGTTGTGGGAGCCCCTCTCCCCAGGACGCTGCCCTCCCACCACTCCCCCGGAGGGAAGAGCAGCATTCATTCCTGCTTCGGGGATGGTCCAGGGCCCCGCACCTTAGCCTCTGGGATTATGGAGCTAGCTTGACAACAGCAATACCCTGGAGAAAGCATTGTCTGAAGGCAGCACGAGTTGGAGGTCAGAGCACAATTGTCCTGGCAACCAGCGCTCCCCAGGCACCCCATCCCAACAGGAACTGCAAGCCAAACAAGCCCTGTCTAAGCCAGCTCATGCCCTGCTTCCATGCCTTAGTGCAAAGGCAAGAGCCAGCACTGCCAACCCAGTCCTCTCTAGCCCAATGCGGGACAGGGCTGGATGGTGTGGGCTCTCTAGCCCGAGGAGGACCAGCTGCAACCAGCACAGAGGAGACCAAGATAAATATGTTTGCTCTTTTTTTTCCCCCCCTTGGACTACACAACTCTCCCATCCCCCGTCACTGTGCTCTGTAGATTAGAGCTCATGTTACTCCAGGACAAAATGGTGTGATGGGCTCAAGCCAAGGAGGGAGCAGAGCAAGATGCACCTCTGTGAAACAAGTCCCTTCCCGTGGACTCCATGCTGTATGGCACAGCCTGTCTGATGGCTGAGCACTCCCCCTCACAACCCTGGTGTGCCTGGGCAGCAGCATCCCAGCACACTGAAGAGGCCTAGATTTCTTTCTTCTGGATCATCAGAGCAGATGTCTGGGGTCCCTGCCTGGCTGGCATCTCCACCAGTGGGATTTGAGCAGTGTCCAAACTATTGTTTTAGGAGCTGCACGGGGCTCTCTCCTAATCCTGACTTCCTGAATTTTCCTTATCCCTTCTCCCTGTTGCCTCTGTAGCTTCCCTGCTCTGAAAGTAGTCTGGTGGCACTGTCTCCCAGCCATACCTGGCAGCAGTGCCACACAGGAGCAGGCTACAGGGACGCCCTGGTGAAGGAGGGCTACCAGCTGGCTTACCCCAAGGAGAAGGAGAAGGGAAGGCCAGGAGCTGCTCTCCCTGCAGCCTGGGGAGAGCCCTGTTGCAGCCTCAACTGGGCTACCTGGGCAGAGGGGCCTGCACCAGCTCTGAAGTAGCCTTGCCCGGGACCTGCACACCAGCTCTGGTGACCTGAGCACCTTAGAATAGCCCTTTTTCCCCTCACACACCCCTTTGTACAGCTCTGTGCTACTGCTGCTCCCACACTGACAAGTGGTGAGCTGCCCACACCTCTCCAAACCAAAGGAACTTGCATTCAACCTAAGGAAGCCAACAGGAAACTCCCCACTGGGGGCTTTCATTGGGGTCTTCTAGGTGCAAGTCCTGCCGGATGCTCAGTGAGGCTTCCCTTCTGCCACACCTGGGTTTAGTGCTAGACTCCAGCTGCACAAACAGTGGAGGTTTTCTTGTCTTACATTCTAGTGTGGGAATTGGTGGTTAGTTTTGAATTAAATTACAGCATTTCCTTTTAGGGTTCTCCCACTCCAAAATGCCTATCAGATGCATACTGGAGTTATTGTAAGCAAAATTCCTGTCCCCACTCACCCAGTCTCTACTGGAAGACCTATTACTAGATTTCCTAGGGCACATTTATATGATGTCAAATTAATGTAAAATACAAAAAACCCCAAACAACAAAACTGTGCAAGAGGCTACAACAGATTAAACCCCTCTTCCCAAATAACTGTATTGAAACTGTACCTTGAGCCGCAATTTCCTGAAGTTCCTTCAGTAAATTCTGGTGGCGAAGGATAGAAATGATTCGTTCATCTGCAATAGGGGAAACTTCATACAAAAGGTGACCAAAGACAACCTTCCCCCCGCCCTGCCCCAGAAATTAAAAACAACCCCAAACACCACTTCCCTCTTCATTTACTCTTTTGTCTCCTCTCCTTTGGCCTGATTTGCTGCCACATCTCTTAACCACGTGGTTAAGAAGGTCTCCTGAAAACCAGGCAGCTTCATGTCACCCAGCACCTCCCCCAGCTGCAGTGCCAGCAGGATGCATGGCCTGAGCTGAGCAGCGACTCCGTCCCTGCTTCTGGGCACTGGTGTAGCCTGGTGGGGTGATCACAAGGAAGGTGAGTGTGTCAGGGACCCTTTGATAGGTGCTAGAGCATGCGTCAGGGCAGGATCAGCCCCTGCTTGTATCTCTGCCAGAACTGCTTTTGCTGCTACCCAGCATTAAATCTGAGCCTGTACCTCCTCTCAGTGTTTCTAGGCATTCCTCACTGATGGGCAGGGGGTTTGGCTTCGATAAAGTATCAGAGATGACCTCTACAATGCACTTCATCACCTAGAAAGAGACAAAAATAAAAATTAAAGCACTGCATTAGTGTCTTTTTTTTCCCAAATCTATTTGTTACCAAGGCTAAAACACAGCAGATGATGGCACAGGTCCTCTTGCTTTTCTGGTTGAGCCAGAACTGAATGTTCAGTTCCTGTTTTACCAAACACAGGAACAGAAGGTACCTCCTGAAGCTGGGAAGTGAGCAAATGACACATAGCATTGGAAAGAGCTTCTTCAACATGACACACACCTCATTTGAGGATCTCACAACTCCAGCCCATCACAGAGGCTGGGCACATCAGGAGGTTATACACAAATAATGATACATGGATATATACATAGATATATATATAGATATATACATACCCATACCCATATACCCATAGATATATACACAAATCTCAACTTGCATCTCATGAAAGGGCTCAGTGGGAGGTCATAGCAAGCAATAAGTAGCCATAGCTCTTCAACAGGTGACCTTGAATTCTTGAAGCTATTCAAGCCCTGAGAAGGACACCCTAGTTAGACTGCAGCCAGGCATGGAAGGCGAGCTGAGGCAAATTGTACTTTCAAACAGAGATGAGAAGTACTGCTCTCAAGCCCTAGAGAAGGACAAGACACTGGAGAAGGGTTTGACCTTGTGCTTGAGTGTTCAGGCCATAGACTGGAAGACCTGTACACAGAGGCAGGTCATCTGAAAGCAAGGAAGTTCCCACACTTTCCTCCCAAGCATTTGCAACTGCCTGAGGCAGCCTCCCAGACAGCATGAACTCTGGGCCTGCCCCTTCCAGCAGCCCTTTTCTTTGGTGTAAAATGAAAAGCATTCTTTATCTAGTTTGTCATCTGTACTGAGACTGCAGGCCCAGTTCTTCACTCATGCAACGACAGCACCACAGATCCCACAGGGATCAGTCAGTGCTGTATGTGTGGTAGGAGAATGAAAGCCACAGGAGCTAAGGCTTTTGGTGGCACCTCTGGCAGGGGTGAAGGCGCCCTCCCCATGCTGAGACACACCACCAGGAGCCCTGCTGTGTGGTCATGGTAGACCCAAATGATCACACAGGAGAGAAAGTAGCATTCACTATAGTCCGGTGCTGGTTAGTAGTGCAGGAATCAGGCTGTCCAGTTCAAAAAGATGATTATTTATACAGCAGCCAAGAGAGTATGCAGGGCTCACAAGTGCCTGTGGAAGAAAAGAGGCTAAACTGAAAAAAAGGATACAAGTAAGCCTTGGGGGCAGGAAATTCACTCACTGAACCTCTTTCTTCTTCTGATTTCTACAGGCAGCCCTAAGAGTCCTGACCTCCTCACAAGGTGCCATTCTCAGGAGAGCAAAGCACTGCGGCTGCAGTAGAAATTAAACACAAGTCAGCAATTCCCAGTCATCTACAATTGTTGCTCATTCAAGCAATTGGATATATTCATTGACCAGCTGGAATGGGCAAATTTTCACTCTGTGTAAGGAGACAACTCTGCTTTCACAGAACACAGCAATAAAATGCTGAACTCAACTATTTACACAGTTTGAGGGGATTGCCTGCTAGATTAAAAATGTTACAGGCAAGATCGAATAAAAAGAAAGCAGGGAAATTTCCCTGGTATCATTCTCCTGTACTAGAACTAATCCATTAACATGGATTTGAGATGACTTTGAGTCACTTCACTCTACCATTAAATGGAACAACCCCCAGATTCTTATACTTCCCTCCCACATTTCCCAACCTCTGGAGCCACTTATTGCAGCTGTATTCAATGCAGCTTTAGAAGTAAGGACTTTCTCAGCATGAGAAAGAAGAACCTAGTCCAATGAAACACTCTATACAAGCTTTTTGAAGACTTCTAAGCTGATTTAAGTTCTTTGTCTGAACACAAAGAAACACATCAGTCACCACAGAAATACAGCTAACTCTGTGGAGGAACTTTGTAACATAATGAAATGAAGAGTGCAGTCATTCCCCAACACTCTCCTTGGCTTTTTGTAAGAGGAAGTCTTGCAGAGTGAGACTTCACAAGGTCATGAAATAACAGTCTGCATCAGGAAATTAAGGAGATCCTTTCCAAATGAATGTAATCAATCCAGTGCAGAAACTCAGACTGGGATTTTGCCATAGCTATCTTCTAACTGTAAGCGTGTAACTAGATCCTTAGGAGCTGCTCATGCTGTCCCTACACAAAAATCTCCAAAGGATCATGTCCTTACAAGGATAGACTTCACCACTTTTGAGCTCAGCTGTGCTCAGGCCCTTCTGAAATGTATGCTTGTAGGTGGGAAATCGTGTCCTTCAAGCACAAGAGTGGGCAAACACCAGAGATATCGTAAGTGCTTTGGTCATGTTCAGCTCCCCCTGGAAAGCCCTCAGTGTAAGGAAAGTCTCATGAGCTGCCGGGGAAAGGCCTGCAGATGCTGACTACCCATTTCACAGCCCTGAGCTACCCATGAATGCTGGTGGCACAGAGTACATCCAGAGCAGCATGGTGTATAGGAAGAGCTGCAGTGATTGCTGCGTACCCATGCAATGATATCCCTGCCCTGATCTGTCCTGTGAGGCCAGGACTTCCTTCACTGAAATTGTGTGTCTCAGAGGGTGGGGAAGGCAGAAAAGCCCTAATGGCTCCTTCCAATTGCAGCAAAAATCAAAAGAAAGTTGTGGTCTGATTTTGGTCTCAGCTAGGGCCTGTGTCAGTGCAGTACCCAGGGAGGGGGCAGGCTTGGGAGACAATCCTTCCTTGGTGGAAGCATTCCAATGGAGTTGTACCAGCTTCCACAAAAGCTAAATGTGACTTGCTGGGAAGTGTCATGTTTTATACATAGAACATATTGGAGAATACCTCTCACAAGGAAAATTGTGGAATTAATGGATTGTCCCACCAGATGCCCAATGAGCATCCCACTCTGGCATGGCCAGTTGAAGGGGAAAGTGCCTGCCCTGAGGCCCCATTCTCAGTTAGCAGCACATAGTCTGAAGCCGGCACCCAGGGGCTCACAGCTCATGGCTCAGCCCCAGCAAGGGCTAAGCAGGCTAAAGGTTTTAACAAAGCAACAGCTCTCCAGGCCCAGGCACATCTGACAGGACACAGGGAAGCGTATCTCATGGTGCTTGCCCTGTAGATAACAAGACGAGACACTGGACAATGGAGCCTGTGGCTGAGTGTGACATGAATGTCCCTCCTTTACTGCTGCCTGGGAAAAAATGTTAAGTGGGTAGATTTCAGAAAACAAAGACATTCAAGAAGCAGGGGAGGAAAGGCTGGTGTTTCCTTTCTGGACATTAATTTCTGTAGAAATCTTAATCTGGGGAGCTAAGACATCAACTCAGCTGAAAGACTATAGGCATTATAATATCAGGAAGGAGAGGTCTGTCACAGATAAACACAGGCAAACACATCTATCCAAAGGTGCCAAAAGCCTGTTGGGAGTGCACACACTTGCAAAGTGCAGCTATGAATGTCAGAGAGGGATGACAGACATGTATGCACAGGAGCCTATAAAAGAAGGCTAGAGAGGTCAGCCAAGTCCTGCACTACTTGTAGACATCCAGACAGGCTGAGCAGTAGCTGAGGACAGATTAGCAATCTGAGAGTAGCCAGTTGCCTATTTTTCAGGAACTTGCATGTTTAAGTAACACACTACACACATACAGATGTATACACACCCCCAAACACACACAGTTCCAGCAATGCCCTTTCCTGAATCACATCTCCCCCCACTCTCCCCTGAGTCACCTCCTGTTGGGAGCTTTGAAAAGCTGAAAGTAGGAGGACTGAGGAGGGTTATATCCAACCTCCATCCCCAGCCTCACCATTCTGCAGAAAAGCTTGTTTAGTCCCTCTGGTACATCCTGAGAGACTTCCGTCCTGCCCAGGTGCCCAGAAGTGGATGCACAAAGGGTAAATCCTGGTAGGGAAGAAGTGGGGGTGGATGGATCCTGCTGTAGGGATCTCATGCAAATCGCTGACACTTCTTACAGGGCATTTCAGCAGGGGCAGCCAAAAGCCAGCCAGCTAGGTGGAGGTTAAACATCACATCCTCCAACTTCACTTGCCACTTCCACTACAGGCCCATCCTTACCTTAGTGTCCCCTTTATTCATGTCGTTTGTCACAGGAAGGGAGATGGCTGTAAAAGGAGGGGAGGGCAAAAAAAGAGAGCTTGTTATTCACCTCCACTGGGAGACAGAGAAATCCTATCCTGCTAAAAATGGGAGTGGAGAAGAGGGGCATCTCCCCATGGTGGACATGGTTCTTGGGTGCAACAGCTGGATGTGTGCATTGTACCCCCCTCATNGGACAGGCAGAGCTCGGCACGGCCCTCGGGCAGTGACCTTGCGGCGGCCGCTGTCCGCGGTGCTGAAGGGGCCGCGGCGGTAGGGGAGCGGGACGGGGGCAGCTCTGTGCGCGGGGCCGAGGGTCCCGGCAGCGGGGAGAACACGGACCCCGGCCCAGCCCCACTTACCCGGCACGGCCAGGAGCAGGACGGCGAGCAGTTCTGGGCGGCTCATAGTGCTGGCGGGATGCAGGGAGACAGGGGCAGAGGATGAGTCTGTCCCTGGCGTGGGGACTCCAGGCGAGGTGCCGGCGGGAGACCAGCACCGTGCGCGTCTACACCAGTGCCCTGGCTGAAGATCCTAGATGGGGCACTGCAGCAACCGGCTCATTTATATATCTCAGCCCCTCGGAAATGGCGTCAGGAGGAAGCCACCTCCTCCTCTCTCCTCCCTCCCCTCGCACACAGAGTTCCCATCAGCCTCCACCACTCGCGGGGTGTTGGAGGAGCGGCCACATGCCAGGATCCCCCCGACCCGCTCCCCCCTCCCCGGCTGCCCGGGCAAAGGGTTCCAGCAGCCAGGTGTCAGGCTCCAGTTGCTCCATCTTCTCACACTTAACAGAAGCAGGATAGTTGTGAAGTGTGTTTCCAGGATGTCACTTTTCCAGCGCCTCACTCAACACTGGCAACCTACAAGCATCTCTGCGTATGTGTCCTCTCTGTATGTACCAGTAGTCAACACTGCGAGTCACCTCGTATCCCAGCTAGCATAGCCACTTGTAGAAGGATTTGCCCTCTAGGGGTGCCCTTGTCTTTCACTGACCACAGAAGGTACCTAGACAGATAGTTCAGCTCAGTCACCGAAGTTTTCAGGTGCTTGTTAAACACCTCCACAGAGGATAGGAGTGGCTGTAAGACTGGTCAAGAACCAGAGAACTGGTCACCATGAAACTGGTTTGCCAATAGAAATTCTAAGTCCCAGCTATTTTATGAAAGAATTTTAAGTGGTAGGATGTCATTCAGGGTAAATAGCAAAGGCTGGTTGGTCTGTTGCTCAACTATTGTGACTGCAAACAAATTTTAATAGGTTGCTATCCTTTGTTCAGTGATTCATAACAACGCAGAGCATCACCCTACACCCTCACTGCTAAGCACGCCAAAGTTGAAGTAATCAAGATTACCTGATCATCAGTTTCTGTTGACAAGGGAGAGATAGGAAGTAACAAATTGTACCATTCTCTTAGTTACAAGCATTTCCATGCTCTTGACAAAATGTCTGTCTCTTCTTTGGATGCAATGTCTGTCAGGTCAGACAACTGGATTCCCTTTTGAAACTGATCCAAGTGCTTCTTTAGGACAATGCTTCTTTATGAATAGCATCTCTGCTATTCTGTGCTATCCCTCAAACAATTTCAGAGGTCACAAAACACAGGGACTTATACTAGAAAATCAAATTCATAAAAATGCACTGTCCATCTTCCCCACACTACCTTATTCTGCTCACTGGACAGTCCTGCACCCAAGGAGCCAGATAAAACATATTTGTTCCAAGATGACAAGAACTTTCCTATGAGACCAGGGGGTACAGACTGCATTCTAGGTTTCCACCTTCTCTTTCCATATGCATATGGAAATGTGCTCCCAAATGTATATTGCCAAATGTCCTCTAATATCTATCTGATTTAAATGCATGCTTCAAAAGGCTCATTTGGATTGTAAAAGCCTACTCATACAAAATCAAAGCTCTCCTTGTCTGTTGCATTTTCTATTTAATAGCAGAGAAAAGCTGGAAATAAATTGATCCTCTGAACAGTGCTTTGTGGATGACATTGATTGATAGTTAAATGTTTATAAGACCATGAAATGAGCACCCATGACAGTTTTTGTTGCACTGGAAACCTGCATCCTCCAGGAACAATAGATATCTTTTCTTTCTGGTTGTTGGGTCGGGGGTTTGTGTGTGTGTGCATGTGTGTATGTTGTTGAATTATTTATTAGGGGCAGGGTATGGGAGTGCGATATGCGATGGACTTTTACTCCTTTGAGATACAACAGAATACTTTAGTCTCTCAGTCTGAAATACTGAACATTATTAAGCTTGTTAATTCCTATGTATTCCTAAGAGAGAAACAGATTGATCTGTTTATCAGGCTATGTTTACCTAGTCAATATTTGCTTATCCTTACATGTAAATGTTGATCTTATTAGGGCAATAAATTATCTGAGTTCTAATCCAGTTTCTTACATGAAGCCCTTTTCTTCCCTGGGGTCCCTTTATGAGAAATGTCACCGGATATGTAGTGCCCATTACTATATTTTTTTCTGTTTTTCTCAGGCTGTGGTCTTGCATCCATTAAGTTCATTGCAAAGGAGAAACTAAGTATTTTCCATGCATTCTTCCACTGTGGTAGCATATAATGGTTATGAACTTTTCTATTTCTTGCCCCAGGAAAATGGATATGAAACTGTTAATCCAGCAATCTTCTGCTATTGGAATTTGTCTCATTAGGCACAGCTATATTAGGAACTGTCAAAGTAAGGCATGCCAGGGAAAGATTTATGTCAAAGAGCAAAAGTGATCAAATAAAAAAGTGGAAGGTATTCTGCCACTCAGAGGAATGCAATGCCAGAAGTAAACTTCAAGGGAAGAGCAGGTTTGTGAGTCTCTGAAGTAGTTTGTGTTTTATCATATGGAGAACAGGAGTACATCTTTAGTGATGATGATGGACATTTCTGACCAGTTCCAGTCTTACAAAAAAGCCATTTATGTCTGTAGAGAGCAATTCCATTTTTCCTTATAACTGCCCAATTTCTAGTTCATAAAGTGTGGTGAGAATGCGGAGAGCCATATACCATAACATGTGCAGGTGGACAGGGAGGTGAGTTAGTGTGGTAGGAAAAGAACATTTGCCTTCCTAGCCTGAAAGGTGATTTGAGAAGACATCAATGTCTGGGTGGATAGAAGTAGACACCTAGCACTGTTGCATTACCCATGCCCTGAGCTGAGAAAACAAGAGGGCCAGCCTGAAAGCCATATTGATATCTGAACACCTTCTGATGCATAAGGTCATTTGCTCAAGAGATCGTGTGGTTTAAGTGCTATTCTCAATCAACGCATAAAAGTAATTTTTATTTTTTTTATTTCAGAATTTAGGAACTAAATCCAAAGGATCTGGAGTACGGATCTGAGCTATTTTGAGAGCTTCATTCTCTAATCTCTTGGCTGAAACTGAGTTAAGAATTCACCCATCTCCTGTGCTTGGAAACACTGACACTGCATTTCAGACTGCTATGATTTTACAGATCTGGGAATTGAGGCACAGAACAAGGAAAAGTGTCGTTTTCATGAAGACATCAAAAAGGTTTGAAGTGAAAGCACAGCTATTACCCACACCTTAACCAAAAAGACCATTAAGCAAAAACTAGGCAACAATTACCTTCTTGCATATGAAATAAATTGATAACTGTTTGACTGAAAACTTGAATGTACGTACACTGCCAAATTAGTAGCAGGGTCTATTAAAACTCCCACATCACACCTTTTCTTCTTTCCCACATTTTAGTCAATCACATTCTCCTCTCAGTTCCCTCGTACAAGCCTTGCTTGTCTGCCTGTAAATAGAAATGAGCTTCAAAGCTCAGACTGCTGTTGTGAATATCTATCTACACTGTTAAAAGGCAGTCCTCTCTTTTTTTTCAGGTCAGAGGCAAATTGCTGTTGACTTGCTTTGATTTTCTTAGTCTAGACTGTGCTTGCAGCAACCTGAAATTAATTGATTTTCCTGTTCAAAGGTTTGTCATCTCCCCACAAAAAAGCCCAACATTGTGCCCAATCCTGCCAGTAGCTACTGCTCAGCCTATCCATTTCCATCCTTGCCTGGCATGCCCAGCTCTCACTGAGGCAGATGGAGTATGTTCTCTGCTGGGAGAAGAGACATCTCTGTAGCAATCACGGAATACCATCTGGGCACCCTTGCGAATAGCTTGCCTCTCAATATAATTTTTCTAAACGTTATTCAAACACCTATCTGGAAAATGTCATATCCCTCCAATGCCTCAGTCAGTTCACCTAGCACTTACAGAAATGCCTCACTGATTCCTGTGAGCCCCACTGAATCAGTAAGAAAAGACGTGGAGATGGAGGTTCTCCCCAGGCAGTCATCTCAAATAGCTTCCTCATTAAATTACTGATTATTCCTATGGCTAAGGTTTCATTTGACTTGTGACAACAAAGTCTGTGCCATGTAAATGTACATATTTAGTAAGACAAAACAATTCTCTAAGTTCTAGAATGGCCTAAAACAAGTTCATGAGAACATCATTGATATTGTTCACTTACCTCCAAAGTGAGAGACAGATAGTCTGTCTGCCTGTGCTGCAGGCACTGACGGGGTTCATGAGAGTTAAGAAAAAAAATAATGACAAGAGTGACTCAGGTCTTTGGACCAGTAGTTCTCTTCTGGGGGTCCGTAAGCTCACCAGACTACCTCCACACTGCCAGCAGCTCACAGCTAAACACATGGACCCTCACTGAGCATCAGCATCATCACAGATTTTGTACATTAAATGATTGCCTGGTATAGTTTGTAGAGATTAATCTTATTCCTCATCTTCTGCTCCTTCATTCCTGAAGTGTCCCTAGCTGTACATCCACAGTTGCTGAGTGAACACCAAGTGAGGCACAGGGGTATGGGGGTCTCCTGAGATGCCCTCACAGACAGAGTACACATACTGATCAAATGCTGTGAGCATGGTAGGGGTCTTTCTTGAGATGTACGCTAGATGCACTTGTGCTAACTTTCCCAATTCATGAAGTGACAAAATCCCTAATTAACAGCAATTACAATTAAAAGGACATTTTTTCTAATGGGTTTAATGAAACACATAAGCGCTTTCCATTCTATATACATCCTTAGCTCACACTGGAAATAATGCCTTTGAAGAGATGAAAAAAAGGACTGAACACAGCCTGCTTCCCTGCCACTGTTGCAGAAGAAAGGAGGAAAGGGGTGGGGATCTGGGCATCTGCTCCCTACACCTCTCTGTCCCCCAAAAGTGCCAGCCAAAAAAGCCAGATTTAAGGACTTTCAGGGCACTGCTGTCCCCCAAGAGTGTTATTCTCCAAAGAGTGGCAATAATACATCGCTGGAACCACTTACTTTGAGATATGGAACATAAGGACACAGCAATTGCCATTCTGGGTTGGAGCAGGGAGCCAGGATCCAGCCAGAGACCCTGGAGTCTCCCCCAGAGGCAGGGCCAGGGGCTGGGGTGGGGACAGGGCTTCTCCCTGCCCTTGTGCCAGGCTGAATCCCAGCTTCCAAACCTCCCAAAAACTGGGCACAAGCCTTGACGTTTAATGGGGCTCCACGATGTTTTAGTGCTAATTAGAAGCAGCTAATTTGCTTGTCCCTCTGAACAGTCTCCCCTCACACTCGGTACCTTCTCATCCTGAGGACTTCTTATGGAATTAAGTACCACAGCTTGCTTAAACACTGCAAAAAATATTTCATCCATTGTTTTTAAATTGCCTCTTATCCTCATGCTAAAAGTTAGGGGAAAAAAAAGACTTCTCTCTTCCCTAGTCCAGTGAGGATTTAATGGATATTTACATTTCTCCCTTACTCATCTCCTTTCCAAGAGATACAATCCTAATCATCTGGTTCTCACGTGGCTCCTTTAAACCTGGCTACTAGCCAATGAGTCCTACAGCCTAATTACTTACAGCATATAGTTACCTATAACATAGTGCAAAGAGATCCAGGTGTATCCTTTAGTCTTTGCTTAATGTCCCAGAAACTTTCTGGGGATACCTGAAATACCTGCTTTCATTTTAGCAATGACCATACACAGGTGTCTCAGCAGTCAGTATCCTTCAAGATCTATTTATTCCCTCGTATAAAAGACATCATGGAGAGGATAGGGAGGATGTGTGGAGGTCTTAGACATGCTCCAGCAGTAAGTCAGTAGTAGAGCGTGGCCTCAGCCTGTATTAGGCAATCTGACTCAGCCTGGATGAGGCAGGGAAAAAGACTCCCACTGTGGCTTCGTTGGTCTCAGTTGGCACCTTGGTCCCTTCCCTCCATCCATTCCCTTTGGTTTGGCCAGGCTATTCTCCGCACAGCCAGAGCAGAGCTGTGAGCACCCTTTGCAGTGCAGATGGCTCTTACCTCAGATGTTCTGTTGATAAGGCAGTTTTTGAACACCAAATTGCATGTTAATGCCAGTTAATGAATGTTCTTTTTACAGGCAAAGCAAACCTTTTCCTTCTATACTAAGAGAGAACAGGAGGAGATAGCCTTTCAGGTATTAAATTGCCTGAGAGCATCAGCACAGAGCAGCTTGAGGAACAGCCACAGAATCTTAAATTACTGTTACTGGGCTTTTCCTCACTCCGCAGGAGCTCAGGTTTCTTTCCTGACCTATGCTTTTTCTTCTCAGGAGAGCAGGGGCTGCAGTGCCTGTCCTTGGGGAGCAGCAATTACCTTCCGCAGAGTAAGGGACAGCAGCACGAGGCACCTTTAAATGCAGCAGAGCCTCTGCTGAGCCTGCCCCAGCCACATGCTCTGCAGACAAAATGGTCCAGACAGGTTCCTCTGCATTACAGGATGACCCCAAAGAAAAGCTGGGGGATCCTGAGGAAGCTCTCTGCCCCCCACCCCCCCCCAGTTTGGTCTGTGTGGAGGGATGGGTGGATGGGTTTGAGCTTCTACCATTGACCTTGAAGAGATCTCCTCTTCATTTGTACTCAGCTGAGTTCAGACTCAACCTCTGCTTCTAACTGCTTGTGAGAATGTTTCAGGACAAACCACACTTTCTACTTTGCTGGGGAATTTAAAAAAAAAAAAAAAAAAAAAAGAAAAAGAAAAAGAAGAAAAGCCTGACCATGCTTCTTTCTGGTTTTTTCAGGCTTTCTACTGAAACAATGTCTGCTGGCTCTCAACAGCTTTTTGTTTTATGGAGTCAGCTAGATAACCACAAACATGTTGTAATCCTTGTACGTGTTTCATGCCACGTAAGAGGCAATTGCTCTCATGTGTAACCCCAGGGGAGCAGAAATGGAAGGGTTTCCCCCAGGCAGAGCAGATAAATGGGTACTACACTCTGTATTTAAAGCTGCAGTGAGTACGTGACTTTCTGTACTGAGGGGAATGTTGCAGCTGTTTTGCTTGACATAGATTCATGTAGTGAGAAACTGGAAGTTTAAGGAGCAAATTTGTTATTTGCATTTCTAAACAAACTGTTCATTAAGAGCCTGAACCCAAACATAGGCCAATAGAATGATTCTTGCTCTTTTCAGTGAATTTTGGTTTGAGTCCTTGACCTGGCTTCCTTCCCTGAGTTCAGGATGCATTTCCCAGAGGCAATGATATAATTTAAGTGTACTCAGGCAAGCAGTCAATGTACTAGTGAGGATGTTAGTTACAAGGGGGGAATAACCACTGTTCGGAGGAAGTTTATTAAAAAAAAAAAAAAAAAAAAAAAAAAAAAAAAAAGGAAATTTTTTTAATCACCAAAAAAAAAAGACATATCAGGCAATCTTATTCATCACCAAAAATAAAGACAGGAAATCAGTTTGAATTCTGCATGTCTAACAGCAGACTTAACATTTTATTCCCTCTGAATATCAGTTTAGGGCCACCAAAGACCAATCAGGTTTGCTTTGCTCAGTTGGAGATTTTTGTAGACCTAAACCTGCGAATAATATAAAAACCTTGGAGAGTGAAAGGCTTTAGAAAGTCTCCTGATTGCCCAGACAAATCTTGAGTAGAAGCAAGCTCCTAATTACTGAAGCTGCATCTCATGGTGGCTGAGAAGGGTCAGTTCTCCTGGGTCACTTGGAGGGGAAATGCTGGCCATGTCAGCCAGTGCTTGTTAAGCCTGATAATTCCTCATTTGTGAGCAGACTATTTAACCCAACTCTTGGCAATGGTTGCAAAACATTTGATTAGATCCTTACTCCAGGTTTTCTGTACTCCTCTATGGAAGGATGCAAGCACCAGACATCCCACTTATGGGTCTTGGGAGAATGGTCTGGTCCTTCTTCCTTTGGGAGGCTCTTGGGAAGGCGGCTTCAGGACTTGATCTTCATGCAGTCACATTTGCATGCAGGGAGTTCAAATTTGAACGGTACAGGAGCAAACTTCTTGTAGGTATAGATACTGGAAAACACCGTAATTTATATTGGGAGTCCAGAATTATTTATAATGGGTACTGTGTTAGTGTGGAAAGTTTTGGCAGTGGGGAGGGGGAGTTCAGGGCTGACTTCTGTGAGAAGCTGCTAGAAGCTTCCCCTGTGTCTGACAGAGCCAATACCAGCCAGCTCCAAGATGGACCCGCCGCTGGCCAAGTCCAAGCCCACCAGCAACAGTGGTAGCACCTTTGGGACAACATAGTTAAGAAGGAGGAAAAAATCCACAAACCTGTGCAATGACAACTGCAGCCAGAGAGATGTGAGAGAAACATCCCTGCAGATGCTGAGGTCAGTGAAGAAGGAGGGGGAGGAGGTGCTCCAGGCACTGGAGCAGAGATTCCCCTGCAGCCCATGGGGAAGACCATGGTGAGGCAGGTTGTCCCCATGCAGCCCATGGAGGTCCATGGTGGAGCAGATACCCACCTGCAGCCCATGGAGGACCCCATGCTGGAGCAGGTGGATGCACCAAAAGGAGGCTGTGACTCCATGGGAGCCCACACCGGAGCAGGTTTTCTGTCAGGACTTGTGACCCCATGGGGGATCCACGCTGGAGCAGTCTGTTCCTGAAGGGCTGCACCCCATGGAAGGGACCCATCCAGCCCAAGGACTCATGTTGGGGAAGTTTATGGAGGACTGTAACCCATGGGAGGGACCCCACGCTGGAGCAGAGGAAGAGTATTAGGAGTCCACCTCCTGAGGAGGAAGAAGCGGCAGAGACAATGTGTGATGAACTGACCACAACCCCCACTCTCTGTCCCCCTGTGCTTCTTGTGGGGACCTGGTGTCCGGCCTGGGCCAACTCTCCACAGTTTCCAAAACCCCAGAGGTACACTTCAGAGGTGGATCAGAGTGGGAGACCTACTTTTGCTTTGAAAGGGATTATCAGGCATCAGTGATGACTCTCCTCTTGCCTATACTGGCTTTGCATCACCTCTGTCCTTAGCAGCTTCAGTGCAGCTTTAACTTCTGCCTTTTGCCAGGATGGGGAAGGCTACGTATTGGTGCTCTTCTCAGCTGCTGCAAGAGCTGAGAAGGTAAATACTTCTGGCCCTCCCTTCAAGGATGCACGAGCTCCTTGGGTTTCAGGAACTGTCTGCTCCTGTTCAACTTGCTTCACTTGGTGCCAAGTCATACAGTTGTTCCCTGTGGTCTTAGAGGTTCAATAACACAAGGCAAACAGGCAGCTAAGAAACACAGCTCATATAAAGTTGTATTTCATGAATAAATGAAACAGTTTCTGGTTTAAAGCAGGTTTCTCTGTGATGGGTTCACACATGGCAGAGGTCAGTCAAAGATCTGCAGAACCGCTGCATATAAAACAGTTCTGGTCAAAGGCAGTTGAGAAGGACATTTTTGCTTGCCTGGGTCACTCTCAGGTTGTCCATGGGCTCAGGATCACCTGTGTAGAAACTCTCTGGAGGAGCAGAGCCTCAGAGGGCCACATGTCCACACAGCTGCCTCTGTGGGATCTAGCACAAGGGATTATGTATATCAGTTGTCAACAAGTAAGCTTTCTTGCTGACAAATACTGCTACTGTGTTCACCTGGGAGCTGGAAGATCATGGTCTTCCCAGGTGTCCCTTTACTTGTGAGGTAGGGCCCTTCTGCCATCAGTTTTGTCCTTGCATGGACAAGGGGAATCTCTCAGCAGTTTTCATGAGAAAGGAGATTTCCTGCCTCCCACTGTTTTCTTTGTGTGATATGGGCCCTGCTGAAATAACATAAACCTAAGCTACATTTTATGACAGCTACAGCTTTCTCCAGCTCCCGCAGATGTGAAAGCAGGAAGACCATGTGAAGGACCTCAACCTCCTTCCTCAGTCCCAGCACTACCACAGATGTACCATTACTCACTATCACTCTGGTCCATACACAAATGGCATCTGCTGCAGCTCAAATTCACCTGCAAAACCTTAACAGGAACCTCCTCCTCCTTGAAGGGAACCATAACAAATCAGCACATCTGCCTGGGAACTCTTCCATGATTCCAGAGATTTATTTTGGCTTAACATCACTGTTAATGCACATGTTGGCCAGTTTCTCTTTCCTTTGCTACATGGAGACGGTGCTCATTGTCCATTTCAGTAGATTCAACCTGACAAAAACACCTGCCTCTCTGGCTTTGAAGCTATGAAATATCCAACAGGTGATGCTACAGACTAAAACCTGATATTTTAGGTGTCAGAGCAATAGAAACAACAATATATGTAGATGCAGATCTGACTTGCTTTGAATTTCTTGTGAAACATGGAGAAACAGCTGTAAACCTAGCAATGATGAAGACACCCCAAATCTTTGTGTAGAAACTCTCGGCAGGATCAGTGCCTCAGACAGCAAATCAGCTCCCTCCTTGAAAATTCGCTGCACAAAGTTTCAATATCTATTTTGATCATATTTTTAACAAATAAAAGCAGGAATGAAATGGGACATTTTTGTCAAGCATTTTTTAAAAATATAAGAACACTATTTCAAACCCTTTGAACTGAAAACAACTTTGGCTTGTTGAAATATTTTGCAGAAACTGTTTTCCATATTTTGATCAGCTCTATTTATAACTGTGCTGAAGATCATCTCTACCACCATCAACTGGTGTGTTTATAGCCATCTGGATCACAGGCTACTCATGTTTTTAACATGCTTATTGCATCTACTGATGATTTGTTAACTCTTTATAAACAGCAGGTACACACTGTACAATAGCCACAAAGAGGAATCGGATGTTTAGTCCTCTCCTTCCCACCTCTGTTCACACACTCCTGGGTATCACAGGCACTCCAGTTTTATTCAATTTAATTTTATTTTAAAAGTTTACATCTAAGTGCTTCAATTCATCAGCCTTCTGTGGTTTATTCCTCGACTCTAGCAAAGAAATGAATTTTTCATATTCTGAGAGCAGCTTCATTAATTGGAAGAGGTGGGTAAGCAGAGGGGCCCATTGGAAATTCACACCGTAATAGGGGAACCAAATGCAGAACTCCTTCCTGCTCTACTCCAAAGATGCTATCAGAAAAAGCGGCTGCCCTGGTTGCCCTTGCAGTGGGCCTCAAGCACAGTGCAATTAGAGCAGCTGCTTGTATTCTGTGGTTAAAGAAAGCTCCCAGGGGACAACGTATTGCTGTTTGATTGGAAGAGCGCTCAATTGTCTAATGAAGCTGTTATCCTCTACTTAGCCAGAGATGAGAAAAGGAAATCTTTATGTATCACTCCTATGCAACAACAACGAAAAAAAAAGCTAATTAGAGAAGTCAGACCCTCAGGGGTAAAACAAAACCACCACAAAACAAGACAATGGTGGTAGTGAGTAAAAGTGAGCAGGAGTCTTGGCTCTGCTATGCCAGCTGCTCTGTTCATTCAGAGGCTGACATCCATCCTGTGCCTCACTTTGCCCCATCCACTGAGAGAAGGTCCTTCCCCATTTTTGAGGGGCATTGATATTTTCATCTTCCATATTAGAAGTTACCCCTTACCACCAGAAATTACATGGAATATGTTTACTAGTATTGTGACAAGATCATCAAGTGAATAACGAGAGGCTTGATGTCTCATTTAACCTCAATTTTTGTTAAACTGTAACCCTCGCATCCACTCCTGAGTTCACTGGGATTCACGTGGACTTTGGAATGACTGAGAAACAGGCCCTTTGCTTCGGCAGGAGCAACAGGCTTTGCTTTGAAACCTTTAGATACATATTAGGTGCTTCAAGAAAATATAGAGCTCTTCCGTATTATCAGGGTGACCTTGCATGGTGTTTCTATTCCTATTAACAACCTAGAATGACACTGCCGTTTTTCTTGTATGGATTAGTTTGAAACTTTTCTTTGGATCATTAGAGCTGAATGATGAGTTTGTACTCATGGGAAAGTTCATTTTGCAGTCACCGAATGCTTGCAGCCAACGGTCCTGCTACAGTGATAAATGGATGCTTAAAATAAAGAATTTTCCAAGACAGGCATTCATCCAACAGCAAAGCCTCCATTTTACCAACAGAGACAAAGTTTTATGAAGTATTTCTAATACCACCACCCCAGTATCAATCACACTGCAGTTATCTTAATTTCATACCTCCAATATACAATAATGTTCTACTTTTGAACAAGAAATGAGAGGGCACAGGGTTTTATAGGAGAGGTCTACTGAAGTGGGCAACAGGAACGACTGGCTGATGGCTACGGGAGGTTGTGTGATACCCAGGGATCGGGCTGGCCAAGGACTATGTCATCCACACTGCCTGAGATGCTGAGCAAGACCATCCAAACCTCTCTTTTCCTTTTAATAATGCCCATTATCTATGCTTTCTTTTCTCCTCTCCAGAATATCCTACCTGACATTTTATTTGCCTACTCCTTACTACCCACCCACTTTTCTTTAAAATCACTGACCCAGTTCTTTGACTTTAATTCTGAAGGGCTTAACTGCTTCCTGCATTTACTCTGAACACAGTATCCCTACACCATCCTCACCAACACCAGAGAAGTTTCATCTGCTTTAATGTGCAACTTGGGATGTTCAGCTTTACACATTTGCCTGCTATAAGCATCCTCTCTAAACTACAGAAGGGTGGATGCAAAGACCCAGTATGGCTCATCCACGCCTTTGTAGGAGCTCTGCAGTGTGAACAGGGACCTGGATCACGAATTCTTGAGCTCCAGATTCATCACCCTCTCTAAGATGCTGCCCTGGACTCCGCTGCCAGTCTGCCATCCCTCCTGCTGAATATCCGCATGCTTTTCCGTTGTGCTTTGGCTAAAAAGGGGATGTTGCAATAGCAGTCTCAGCACAGATCTTTGTCTTCCGCTTAGTATTTCATCCCCCTATGTCTTCCTGCTAGGCTGCACCAAAGCCAGATTTCTTACTATGAAAGCAGGGCACAGCTTCCTGTGCCAGCCCTTATCTTCATAAGGATTTCACACTGGAAATCTTGCTTGCTAGATCCCAGATGTTCCACATCTCCAGCACTGTTCATGAGACCTAACTCATTTTACGGAATTAGGTCTGCATTTGCCTCTGGTTACACTGCTTGAGCTGCAGATGGTAAAGATACCTAGAAGTCAATCTGCTAACCTAATTCCCTCTGTGGCCTTTGAGATAGCTGCTAGCAACACCAGAGCTTCACAGTCCCTCAAGACAAATATTCTCTCTTCCTAGTAATAGTCCAGGGAAAGACCTACTTACCTCATCTCCCCATTGTCAGAAAATTGCCTTCTATTTTCTAGTGAATCCTACAGCTCATTTTTCCTTTCCAGGAGTCAGTCACACAGAGTTTGCCGCTGTTCACCTGCCAGCCAGCAGCTCCTACAATTGCTGCCAGCAGCCAGACCAGGCGGCAGCGGCATCAGGCAGCAAATAGGTGTGAAGGAGTCAGGCAGCTCATTGCATAGTTTGGATCAAACCAGCACTAACTAAGCTGGCGATGAGTCAGATAACGAATGGGCTTAAATTGGGGAAACATTTCAGCTCACGATAAAAGCTTGGGGACTTGGTTTCTATGCTCAGCTTTGCTATTTCCTTCCCGCATGACCACTGCGACACATTGAACAGCTCTGTGCCTCGGTTTACTCCTTAGACAAAATCCCAGTGATACATCATGTCTTTGGAGAGGGCTCTGGGACCTAGGAGTGAAAAATCCAAGAAAGCATTGATTATTCATTTTCTCTAATTTTCCCATTTTAAATGGATTCCTCATCCTGTCTTTTGGTCAAGAGATAAGGCAAACGCATAAACAGTTTTAGTGGCAATTTTGGTACAACAAATGTTTCAGGGAGAGGTCACTTTAGTCCTGAAGGCTTGGCTTACCTGAACTAAGAGTAGCTTTTCCTGCTTGTAATTAGCAGAACCCAGCTCCAATGGAGGAGACAGAAGAGGAACACCTAAACTTTTAATGAGCTGTACTTTATCTCTTGTGCAGCCTAATTAACCTAACTACGGGCTCTGCATTCCAGCAAGCGGCTCTATCGCATTTCCACAGGACTTGTGAAGCAGAAACCCTGCGCAGCTCTGGGAGGGCTCCTCAGCTGCAGTGAGTACGCACAGCACCCCTGAGGTGGAGGGAGCTTTGCCAGAGGACTGCAGGTGAGGATCCACCCCTCTGGATTTTGAGGCTCGAGGACAGAGTTGGCTGGGAGGGGAGCGCAGAACACTTTGATACATATCATCTTTGCCACCGCAGCCAGCCATCTGTTCCGAGTTTATTAAAAGTGATGTATTCTGCTGGAAGGATCAGGAAGCATCTGCTAGTGCATTTACATTCAAATCCTCACAGCAATCCCATCCATCCTCCTTTTTTAATTAATCAAACCCACTTTTTGGTGAAACCACATAGATAAACGCTTCCTCTGTAAATGGGAGCACATATTATGCTAATACCATTAAATGGCTAATACACACAAAAAAACAATTTAGTGCAAGTAGCAGCATCTATCTCAGGATTTAAGCAAGCTGTTCTGACAGAGATCATTCCTGTTTAAAGGGATCACCATCTAAACCTGGCTTATACGGCAGCGCAGTTTTGCTGCTGCAGAATTGCTAATCAGCTGCTTGGGGCAAGAGTGAATCCTGAAGCGATGAACCAAAACACACGTGCTTTGGGAGCCCATCTGCATGGGCTGGAGGAAGCTGAGGGACCCAAGTCCCCCTGAGCAGAGCAGTGGCCCAGGGAGTTTGGAGGCAGATGCCGCAGAGCAAGCGGAAATCCTTTTTGGCTGGAGAGAGAGCAACAGGATGCTCTACCCTCATGGTAGCACTGCTTCGCATTAGCATGGCTGCTTTGAAAAGGTGAAGAGCTGGAGCTGCTTCTCATCACAGCCAGATTCTCTGTAGGTTGGGGAGGAAAAAGGGGTGCCAAGGCTGTTGGTCTCTCTGTTATCTCTGCTTGTCATGGGGCGTCTGCGGCAGGGATGACCATCTCTGCTGGAGCTGCTGCCTGCAGATGTTACCCCTGTGGTCTTGTTTAGGTGCTCAGTGCTGCACAGGGTCAGCTCTCTGGGTTTCCCCAGCAAGTTCAAAGCTGGGCTGCAGCAGCAGGCAAGGTGTCCTAAGGCACCACCAGCCAAGGCACAGTGTGATTTGCTCAGTGGGTGGGAATCCCTGTTGCAGATCACGCTTAGCTCTTGGTACAAAAACTTCTCCTAGGAGTCTCAGGATCTCAGCATCCTCCTGTCCAGAGAAGCATCTCCTGTGTATGGGCAAAAGTATCTGAATAAAATGCTGTGGGAGCTGTTGGCAGAAGCTGCCACAAGATAAGATCGCAGTAATCTCCAAACCAGGGTGGTTGGTGGATCTTCAGGGACTGCCAGCATCCCCTTTCGCCCAGACAGCAGGAAGAAGAAAGTCCCTTGTAGGTCCAGTCTGTGTCCAGGGATCACACCTGACTCACCTCTTAGTTGGTGGAAAGGCTCTTCCAAATTAACTCTGAGGCACTGGTGGCCTGTCTGTGCTTTTCTGGGGTGCCTCAAACAGCTCTTGTTTTTCCTAGTGAAGACATCACGTGCCCAGCACTTCACTGGTGGCTCCAGCCCACTCTTCCCATGATTTGGGGGGACATTGCCAACCTCCAGCCTGTGGTTTGAGGGACCAGCCAGAACTGCTCCCACCCTCACATCTTTCTTTCCAGGCTGTGAGTCATGATGCCAAGAATTTGTCTGCAGCCAATGTCCATAGTGCCTTTGTAACCAGGCCCTCCAAGAGAGTGAGGGGGTTTTGCTGTGCAGAGCGAGGGATTGACCTTCCTCACTGCCCTGCAAAAGGGATCAATAATGTCAATTATTCAGTGCAGGGAAGGCACTGAATCACGGACTTATAGAATGTTTTGGGTTGGACCTTAAAGATCATCTAGTTCCAACCCCTCTGCCATGGGCAGGGACACCTTCCACTAGACCACGTTGCGGGGGGGAAAAAAAAGAAAAAAAAAGAAAAAAAAAGCTGTGGTGCTCGATGGTGAGAAGAGCAGTCCTTGGGGCTGTGGGAGTGAATTAGTGCTTGTGATATAATCTCGTCTCTCACTTACATGGAGCATAAGGGGCAGAGGGGATTTCTGTGTGTTTGGGAACTATGGCTGTGCCTCTCTGCACAGCTGTTGTTCATAGACAGCTGATACACCAATTAAATAGAAATCTTTCACTCCTCAGCATGCTGCTCCTTATCTTCTTATTTTGAATATGTTTTCCAGGCCTTTTTTAAACACAACTAGTTATTTTTCAAATCCTCTCTTAGTGTTAGACACAGTAACATTGGCCTGAGCATCCAGAAAATGTAAGTTGAAGAAAAGTGCAGTTGATCCTACCCTTCCCCAAACGCTCGGCTTCTGGCAGGCCTGGCTTTCGCCATGAAGCACCTGCTCCCGCGGCGAAGCCCTTCTCCCGAGTCAGAGGCAGTGTGTTTGCAATCCCGGCCCTTGTCTTCCATTAGCAAACAAGGGAGTTGCAGCCGCCTAAGCCAGAGCACTCTGTGAGCCCTCAGGGAGCCATAACTCGCTTTTTTCCTTTGTATTATTGAGGTTGAGTATTTTTTTAACTTACATTCTTTAATTGTAAATGTTGTTGATGAATTTGGAAGGCTGTGGTCCAGAGACTGGCCAAGCAGCATTTGGGTAACTAATGGTTGTTGGCCTGGTAGTAACTGTGGAGCAAATAAATATGTGCATGAAGTGATATTTAGCAATTATAGTGCTGGAAATAGAATTAGTAACAAAAAGCGTGATTTAAAGAGCAATGGGTCTTGTCAGGCTCAGACCAGACAACAAGAGATGTGCTGATAAGGACGACTGCCATTCACCTTCCTCGGTGCCTCTCCAGAAGGGACTCACTCTCCACAGCACATTTTGATTGAACAAATTGTTCTGTGAGCAGCAGAGTTAACAAAACCTGAGGTTTTCCAGTCCCCTCCGACAGGCCCACCATGGGGTCTTGACTTCAGAGGTTTTGTCATTGATGATGTGAGCAGTCCAAATGCTTCTAGAGCAGCTGCCAGCAGAGGAGCCTGTGCAGCATCAGTGCGCTGCAAGAGCCAGCCTTCTGCAGGCACCAACCTCTGGCTTACCCCTGGGCTCCTGCAGCTGAAGAAGACTCAGGAACATGCTGGGTGACACCAGGGTGCTGGGGATCTTCCCAAATCAGTTTTCTAATGTTGCCTTTTGTGGGAACTATGTTTTCAATTTTGCTGACTTTGAACTGAAACCTCTGCTGGAATAAATCTTCCAGGTTCTAACCTGAGCCTTGTCTGGTAGGTGAAGCCAGGCATGCAGCTTTTCTCAGTGAAACCCCACTGCAAACTGAATTCTAGGCAGTGCTTTCAACCAGAGCTGCCAGAGACAGTCTGGGGATGAACAGTCCCCAGGCTCCAGGGCAGCCCCTCTTGGCAGCTCTAAACCAGTATTTCCTTGGTAAGACAGCTCACGGCATCACAAACCCACAGTGTCTACTGTACTCCTACATTTATTACCAAGAGTCCTTGTGTCTTCCGTAATTCATTTCTTGTAGCCAACTACTTCTTCCCTTTATTTAATAAACATAGGTTTCCTTTAGTCAGAGTTACGTATTTGAGTTTATCCAGCAATGCATATTTGAAGTCATTTATGTATCGAAATAAGGAGGAAAGTAGGGATTGCTTTTTAACCAAAGGGCTTTAGCTTTTGAGTTTCTTTGTAAATTCAGCAGAGGATAAAATTAGCCAATAGCTGCCTTAAGCAAAAGCACTACAGGGCTAAATCCCTTGTTTGGAGAAGACTTCACTTCCCCCATGCAGATATCCGGAACTTTCTGTCTCTCTGACGATCTCTTCCTGAGGACTCTCCACTTGTTGATTCCCATCACGATAAGCACAAGACGTTGTATGTGGTGAAAGGGCCACTCACGTAAGACTGTTGCAGCTACTCCAGCTGGACTTTCCCCAGGCTGCTGTGCCTAGAGACCAAAAATGTAACAGTTCCCTAAAAGAAGGGAGCTTTATCGTAAGAATGGAAGTCCCTAAGAAGTCCCTTACCGCTTGAGCAAAGGATCCTCTGGTCAAGCCTCCTGCCTCCATCCTGCCTGGCAGGGTGAGCCACGAGGGAGGTGATCTTGCCCTCGTGGGGCTCAGCGCTGGCACTCGGGTTGCGCTGACCCAACTGCAGGAGTCTCAACTGCAGAGTTTGTGACAGAGGGAGGCTGACCTCTTGCTCCTCTGCTAATTTAAAAGGAATCCCAAAACCACAGTGGCTGTACATGTTATTCAGGAAAAGCAGCTGCTCCTCTAGCATCTTTGTCTGATGGATTAGGGATGGCAGATGGCACACCCCGAACATTCTCTTCTCTTTTTGCCATGTCAATATCTGTGTCCTGCTGTCCCTGGATTTACCCGGTCCCTTTTTGACCCTGCTGGTCCTGTCCGCCTCTGCCAGCTGCCATGGCAGCAAGCTCAAGAGTTCACAGCCTGCTGTGCGGAGAACTACCTTACTGACTCTGATGCAGTTTCCCACTGGTTACCTAGAGATCCTCAACTTCGGGTGCCACAAGATTTGGGAATATCAATTCTGCATTCACCCTATCCTCCACCTTCATAATTTTGTGAATCCTGCTCATATCCTCCCACATCCTTCTTTCCTCTAAAATGATGTGTCCCAGCCTTTGTGTTTCTGCCTCTCTCTTTCTGGTGTCCCACTGATCATTTCCTGGTTTAGGTTATTTTTCCCCTAGCTGCATTACCTGCTTTATATCCATGAAGCTCATTCTCCACCTTCTTGTCCATTCACCAGGTCTGTGAGGTTCCTCTGAAGTCCCCTACCATCAGCAAGACATTTGACTATGCAAAACAGCTTAGTTACCACATGCAAACCTGGTTTGCAACCCATGGCTGTTTCACCTTCTGTCATACCTGTGTGCACCTCCTTTGGGTTTTTGTTTCAGCCTTTTCTTATCAACTCTTTAACAATATTTTTGCAGCGGCTTGTGATGCAACTCTGTACACCTGGGCAAAACAAAATCAGTGAGGGAAGCAGAACAGCTCCAGAAGAGCCCTGCACTGCAGCGATTTGCCCCCTTCTTCAAGAAGCGGTGAGCTCTGAATGAGAGCAGAAGCAGAGGGGCACATTCAGAGTCCATGATCCCTTTAAAACCCTCTACCACAGGTAATTTTTAATCTGTTTGCATTTCTACAGACCCTTGAGGTTATTAGGGAAGCAGAAAAATTCAAGTTTTTCAGGCAAAACCTGCCTATATTTAAGTGGGTAGTTGCAGTGTCTGCCTGTGGATGCAGCTGATGCCCGTTTGGGATTGCCTGGGCAGCTGCTTGTGCTTTCCCCCTCATGGCACAACACAGCCTGGTGTGGGAAAAGGCAGAAATGTCTTCAGCTTGTTGTGGTTATTGAACATGCCTTTGATTAAAAGGGAGAAAATTTCCATTTCTTACAAACAAAGCCCATCTGCTAGAGCTGAAACCTTCCTTCCAAGGCTGCAAGAAGATTAAGTGCTGTGGAAGAAAAGATATGCTTTTTGTGTAGCAGGAACAATCTTGTAGTATCGAGGAGCTCAAAGCGTAGAGCCGGTGCCTGCTTCACCTTCCAGTTAATGACTTCTGAATAATTAGCAGAATAATCTTTTTAGAAATGCTCCAGTAGCAGTGCCCCTGATTGTCAGATAAACAACCTCCTGGAGGGGGAAAAAGCTGGCAGTGATGAACAACTGGTTGAGGGAGCAGCAAGGTTACGGGCACTCATTAAGCTGGGAGAACATTCATCAGCCCATTCAAAGGGTCCAACAAGTCAGAGCCATTTTGCAGGGCAGGCTAATTGAAGAAAACTATTTATTAGGAGAGTGAACAGAGATCATTACACTCTGAAGTCTGGTGTTAACAGCCACTGTGGTTTCAGTCTTGCAAACAGTAAAACAATTGTTTTCCCTTGACAATCATTTACTGTTAAATCCTGGGTACCTTGTCCTCCCCCAAGCTTTACCCTCTGGGTGGGAATTTATCAGAAGCAGTGGCAGAGCACTCTGACCGTGGGCACACCTGCTGTGCCCTCTTCATCATTCCCATCACCTTTTTCCCTCTCAGTTCAGTGCCAGTTATTACCCTTCCAGAAGAATTTTTTTCAGGACTGCGAACTAAAAAGACACCCTGGGGTAGCAGGCAGGACTAAGGTTGATGTGGCTCTGAAAATGATTTCTAATACAATAATTCTTCAAACTATGTCTGAAAGAAAATAATGAAAGAAGCAGCATGTTGTTGCAGCCGAGGACTGAGATCTTGTTGGATTTTTACTGCCTGTGCACTTCTGATGTGTGAGCAAATTTTGAGAAAATACCACCTGGTGCAGCTGTGGGGATCGGAGGAAGGTGAAAGATTTGATCCACGCTCACTCAGATCTCTCCTGTTGGCACTGACATGGTTTCATATCACACAACTTCACCCTGAATTTAACAAGATTGACGCACAGAAGCATCAGACTGAAGGGATCTCGAAGACCATTGAACCTGTCCGTGATTTCAGGGTGGATTAGGTACTGCAGGACCTTCCTGCTGAAGGACCCTTGACAGCTGCATGGCTAATGAACACATGAAGTCTTCCACTCTGCGGGACATTACACGTGAAAGAGTTTGTCTGAATGTTTAGCTATCCTTGTGTTTTGAAAGCTGAATTCTCAGTTTTCTCCTAATTTCTATCTTTTTTGCTTCAAATGAACTTGTCCAGCATGGGATATGGAGAACTTCTGACCACTGCCTGCTCTGTGGCTATCCTGTGCAGCTGTAAGATTGCTATCCCATTTCCCTTGTAAATTAACCAAGCCTCTCCCCACACTCATGTATTTTCCAAATTTCTTCTAATTTGTGTTGCTGTGTCCTGGTCTTTCCCATCTCCTTTGTCTTCCACAAAGCGTGGTTCCCAAGGCCGAAGGCAGCAGCTCCAGCCAGAGTCTTTTACAACAGCAGCGTAACCACCACTATGTCTTACAGAGAACCAAATGAAAGACATTAGCAAGCAAGCTCCTGGGTCACCCAGCCTGGGCCCGTGCTCTTGCAGCCACCTCTAATAATTGCTCATTTCCATCTTGAACCCAGTAAGGATTTTCTGACCTATTCACACCTATTAGAAACATGTTTCAGAATTTCATGCTCTGATACAGATATTATTCTGATTTCCAGAACAAGTGTTTTCATAGCTAGTTTAAACCCATTTCTTATTTTTTGCAATAGCTGCGTGGCATCCCCTCTAACCCAGTTTGCTGCTACTCGAACATTCTTTGTGGATCCTTATGTAGTTGTGCATTGATCTCCCTTTTCTGCTTCCAGTACTTTGCTCTTTACCTTGCTCAATTTTGTCTTGAGGATTTCAGAACGTTTTTCTTAGTCATCAAGGGAATTTTGAATTACAAACCTGTCTTCCAAATGTCTTGCAAGCTCTAACAGCTTGACTTTATTCAGACATCTTACAACCGCACTCCCTTCCCCATCATCCAAACTGTGCTTTTACACACTGGTCAGACATAAGCTGAGCACACATTCCTGGGTCTTACAGTGCTTTGGCCCACCTTTTGCTCTTGCAGTTCATCAGGTAGCTGGGCCCTTTTCTCCCAGTTGAGTCTAGACTATGTTTCCCTGGTGCACACCTGAGCACGTTCTGTAGCAAAGCATCCAAACTCTTCTTAGAATTAAGTCTGTTTCCCTTAACCACTAGACCAAAGAAGAAAAAATGAAATGGATTGACACAGTTTACTCTTGACTAATCCCTGCAGTGTGTTTCATATCAACTGACTAACTTGTGGCTGATTATAAATTGAGGGTTTCTTAATTTGTTCCGGCAATCCTTCCAAGAATTAGTTAGGCAGATTGATTTAAATTCCTTGGCTTTCCCTGCTGGGCAGGTACTAAGCGCTCCCTTGCTATTCCTCTCCTGTCCCTCTTATTCCCCAGCTACTCAAAAGCAATTGCTAATAGCTGGGAAATGGCTTTGGATGGGTTCTTAAGCTCTTGCAGATGAATTTTGTCTGGTTCTGCAGGCTGGAACCCATCTCTCTAATCTAAATATTCTTAAGCTTTTCTTTCCTTATTCCGCTCCATGGCTCCAATCCTCTTGTTGTATGTTTCAATTGTGTTCAACATCTGGTTATAATCAACCTTTCTAGGAAGTTTGAAGTAGAAAATGACAGTGAATGTTTCAGCGTCTGCTGGATCATTACCTCTCCAGAACACAACCCCCTTCTTTTTCTTTGTAGGCTGTGGCGCCATTAACCCTTTCTCTATGGCTTCTTCAGATCTCCTCTCAGGTCTTAAGAAAGGTGTGATATTAATGTTGTGCGATAGAAATCCCATTATTTTCTTAACAGAAACAATTCAGGAAAAGTCACAACAGTCTGAAGGTCTAATGCAGCCCATCTCTCTGTTCATAGGCTCAGAGCTATATGTAGACATGATATAGGTGAGGTGCATAGTTTGGTGTTTTGTGTTGTACGCTGGGCCCAGAATGAAACCCAGAAGATAGAGATAGGCTCCTGAGGTAATGTATGGGGTGGGGGTTAGCTGTCTAAGATGGGGATGTAAAGCTTTGTCAAGAGACTCATCCATGAGTCAGTCTGGGCACCTGACTCAGGACAAGGAGGACCCTGGGTCTCAGACCCTGCATCATCTCCTCAAGGAAGGTACCTACTTGTGGAAAGGACTGAGCAAGAATCACAATTTCATGTTAAAAACAGGAGACAGCAAGGTAGTTGTAGCGCAGTGCCTCTTTCCTACGAGGCCAGTATTTAGAGCACTTCCCCCTCAAAAAAAACCAAACAACAAAACCAATCAAACAAAAAACCCAATAAGAAACCAAAACGAAAGCAGTGTTTTAATGTTTCCCTTAGTTTGATAGGCTTGAAAGCCATGACTCTCACCCCCTTGGGACTCTCCTGGCCACAGGAGGCCAGGGACGCTCCAGGCTCACCTTTCCCTGAGCGGTCACTGATGCAATTGGATCCTGAGTGAATGAGAGCCAGGGAGAATGTACTCTTAGCCTGCTCTTTAGGGCGCTTGGATGGGAGAAGTGAGCCTGACACTTCTCATCTTGTGAACAAGATTGTGGCCACTTCAAGCTGTGACACAGAAGATGGATATGATCTTCTGAACCAGGCTCCTGAGAGCACTGATTTGGGATTTCACTACTTCAGAGAAAGGTGCCAGTCTCAGTGGCCTAAATCAGGAGCAGGAGCTCCTCAAGCACTTGAGAGTCAAAACAGAAGCCACCTCCAGGCCTCATTCAGGGCTAATGCCTAAAAGTAAGTTGTGTCCCATGCATGGCAAGACACCAGATGGCTTCGCGATGAGTTACATTTCTTTGCAGGAATACCGCCACAGAGGTTTTTTAACACAGGAAAGCTGATTTCACTTTTACTTGTTTTATTGTACTCTATGGTAAAATTAAAGAGGGACAAAACCAAATATATGCATATGTGTATATATGGGTGAATTGTGGAAGATCAGAAATATGAGACAATTTGAGTCCAAAAGTGACTCGAGGAACCCTGAGAATGGATGATGTGCAAGTGTGTGTGCATGTGTGCAGGGTAGAGGGGAAGGAGACAAGAAGAGGTGGCTTGAGCTGCCTTCATGCCAACTGTGTCATCTATAGTACTAGTTTATCCTGTATGGACCATCTAGAGCATCAACAGCAACCTAGAACCTGGGACGTGGAGTAGATATAAGTACAATAAATAAGTCTTAGGACTTAGAAAACATTGCCAGTTACAAAAATGTTGGGTTTAGCAGCCAGGTCATGTGACTTCAAAGGAATTTGCTCATGGAGGAACGGGGCAGGTGTATAAATTCAGAGAAGCTCCTGCAGAGGGAGAAAGACTCTGTGTATTACATTTGTATTGGGAAGGATTTAAAAACAAGAAGAGGAGATAGAGGAGTCTGCTGCTCTTCACTTCACTGTGGCAGATACAAGTTTAGGTTCACAGAAGTTCAGGGAGAATCACTCTGGGAAGAAGCACTGAGTAGGTGAGTCATTCCCCCAGGTCCTACAGCTGAGATGCATCAAGGTAGCTGGGTGACAGGCAAAAAGGAAACTTGGTTTTATATCTGATCATACTACCAGGAACCCAAGACTTGAGCCCAATCTGGTGCTGCAATCTGCTGGTTCACACCACTCTCGTAACCATGTTTTTGGTTGTGGTGGAGGCTCTCACCTTCCCATATGGCTTGTAATATTTCTTTACCTTCCAGCTTGCCTATGTGAAAGCAAAGCACGTTACTTCTGTGGAGGTAGCAAGACCAATTTAAGCAGGTAAGTACAACAAACCCACTCTCCCCTGGCACCCACAGCCTGGCTCCTGAGCATGTCCACATCATGAGGGTCCTGGTGGGAGCTGGTGTGGTTTCTGGGCAGAAGCACACCAGCAGTACCCCTGGTGAGAAGCAGGCATGGAAAGGCAGGTCTCAGCTTTGGGTACACTCTGTCTCCAAGCTTCACACCAGGATTTTGAAGCCATTTGGTAGATACTTACAAAATTCAGATTTGACTGGGGTTTCTAACCCTCCTTAGCATTCATAGCCAAAGATCTGAGAAAAGTCTCCCTGGTTTATAACACTCCGGCTAAAACTAACAACAGTCCTCATTAGGAAGCCTGCATAGAGCATTTATTGCAAGATGTGTCTTTCATCCAGACCCTGTGCTTCTGATTGCAAATCTGGATGCACCTCGTGGGGGTGAAAGCAGAGAGCTGGACAGGCATGTTAGCAACCTTTCTGAAGCATACATGTGAAAACTGTACCAAAAGCCTTTGTTCATACAAAATCATCCAAACAACCACAGAAACAGCGTCTAAAACTTGCATCCCAATCACTCCCTTTGCTGCAAAATTTAAGCATTAAGAGCTTTGAGGCTCAGTGGCTCAGGTGCAGAGTTGTTATAATCTCATGGAATTAAATACAACTACAGTAGTAATAAATTCAGCCTCATAACTTTGCTTTTGTTTTGTTTCTAGTAAGATATTTGGAGCAGAGTCTTTTCAGTGTACATCCACTTTCATTTTTTTTCATTGGATGTGCAGTAAATATCAACTAACAAAAAGGACATTCTAATTAAATCTTCTGCTTTATGAGTATGTGTGAAATTAACTGGGTGAGTGCAAAGAACACATAGAAAATTTATTGGTTTTCAAACGCAGAGTCACTTCATTTTGATTTAAGCCATGTTTTGTAGTTCATACAGGTTTTAACAGGGCATGTTTGCCCAACAAATCTTTCAAATTCAATAGTTACCATACACTTATGGCCAAGCAAACACACAAAATGATTTTGAGAAACCAGGGAAAAAATCACCTTGACAAGTAACTAGTTTGATGCACATATCCCAACCTTACCTACCACAACCAAAGCCTATTACAACAGTGGTTTTGCAGTCTATTGCTGTGAAGAACCTTCCCAGTTGACAAGCAAGTGGAGAGGAAGGTCTGCTGATATTTTAAACAAGCCAATGCCTGGGAACGCTTGTGCCTCCTGGCTCACATGCAGGTGTAGGTGGCATGGTTGGAGTTGTGCCAGCATCAAAGCTATACTCTGGGGGACAAACTGTGTTCCTCCACATGTCTTTCAGAGGAAGTGTTAAAACAGGGCTGCCCACGATTAAATTCATTTGACCCCAAGAAGTTCAGATGATCAGAGCTGCCCTCAGCTCCTGTGATACACTGCATTGACCTCCACGCTCTTATGCAAGATGCACTGCATATGGGGATATAGCCAGGGCTATTGCTATTGCATCAAATCTCCCTTCAGAATGGTGTGACTGCTCTGCGGAGGACACTCACACTTTGTTCTTCAGCAGATGTTCTGTAACTATATCTGGCTACAGCCTTCCCTGAACCATGCTGGGCGTTGCAGGTGATACACCAGCAGCAATAAGGAATAATGCGTTTCAAAAAGCATATCCTAATTAACTTTTTAATGCTCATTTTCCCCAGCACCAGCTTCATTAGATCTATGCGTGTGAAATGTTTGTTTAGCCAGGTATTATACTGCTAATCATGAAGACTGGCTTGTTGCCTGGATACTTCACCCAAGCCACAGTATCACGACTACAAATGCAGAACTAAAAAACAAGTCACTCCTTAATCTTCAAGATTATATTACTGTGCTGGTCCTTGTAGTGCAGGAAACTATATTTCTTCAGCAATACAGAATGAGCTCTTGCTACACATGATGCATTCAGGTCATATTTTAAATTTATTATTCTGAAATTGTCCTTCCTAATTTCTTTAAAGTTTGAAATACTGCTTTGTCTCCCGAGTACTTTCTGAAATGGAACAAGTTCTCACAGACCAGTAGTGTAATGCAATAGTACTTAGGTCTTTGCACTTTCACTCAACTGGGCAGTTTGCACAAGCTTGGCATGAAACAAAGAGCTTATACCCCAGTCCTCATCTCATGGCTGGGGAAACAGAAAGAGGTCTTCATTCAAACTAAGCCTCCATTGATCCTATTTCTACATTCACATCCACCAATTTTTAGCCACTCTATTAGCTAAATGCGAGTGGCATTAAAAAAAAAAAAAAAAAAAAGGGCTAAACAAGGGGATCCTCAGACTACTGGGCTGCAACACCATCCTTTCTCAGAGATGCCCCGTATCATCCCAACTGTGCTGCCCCAGGGACAGCCTGTTAAATTGCCAAATTCAGTATTGCACTGCAAGGTCCTTTACGCACCTTCCCTTTCTTACTAGCTTCAGTGTATCCGGATACACATTTTTCAGCAAGGTGTTTCCCCTGAAAAAAGTTGTCCAGCTTCAACAGACGTGTATTGGGTTTGCATGGCAAGGTTTTGGTAGCGAGGGGGAGGCTACTGGGGTGGCTTCTGTGAGAAGCTGCTAGAAGCTTCTCCTGTGTCTGATAGAGCCAATGCCAGCCGGCTCCAAGATGGACCTGCTACTGGCCAAGGCCAAGCCAGTCAGCGTCTCTGTGATAACATATTTAAGAAGGAAAAAAAACCCACCCAGTTAGGGACAGTTTTTGCTGCCAGAGAGAGGAGTAAGAAGATGTAAGAAACTCTGCAGACACCAAGGTCAGTGCAGAAGGAGGGGGAGGAAGTGCTCCAGGCGCCAGAGCAGAGATCCCCCAGCAGCCCATGGTGAAGACCATGGTGAAGCAGGCTGTCCCCCTGCAGCCCATGGAGGAAGGATGAGGGGGTGTAGAGATTTCACCTGCAGCCTGTGGAGGACCCCATGCTGGAGCAGGTGGAGGCACCTGAAGGAGGCTGTGGTCCCATGGGAAGCCTGTGCTGGAGCAAGCTCCTGGCAGGACCTGTGGAGCCATGGAGAGAGAAGCCCACACCAGAGCAGGTTTGCTGGCAGGANTTGCTCGTGACGATAATGAGTGATCGCTCCCCGTCCTTATCTCAACCCACAAAGCTTTTCATTATACTTTTTCTCCCCTGTCCAGCGAATGAGGGGAGTGATAGAGTGGCTCTGGAGGGCACCTGGTCTCAGCCAGGGTCAACCCACCACAAGACGGAATGACAGGAACACCACAAGGGAAAGGGAGCTGATGTCAATGCAACATTTAAATACCATTTAGATATATGCAGTACTTGGTCCTTCAAAGGCTGACCAGGCCTGATCTCAACTAAGCAAAGACTACACTGCTAGTCCAGCTCATATTTCCCTACAAAGTCCATGTTCTCCCTGCCATCCTCCTTCACAGATGTGTGAAACTTTGTTGAAGCCATTAGTCCCATAATGGACTCACTGTTTACAGCTGTTATAGCCATTTCTCCATAATTAAGTGCTGTGGACAGTGATGACCTTCATCTACCCTCTGGGTATTTTCCAGGAATACGCACTTGAGTGTCCAGGTGAGATAAGATCACTGCCAGGGTTGCTCTTTTGGAAGAGTTAGCGAAGGGATAATATAGCCACTAATGGCCAGCAATCTTCAAATCAGAGCATGTTGCTCTAGAAAGCAGCTCTTTCTGGCAAAAGGCACAGGGCGAATGTCCTAGTGTAACTTTGGATGGTGCCAGAGATGGAGGAGTTTTTCTGGCACAAATATAAAGCCACACCCTGGATGGGGAAGGGCAGTGGCCACTTTTGGGGATGTGGGAAGCTAAATTTTTAAGTAGCATTGTCTGCCTGATTCCTTGATGCTTTGGAAGAGCAAACACTTTGTTCACCCACCCCAAGAGTATGGATTGGACACTGCCAAAACACACCCAGGGTTTCTGCAGGCAGCCCAGCACATCTGAGCTCCTGCAGGGCTCAAGAGGTAAGGTGTCCCCAGCTGCACCTCATTCCAGGGAAGCAGGTCTGTAAGACCACAACTTGGCTCCTGCTCCTTGCAGCAAGAGGTGAGGGATGAAGGTGATCGAGGGGGATGGACCATGCACCCCCAGCTCTCTGTCCAGGCATGCTCTTTATGCCGGTGGGGGCCAGGAGCCTATTCAAGCAGGACCAAGCTCAGCTTAGGAAAGGTCAGTCAAGCTCACGTGCTAAGAAGAGCAGTACAAGTCATTTGATGACTTTAAAAGAACTGCATAGAAGAATAGAAAAGACACTATAACAGCTTTTTCTCAGGATCTGACAAAGGAATTCTCAAAGCGTTAAGACAAAACCCACCTCAGGAAAGCCAGTTACAATTTGCAAACATAAATTGACCTTTGGATGGAGGCTTTAAGCTTCCCCATGTAACCAACAGCAAATAATAACATCTCTTCAGTGCATATCCTGACTCAGCTACCAAATTACTGTATGAGGCTGGGCGAGTAACTCAATTTCCCTTCACTTATACCTATATCTAGGACCCTACAGAGCCTATGAATAAATGGATATGCCGATCCACAGGCATATATCCCCTACATGTCCATATCATATAGATTAATATTTGAATTTTTAATGTAATAGGATTCAATTTTTCATAATGAATAAAACACAGAGCTGTATCAGTGCTTGGTGTCCTTGTGAGAACAGAGGTGTCCTAATGCTTAATTCATGTTTGCACGATAAACTGAAGGCAGAGGCTGAAAGACACCAAATGCTGAAGACTTTGTTGAAGGTTTTATACAGAGGAGCTTTGTGGTGGCCACCTACCCACAGCTCAGCAGCTGGAGGATGCCCAGCACCCCTTCGCATGGCTCCCTTCTGCCTGAAGCAGGGGAGGGGGCTCTGCCTCTGAGCCTCCACAGGACCAGGGAGCACCAGGAGCAGCACTGGCAACAGCTGAGAGTTTGGGGGAAACTCTCCCACCACCGTTCCCTGCCACACTGCAAAGGATCTTCTCACTGCAGGCACAAAAACGCTGAGCTAACCCCACCAGCAGCTGATCAAAACCTGATTTCAACAAGGCAAAAAACCCCTCCTGATGAAACTTGGCTGCACGCTGAATTAGCCATGGCCCTGGAGCGATGTTTAGAAGGACACAGCAAATGGGAGTGTGCTTAATTAAAGTTGACAGTCATAATGGCACGGCCTGTAATAGTATCAGGAGATTATTGGTTACAGGCCAGTGCTACAGGCTGTGTGACATCCCTGCCAAGGTGTGACCCTTATGCCAGCTCTGTCAGGCCAGATCTTAATTTCTGCTCTCTAATGCTGAACATCTCATGTTGATAGGGAAGTGAAAACAGATTTTTCCCTCCTGGTCTCCATCTGCAGCTGCTCTCTGTACCACGCAAACAGAGATTATTGAGAAATCCATGTTAGGGTTTATCTAACTGAACTTTAATGTAATAACAAGTAAATGAATGAAGGCTAGAGAAAAGAGCTTAGGAGGGAGGAGAAGGGATGTATCTTCCCCTCTGCTGATTAATTGGTTTAGTATTTTTATATTTACTTATTTAACCTATATCCAGGTTAAAGAAATGGGGCACAGGTTGTCAAGTTATCATAGAATCATAGAATCATAGAATCATAGAATGGTTTGGGTTGGAAAGGACTCAAAGACCATCTAGTTCCAACCCCCCTGCCATGGGCAGGGACACCCTCCACTAGACCAGGTTGCCCAAATTCCCATCCAACCTGGTCTTAAACACTTCCAAGGATGGAACCTCCACAGCCTCTCTGGGCAACCTCTTCCTGTGCCTCACCACTCTAACAGTGAAGAATTTCTTTCTAACATCTAATCTACATCGGCCCTCCTTCAGTTTAAACCCATTACCCCTTGTCCTGTCACTACAGTCCTTGATAAACAGTCCCTCCCCATCTTTCCTGTAGGCCCCTTCAGGTACTGGAAGGCCGCAATTAGATCTCCCTGGAGTCTCCTCTTCTCCAGGCTGAACAACCCCAACTCTCTCAGCCTGTCCTCATAGGAAAGGTGCTCCATTCCTCTGATCAACTCTGTGGCCCTCCTCTGGACTCTTTCCAGCAGCTGGTTGTCTTTCTTGTAGTGAGGCACCCAGAGCTGGACGCAGTACTCCAGGTAGGGTCTCACGAGAGCGGGGTAGAGGGCAATCACCTCCCTCGACCTGCTGCTCACGCTTCTTTTGATACAGCCCAGGACACGGTTGGCTTTCTGGGCTGCAAGTGCACACTGCTGGCTCATATTGAGCCTTTCATCCACCAATACCCCCCAAGTCCTTTTCCTCAGGGCTGCTCTCGATCCATTCCCCGCCCAGCCTATAGTGGTGCTTGGCATTGCACCGACCCATGTGCAGGACCTTGCACTTGGCCTTGTTGAACCTCATGAGATTTGCACATGCCCACCTCTCAAGCCTGTCAAGGTCCCTCTGGATGGCATCCCTTCCCTCTAGCGTGTTGACCACATCACACAGCTTGGTGTTGTCAGCAAAGTTGCTGAAGGTGCACTCCATCCCACTGTCCATGTCTCCGATGAAGATGTTGAACAGTGCCGGTCCCAATACCGACGCCTGAGGAACACCACTCATCACCGTTCTCCACCTGGACGTTGAGCCGTTAAGTTAGCATATTACTTTTGTGATAGGAGATTGTCAGGGAAAGCAGCTCTACGACATGTGCTGGGAGGCTGCATGGACACAGCACCTGGGGTGGCCCAGAGAATCCTGCTGACACAGCGTCCCCTCTTTGAGAGAACACTTCAAGACCTCAGCTGTTGCACACTGTCTTTCCCCCCTGAAGTCAGCACTTACTCACATAACCACTCTTGGTCTGTCTCTGTAATTTGCTTCCAAGCAATCAATGACATGTGTTGAACATTGCTCTTCTGGCTTGGCAGAAAAGTCAAATGTAACTACTGCTTTTTACAGGAGCTGAGAGCAGCTCCCCTTCAATTTATTTTGTTTCTACTCCTTTTTCTCAAAAAGCTCCAGAATCTTAATTACAGCAACATTTCCCAGTGGAATGAGAGCACTCTGATTGAGTAGGGTAATGAGGTGCACGAATTAACAGTGACATTGACTCATACCTCCAGTCAACACCTTGATATCTTATCCATTGAAGTAAATACATTTTAACATTGCTCCCTGCAGAATTCAGCATATGTGTGCACTGCAGCAAGAAGATCCAGTTGGGAAGGTTCAAACTCTGTCAAAGGTAGGTAAGAATTCAAGTGAGAAAGGGGAGATTCAAGAGATTCTCAAAAAAGAGGTTCATAGCTTTCAAGCTGGGCTTAGCATTTCCTTGCAACATAGTTGATGCAAATGCAGGAGGTCTGGGGTTTTTTTCGTGATATTTGGGATTCCCAAATCACATGACTATTGACATGGTGGGAAAAATCTAGAGTCCCAGTTACAAGAGCTAACAGAAGAGCCTGGGTAGCAAACAGTATCAGCTAGAGGCTAAAACCAAATGTCACCCTAAGCAAAGGGCAGGGAATGGGCTGCTCAGAGGACTGGAGAGGAAAACATGGCTCTTTCCCACCTCAGACTCTGCGTATTTTCCATGTCTCTGCATCCTGACAATACAAGTGAGGCTGCAGGAACAAACTCTGGAGAAGTCAAAAGCCTCCTAGGGAAAAGGTCCAAATATTGGAACATTGCATTACTGGAAACAACAGCTAAAGGTGAACGTGCTTGACTTTAGGCTCTGTCAAAGCACCAGAATAAGCTTTTTCCTGACACAGCAGGTAAATGTATTTGGAGATGAAATTGTACATACAAGAAAGACAGAAAAATCACTCCATACTGGTAGAGATATTAGTTGTTTGTATGAGTATATTGTTGATAATATTCTAACATTACCTGAAGAGTTTTAGTAGGTTTATGGGATTCAAAAGAGCCTTAAAGCTTGCATCCCCCTTTTACATCCTCATCCAGATATAAGCAATGGCAACTGCCTCTGACTTTGTTAAAGGATTCAGAAAGACAGGCTGTGCATACTGCATGCTGCTGGGTAGTTTCAACAGTGCAGCAGCCAGTGACAACACCTAAAATGCTGTAACTGAGAGCATTTCTCAACTCTCATCCCTGGGCACATGCCCTAACCTATCCCCCTTCCCCATCCGGGAGCACGCAGGAGGGAAACCACAGAGACAGAAAGGAAAGCAACAGAAGAGAAAAGCAAGATCAGGCAGGAGATTTTTACAGGATTAGGCAGGAAAGAGACTTCCTGGGCAGAGGACTTTCTAAAAAGGGACCGGCAACTGTCAATGAGAAACCTCTGTCCTGTGATTTGGACTCACTGTCCTTGTGGGGAGCAGGGCGCTGGGTAAAGCAGTTGGATACCGCAGAAAAATACCAGATTCCATCCTCAGTTCCTCCCCTAACACAAACAACCTCAAATTAAAAAAGCCATTTTTCCAAACTTTCCAAATATTACATTATTCAAATGTAATAGCAGCAGGAATTCACCACATCATTAGCATGCAGGTACCACACTCCTTTTTGACAGCTAGGGAACCTGGTGCAGAGACGTTAATATAACTTAAAACACATATGTTTTAAAAAATCAGCCATGATTCTGGATACTTCCATTTCTGGACTCTGTGGCCAGGACTATGCCTGATGCTAAGCAGGGCCAGGCAGCCACCACTCCAGAGGAGATGAGCAGAAACCTCCACTGCTCAGTAATGCTGTTACTCAAGCTGTGCACTTTGGTTGGACACCACAAATTAGCAAATTATCTTTACTTGTTTTCCCCAACAACATGGGCAATGAGCCTCTCAGCTCCTATCTTGGACACGTTGCTGCAGAAGTGGAATTTCATTCGGGTGTTTTTCCTATGAGAGCTCCAGCAGCTAGGAAGTGAAGAGTTATTTAAAATAGTTCAAAATACCCTGAGAAGGGTTAAGTCACAGTCGCAACTGCTCACATCCAGATCTCTGACCTTCTAAGGGCTGCTGGCACATTAGCTGGACCGTGATTTCCAAGACCTGACTGAACTCTTGTACAACACTGGCACGTCAAGGTCCACATTTTTATTTATCTCTGCAGCAGTGTTAATTCAGTGAGGTGACTTCGCTGAGTGAGCGTGAGACCCGACACATAGCAGATCTAGGGTGCTAGTTAATGTGGGGAATTTGAGTGTTTCAGACGAGCTGCCAATCACACAGGTCCCTTCCAAGTCATGCTTGGGTCACTGCCCTCTGCCCTGAATGTGGCTGAGCTATTATCAGTAAGTTACTAATGAGCTCATGCTTACGGCTGTGAGTTTTCTTTGCTTTAGCATTCCAGGTCTTACTTCTTAAAGTCAAAATTGGATCCCCAGACATATAAAGCAATGCATTAGTTTTATGGTCCCCTGAGAACACAGATTGATAGCTGTAGCCTTCACCCACACCTTCCTACGTCCTTCACTCCCCTGCCATGCAACAGCTTCTTGAGGTCTGCCGGAAGCAAGTACTTAATGGGATATGTGGGGGGGGTTGGAAGAGTATGGCAATACCTTACACCGAGGCATGGCACACAGGGAAGGGAGCGGAGCACTTAACACTTCTGCTAGCGGTGATGTGCTGAACCCTTTTGTGCTAGGAGGCCACAATGCAGCTAGTTCAACCAGCCATGCTGGAAGTGGGCAGCTTGCTACTGCTGGATGATGAATGATGCAGCCATGTGGGAGCTGGCCAAATGGTTCCACAGCTGCATCTGCCTTGTAGGCAGAGTGAGAGTGTCCTGGTTTTCGGCTGGGATAGTTAATTTTTGCAAGAATCTGGGAGGGGACACAGCCAGGATAGCTGCCTCAAACTAGCCAAAGGGGTATTCCATACCATATGATGTCATGCTCAGTATATAAAAGGGGGGGACTGGCTGAGGAGGAGTCACTGCTCATGGACTGGCTGGGCATCAGGTTCCAGGCAGTGAGTAAATTGCATTGTGTATCACTCTCTTTGTGTATTCTTTTATTAGTATTATTGTTGTTATTTTCGTCTTCTTTGCTGTCCCAGCAAACTGTCCTTATCCCAACCCACACGTTTTGTCTTTTTCCATCCCACCGGGGTGGGGGGAGGAGTGAGCAAGCAGCCATGTGGTACTTAGTTGCTGGCTGGGGCTAAACCATGACAGGGAGGCAGGAGCCTGGTAGGAAGCAGTGAGTGGCAGGGAGCCTGGGAATCTTCAGCTTTGCACATCTACATGACCTGTAGCTGGGCAGACTGTCCTCTTGGTCTGACTTGCAAAGAGATGATGGTGCAAGCACAGGCATGCACCAAGAGGGGACAGAACCCTGCTCTGAGTTTGGGGGTTGTTTCCTCAGTCTTTCCGTCTGTTGGCTTTAGGGTGGAGGAAAAAGAGCACTTCCAGCCTGATCAGATGCCTTGGCCCTGCAGCCAAAGACTTTTCCAGAGCTGGTGCAGCAGTAAAGTGGCAGACTGCTATTCCCAGGCCACAGCTATGAGCTGCCATGTGGACAGGTGACTGTGTGACTTAAGCCATTACACCCAAGACTCACACCAACTGCTCCACCTTTTTGCCAAGTCATTAGGTTAGATGTCACAGCAATGAAGGCAGGAATTGCTCTAGGTTGGGCTTGAACTCAAGGACTTGGGCTTTTCTCAACTTTAGGCCACACATAACAGAGAGAGGAGTAACTCACAGAGGGAAGCTCCCCCCACCATTGGTTCCAAAATGTTCCCAGATGGGCAAGCATCCATGTTATGTAGACTTTCAATCTGGGCACTGGTAGATTTGTGAAAGACACCGTCCCTTTGATTTTTCCATATACCCACTTCAGCCCTACAGTGCTGCCTCATGCCTCTGCAAAACCAGAAAAAGAAACGTGAGAAACATGGACCTCTTCCTGCAAGACCTGGGTGCTGGACACCCTGCTGCAGCTCCATCCCCGGGCAGGGCTGCTTCACCACCTGCTTCAGGAGCTTGCGTGGACACCTCCAGATACACTCTGCCAGTGGTTTCAGCACCATAAACTGCATCCAACAGAGATTTGATGCCACCAGGTTCTTCACCCACCAACTTGTGGAAGCACAGCGTGATCATCACATGGCCAGGAAAGGCTGTAATGCCTCTCTGAGTCACAGCTCTCCTCTTGCTCTCGCAGATTTGTAAGGTGTAAGATGCTTTCTCTGCACACATGGCTTGAGCCATATAACACATTCAGATTTGCAGTTCCCTGCTGATCTGCACCCTTCACACTGCTCCATGACAGTGTGTGTCTGGAAACACCTCTTCTCCTCACACTATTTGCTTCCCCAAGTAACCCAAGTCCTACCCTCTCTATTTTTACTCCATTACGAGGGTCTGAACTCAGTACACACTGAGATGCCAGAATCGGTGGCCACGAGGAGCTGTGGGGGCTCAGAGCCCTGCAGAAGGCAGGGGCACTCCCCTGCTGCTGAGCAGGGGTGGGAGTTTGGCTCCCTGCTTTCCTGTGTTTTCAGGGCTGCCTGGTGAGCCAGGAGTGGGGAGGCCATGAGTCATCCAGTCAGTACAAGTATGTGGGCAGCAAATTTTGCAGCAGATCATGGCTAGAGGATTAAGGCATGTGGTGACATGTATGCGACTGCTGGAGCTGAGCATCAAAAGGAAACTCATGCTAACCTCCTCTCATAGACGTGCCCCTCTCTTTACCTGTCACTGCAATTGATGGTCATAAGATCAGCTTTCAATGAGGATGAGTGGCTGGTATTACTAACTCCTTTCCGTTTCATTTATTCAGATGAAAATACGACCATCTAGCTGCTTTTGCCACCACCAGTGTCCCTGCGGTAGCAGTGGATATCCCATCGGCAGAGCTGTCACAGACACACGTGGGGCTGGTGGCTGTTCAAGACCCTGGAGGTCTGCACTCCCCGCTCTGCCCCGCAACCAGGCAGCTGCCTGTTTGGCAGGACTTCACACAGTGCCAGGGCCCATGCTAGCATCCTTGTTGTATAAGAGGAGCATTATTAAGTCAGCCCAGAGGTCTATGTAGCTCGTCATTCTGTCTCCAATACCATCCAGGCAGGAGACACCACGGCCAGGCATGACGATGCCCTCTGCATCCGTGGAGGCACTGGGCTGCAGAGCCTGGGGCAGCACAAGCTCCCCCTAAGCAAAACCAAAGCTCCAGCCAGCAGCCCAAACCAAATGCTCAGGGAAATATCTAAGTCTGGATAACCACATGGTGGTGCTGCCTCCAGTGATCAGCAGTGCAGAGGCTCCCTGCATCAGAGAAGGCATTTTTTTGGTGTAAGAGCCTTTGGTGGGTTTCTCTTCCAAGAATGAGTTTAATCAAATTTTGAAGCCATGTAAGCTTTCAGCATCCCTAACATCCTGAGGAAAGGAGTTCCACAATTTACCTCTGTATTGTGCAAAGTATATCCCTATGTTAGCCTTGAGCCTCCAATGGCCAGGATCATTGTATTTCTGGGTGAGAACGCGACGGGGAGGCAGGTACCTGGGACTGGGGTGCTGGTTTGGAGAGGCAGGATTCAGGCTAAGCAGTATGATGGTTGGGGCTAAAGGATTCAAGGTTCAGGATTAGATGGGACTATTAAATGTGCCTTACAGCAGTAGCTTTTAAAAAAATTATATAGGTCCCCCAAACTGGCTTGGTCAAACCATGCCTATTCAGGACAAACCATCTGTCAGCATTAAATGGAGTGCTTTAGAATTAATTTGAAACCAGAATAGATAGTAGCAATCAGCAATAACATGTGCTTGACAGTCCTTCAAAAGGATATTAGAACTCAGCTTCTCGGGAAAGCAGTGCTCCAGAATACCAGCTGCCACTGTCTCACCCTTCAGAGAGAGCACAAGAGAAAGTCTGATCGCTTTGGAAGTGTGTAATAATCTCATGCTAATCAAGTATTCAGGGAAAAATATCTTTTACTAGGAAATTCTGCATCAAGGTGCCTATTAAAAGCATAGAAAGTCATGTCCGTTCTCTGCCTCATTTGTACTGTTCTCAGATTCTGCAATAAAGACGACAGTTAATTTTCCAGGTAAGGAACATGATTAAAATTATGACAGGTAGGAGATGTTCACTGATTTCTTTCAGCATCATGAGGGAATAAAGCTGAAATAAAGTCTGTTGAACAGATTTAAGAGACAGTCCATGTCCTTAAACGTCTACAGTGTGCAAAGGTGAGAGACAGGTGATGCTATTAGCCAGGGGTGAACTCAGCTTTCCTACGTCCAGAGCATGTGGCTCAACTTTGGCCTCCAGATCATTCTCCCTCTTCAAAACCTATTGCTCATGCCTTGTTGGTTCCTCAACACTGCTGACCGGCTACTTCTTCAAGCAAAGGAGTGTGTAGTACTAATATTGCAACCTGGCACACCACGCTTTCTTGTACAGAGTAGACCAAACAGATACACAGTACCGAGTCTTCTAAACTTCCTTCTTGACCACTGATCCAGACTGAAAAACACAGCATCCAAAGGACCTTCAGCACTCATACCATCCTCTCCTGTGCCCTAAGTAATTCCTTCAGTTATTTAAGTGATTATTGATGTTGGTTTTTTGAAGATCAAACTTTTCTTCCGGTGTGGACAATGACCAGAGGCTGGACAAATGGAGGAATTAATTTCTGACAGAGTCAGTCCCACTTTCTCCTGTAATGTGCTATTTTACTGTACTGGGGTTTCCAGCCCTTCAGGGGAAGAGTTTTAATGAAAAGGCGTTGACATTTCAGAAATAAGTTGTTTCTTTGCATTTGACATGTAGACATAATTTCCTTTTAAGAGACCATACAGCCAGCAGCTGGAGTTGAAGTGAAGGGTGAGTGTTCTTCCAGGGTCTGGTGCCACACTTCTGTTACGGGGCTGAGGAGACTCAGCTGTCCTCTCACCCAGACAGTCAGTGGATGATGCTCAGAGCCAGGATGGAGTGTACGCAGCCCTGGAGCCATCCTTCCTTTAAACCCCTGGGTTTATAATCAGAGGCATCCAGTGAGATCAAGTGTTGTAGTGGACACCAGGACACTGTCCATTTGCAGTGCTTGGGATGGCGGGTGGCTGCAGGATTGTCCTGCCGCTCACCTCCCAGCCCGGTTCCTGCAGGGCTCTGCTCTTGCCTCCCATCCACCTGAGGCTGGGAACTGCTGGACCATCTCCTCTTTACACCCACGCTCGGGGATGAGCGCAGCAGAGCACTGATCGCGGAGATGTCCCCTTGCACAGCGTGCTAATTAGCTTATGTGTGCTTTACCCGCAGGCGTTGCACCGGAAAGCAGAGGTCGGGGGGGCCATGGCTCACGGTGGGAAAATAACTGCTGTGGTCTCAGAAGATTAGAAAGAGTTATTTTAGCTGGACTATTCTTTCCAATTAAAACATGCTAAGACCCACCAGACATTCACGCAGGATATCTGTGCTATGCAGTGTAAGAACCAAATCTGAACAGCTATGTTATCCTGACTTGTTTTAATGCAGCACTGGTAAATAAAAGCATGCTGGTTTTATTGGTTTTATAAAATTACTGTTACATAGATCTGTCTTTGGAACAGTGCAGGAGATTAAAACTGTCTCTGTTGGGATTGTTCTTGTTCACATCAGCATATATATGGAAAACTAAGATGCTTATTTGTGAAAGAGGTGATCATAAGGAGGGTCTGTAAAGACTGTGGTATAGGGGATTATCTCTTCTTTTCTCTTCTCTTCTCCTCTCTTCTCCTCTCTTCTCCTCTCTTCTCCTCTCTTCTCCTCTCTTCTCCTCTCTTCTCCTCTCTTCTCCTCTCTTCTCCTCTCTTCTCCTCTCTTCTTTGTTTTACAAGCTGCAGCCCTCATGAGAACCAGAGATGACCATTCAGCTCTCCAGCCCATGCTGGGCCAGGTCACTCTGCTCACCCTGGGCAAGCAGCCAGCTCTAATACCATTATATTATTTCTTGCCTTGTGATATTAAAATATAGAATTAATTTACCTCACTGTGAACATGTAAAACCTCTGAGCAGCCTGAATGGACATTTCCTAAAGATCTCAGGTCCCACACTAAACAGTAATTTCCATTGTTATTTAAACCTGTGTGGAAAATAAAAAAATGTGCTGAGCAAGCCCTAAAACTTTTGAAACTTGAAAGAAAACACTTTTTCCAGTCTCCTGGCTGGTAGACCATTGCTGTTTTGCAGTGCTTACCGTGGTGGCATAGACAGCTTATAACTACAAGGCACCTGGGGTCTGTGCCTGGGTTTCACCCTTTGGAAAACACACTGGAATCCATAAAATTTCAAGGAGACAACCACCAGAAAAAACCCAGTGAGGCTGTGGCTTATGTGAGTGGCCAGGCCCACGGTACTGCAGTTGTGCCTGAAGTCAGGCAGTTGGCAACTGAAAAAAGCAGGGTGCAGGTAATGTCCAGGCAAGGTGGCCCTACCCCCTCCCGGGGCCTGACCCCAGCCTTGGTCCATGGAGAGGAGCAGAGAGTGGCCCTTTTCAGGTTACATCCTGGCTTCTGCTCTGACTGAAGAGGACATGGGAGGATTTTGTTGCATGGTCACTGCAGACATGGGACACAGAACAAATGGGTACCTATGGACAGGTGTCTATGGATGACTTTCAATAGAGCTACAGGCGAGACACTCTCCAACCTCTTTTCTCTTAGCCTCCAATAACATACAGCATTTTCTTCACTGATAACTCATTGCCCTCCCAAAGAAGCTTTAATGCCAAGGCAACTTTGACTAGCTTATTACTCACTATATTCAAAGAAACAGGGTGTGCTAAGGTACTAAACTATCAAGATCTAAGGGGAAAAATTTAACAAACAGTAGCAGTTGGTAATGCAAGCACCTAAATTTCCTGTCCATGTCTTGACAAAGCTGCAGATTGAGTCATGTTTCCTGACATATTAATAAAAAGGTTCGGTGCGTGGGAACGAGTGGTGTTTGTTCCTGCAGAAGAAAAACAGAGAAGCACCTTGGAGTCCACAGAATTTTCCAAGCCCATTCCTCTTTGCTTATTTAAGAGCTTTATTTTTTTTTTTAATAAAAGCAAGTTTACAGAGATAGGAAGACAATAAAAGGCAGTGCCATTTCCTAGCTTGTTAGTGCTGGATAAAGGTGACAGGCTGAACAAAATCATCTGTGTCCTTATAATATTCCTCGTTTGATTGCTTACAAATAAAACAGTTTAATAAAGGCTCCGAGATACAAATGCCACATGGCCATATTGACAGGAGCAAGGGAAAGGAGAACACAATAATCGTGTTAGCTCTATCCCTCAGATTTATTAGCTAGATAAAATATGCATTTACCTCATTCTAGACAGAAAAATATCATTTACCGACCAGCAGTTTAAGCAGCCACGCTACTGTTCAAATCCAGACCTGGCTGATGCTAACTAGGTGGAAAAGATGAGGCCCACAGCACAGTGAAGAACGGGCTGCTCCTCCTCTCTGCAGCAGCAGCCCACCGTGGCGAGGCTTGTGCCTGCTCCTTCTTCAGCTCTAGACAGGAGCAACTTCAGGAGACAGTGGATCCATTTTACCACCCCATAAATCTGTTTCCCTAGGACTCAGCATACCCATGTTTAAGAAAGTCCACCACCAGGGATGTTTTGTCACTGTCATTTCACTGTAACCCATGAAACTTTAGCTGCAGTGGATGTCACAGCTGGAGGAGGCAGCCTGGAGCCCACTGTCGGCGTCCTGCCCACTGCTCCCTTGGCTGCCCCTCAAGACACCTTGTCCTAAACACAAAATTGAGTCTTGTCAGAAGTGTGTCACAGTTTAAATCAAACTACATTTGTCTTTATTCTGTGCCAAACTGCAGTTCCCAGGCCATAATAAATCATTGAACTAATATTATACCCGCCCAGTGGGGAGAAACTGACATACCCAACCCTAACCTCAGCTCAGGCGAAATTACGTGACACCAGATTTCTTCTTTAATACCATGGCATTAGTTACTCAAATTGGGGCAACACTGCCATAACTTTTTCATAGTAAAAAATTTTTAATAAATATAAGCCCTTGCAGCAGGGAATAGATCAACTTGGACTTAACATGATAATGCCAAAATATCAAAAACAATTCCTACTTAGGCACTCAGAAGATGCCTTGAGATATCTGAAGCACGAGGCAAAATGCAGCCTTCCTGAGGGATCACCAGATGATGTGTGGAGGAGGATGTTGCTCAGAAGCACCTTGGGTTTCAACAGCTCCATACGTCTTGGGATTGGCGCCAGGTCCCCGTGGTTGGTTTGGCAGGTGTGATGGCTGATGGGTTTCCTCTCTGTGGTGCCGAGAAGGATGGAAACCAGCTTCCACAAATCAACAAGGATGCTGCAAACATCTTCTCAACGTTCTGCTTCAAAGAGTCCACGGGGAAAAAAATATGCAGAAATGGATACCTCCATACTGCTGCTGACCTAAAGCTGTTTTCAATGAGAAATGAAGTGTTGTGCCTTCCTGTCGTAAAGCAGGAGGCTGGAGTATTATATGGCCTTACAAGTAAAGGTAAGGTAATTTTTGTGAATAAGATGAGAGGAAACTGGTAAGAGTCAAAGGCATGTATTTTATTTATAGCTCCAGAGGAGCACCAGATGCCTGAAACTGTGTGGATCATCAAAGTGGAAACTGAGGCAAAGAAACTAATAACTGCTGGGAAACAACACTGTTGTGAGCCGGTCCTGACCTCCCCAGAAGCTTCCCCCATGTCACAGCTGAGCTCCTCTCAGCCTCCTCCCCACTCATCGTCAAGTACTTGGCTTTGGGCATAACATTTATGCTAGGAAAAGCATTCATAAATCTGTAGTGCAATTTCTCACGCCAAGACATTTTGGGAATAAGCTGAATATGTATTTGATTCAATCTCTTCTCCCCACCCTACAACACAAGATGTTCCAGGCATTATATTTAAAAAATAATAAGTACAGTAACAGCTGTAAGATTTGATGAGGTGAGTGTTTCTGAGTGGAAAAAATGTGTGAGTGCAAATTTTTGAGGAGGCAGCCTGCTGAAGAGGCACCCACCCCCCCGTCATGGAGCTGCCAAGGCACGAGCCCACCCTGCACCGCTCCGGCAGCACCGCGAGCAGGCGGGTGCACCCTTACCCCCCACCAACCCATGGCGCCGGAGGTGGGCGAAGCCAGGGCAAGGCAAGGCAAGGCTTGCCCAGACGCAGCAGTGACGGGCCTCATCGCTGGCTCTGCTTACAGCCCAACCAGGCTGCGAGCGCACAGGCCCTACCAAAGCGGCAGCTGCGCCACTTGTTTTTATTAAAGTCTTTTGTTGCATAATTGATCTTTGTGTGAACCCTTGGGAAGCAGCAGATGCAGGAAGTTCAAACTGATGCTTTCAACAACCTCGGAGTAATGATAAATAGTCATGTATAACTGATACAGGTGATCACACAGCTCTGCTTTATGCCTATGGAAATGTCTGTTCTGGCTGCAAAGCCAGACCCCCAGTCCTCAGACAACCCTTATTTCCCTCCCTGACCTCTGCAGGCAGAGGCAGGGTTTTTGGCCTGTAAACAGGCTGCAGCTGTGCCCAGCCCCGGTGCGTGTTCAGCCCCTGGGTCCAGCAGCAGAGGTGGCATCGACCCCATCTCCACACAGACAGCACTGCTTCAGTTTCCAGCTTGGAAGCAGAAGTTTGGACAACTTCCCCTACTGCTATCCTGCAAAAGCACCATGTGCAATGAGACCCCCTCCCATCAAGGTAAGGCTTTATGGCCACACATGTCGCAGTTGAATCAGGCATGTCTTGGTCCTTGATCTCCTACTGCCTGGCATGAGGCAGCCATTCCGCTCCCATCTCCACAGGATGGGGTGACTTGCGTTTGCGATGCCGGACTGGCTGCCCCGCGTCTGGCAGCGGCCTGGGGAAACCAGTCTCTGTTTGCAGACCAAGGCACCTTCCACCACCTGCCTGGGTCTCTGAAGAAGAGGGCGCAGATGCGGTTCTGCAAAAGCAGTCTTTGTTGCTTTTCTGAAGCAAAGGCTGCAAAAGTTCGTATCTGAACAGCTTGTGGCCAGCTGAGTGTCCCATAAAGGTCAAAGTCATGTCCCACAAAAGTTAGCAGGGCCCAGAAGAATTAAAGCTTTCCAAAACAAAACTCAGACTCCTTTCTTCAGGTGCATAAATACATATTTAGGAGATCCCACTTGGGAAAGTCTCAATCCACATATCCAATTGGCAGAAACTGGTAGGCAATTCAAGCTGAGCTGACTTTATTGTACGGGGAGGCTTTGAACATCAGCATGAACAGCTGGGGAAATACAAATTTCTGCTCTTTGCTTCATCTGCTGCATCTGTGCAACCTCCTGAGCTCTTGCAGCATGAGTGAAACTGGAAGGCTCTCTCCCAGCTTGCCGGGGATGCTGCAATGGAGATCTCCTTGACCACCTACCTGTTTGGGTCAAAACCTGGCATTCCCCATCTCTCATCCAGTAGAATATATTTTCTAATTACAAATTAAACACTAGTTGTGAATTATTATGGTTTTTGCCACTAAAGATATCAATGCAAATACTTTCAACAATCTTCCTAATTTTTTTAATAGAGCTATTTATGACTTAATTGTTGCTTGAATTTCCATATAAATAATTATATCTGTTCCAGGTTGCTGTGAGACACTAGTGTTAAGGTGATATTTTGTTTATAAGCTTTTGAGAAAACATACCAGGTACATTAGCACAAGACTGGACAAAGTGATGTTTTTGATAATGCTCCTCTTCACTATGAATGCAAGACAGACTCCTTTTCTGTGTGAATAAAGCAACATTCACTCTATCCCATTACCTCCAAGCCCAGATCTTTCCTGTATTGCATCAGGTATTTTGCTGCAATTGATTAATTACAGGTAATTACATGATTACCTCATTTTCTTATCAAAGACCTTTATCAAACACACCTGCTTGATTTTGCAGAACATCTGGAGCCCATCCACTTGCTGCCACCGAGTGCAGGCTCCTGATTATTTGTGTCCTCCCCTAGTTTCTCTTCAACAAATATGGACTCAAAATACAATTTGCCTAATTTAAAGTGAACACACAAACATGAAAAGTTGCACATGCAACTTCTGTCTGAAAAGAGTTAAATTCCAACATAGGAAAGGTCAATTTAGACAAAACACCCACCCATGCTTCTGATTTCTTGATTAGAGAAGCCCAAGTCATGGCACAAAGAGGTCATTCCTTCTCTTCTATTATCTTTTCTTTTCTCGCAAGAAGTCTCTTACATGAGATTTAACCTGTCAGACTTTTAACTGTGTCATTAGCAGAGTTTATTAATTGTAAATCAGCCGGGTTTGGTTTTTTTCTCCAACTTGAAAAAGTGTCTTTGTGCTCCCAGCCCAAGCTTTTTCCTCACCTTCATTCACTTATGCCCCGGATCTCTTCAACAGTCCACAATTCTCCCAGCTCCTTGAGTTGCCTGTGGCATTGTTGGATTCTCCGAACAGCTTGCAGCGACTCCTTGACACACAAGAGTTTATTTCAAGCAATATTGGCAGGAAGCAACATTAGGTAGGGAGAGCTCAGAAGATTATTCCACTGTTTGTGGGGTCCAGTTCTGCCAGCAGCCCAACATGCACCGTAAGATACAAATTAAATTCATGAGTGCATATCTGAAAGGAAACTATATGGCTAAAGAAATTATTTATAGGAGTGCATGCACATGGATGCCTGTTAGAACAATGCAGGTAGTTTTGGGAGCTACTATTCAACTCGTAATTTCTGTTTTGCTGACATCTATCTGCCTGTTTCCAAGTCAGGGCTTTCTAAACTCATGCCATAGGGCAAGACGGGAACATACAGAGGAAAGCAATTGAAATTCTAATGAATTCTCTGTATTATTCATAAAATTTGCCTTACAGTTTCATGGCTAAATACCTAGCCACACATTCACAGCAAATCTTACAACCAGGCCGCAATCGGTCAGCAAAGGAGGGAAGCAAAGAAATCCATTCTCTGTGGTAAAGCAACATCTGTCTCATGTATACTGGTGAGAAATTAGTAAGTAAATTACCATGCAAGTCTGATTTTCCCCCCTGTTAATGTTATCTGCAATGAAGGAATAAAGTCACTTCCTTCCTACAGGGTCTTGGTATACATACAACTGACCTAGCACAGTAAATAAAGCAGAGATCAGATACCAGCAAACCAAGACGGTAAATCGGAGTTCATTGCCACACAGGGGCTCGTGAGTATTTACACAAAGCCTTCCTTCGCAGAAACCCAAATCTGGCACCGAGTACATCTACCTAATTGAACATGTACCAAGATGACGAGCATCTGAAAGAAATAGGCCTTTTCTAGGCTGCGAAATATCAGATAAAGAGCAGTCTTGCTCTTGCTACTCATCTCACCTCCCTCTGCAGCCTCCTCTGCCTGAGCAGCTCCCACCCTCGCCGGCTGCTCCCCCCGAGCCTGCGGCCGGCCATCGCGGAGGGGACATCTCCTCTCACCCCCTTCTAGAAAGGCAGCATAATGCTCTCTGTCCTTCTGACCATAGCGCATAAACTGAGCATAGATGGGGAAGGGGAAAATAAATATAAATAAATAATCTTATGCTTCCTATCAACCCTCTCTTCCTCATTTTTCATCTTTTTTATTCTTTCAAGGTGTATGCTTGCTATCTGGAGCGGTTTCAGTCCTAGCAGGAAGGAAATTAAAAAGGACTTTTCTTCACCCACACAATAGTGTATTGTGCTCTCAAGACACTGAGGTACTGCAGCCGGGAGACAGATATTCCTATTTTCTGCAAGTTGTTATTATGGCCATTTATTTCTGGTACTAGGCTACAGAGCATGGAAAGATAGGCTCAGCATTTGCAACATATTTTTTAAAACCTGAAATTTCTGTGCTGGTCGTGGAAGTCAGGGTAGTTTAACTGCCCAGTTAATGACAGTACCTCAAGAACAGACTTGGTGCTTGGAATATCCTCCCACCACTTAAGATATAGGCTAACAGAAGCTTCTTGTTCGCTCCAAAGCCATCTGTTCAGTAAAGCAACCTCCTGACACCATTAGGTACTGCTTGTTGAAATGGTGTCCTTATGTCACCTTTGACCTATAGCTGTGACACACTTCGCAAATCTATACAGATGACATCGGAGCCCAACATTGCTAGTCGGAGACAGGAAGTATATCTTAGCATTCAACTCAAAATTTGACATTTATATTCAGATAGACTCCATCACATGGTCTGGTGTGCTCTTGCACCACATCATGTGCAGCTTATTAAAATGAATTATGGGGGCAAAACCCCACTGTGTTTAAACAAAAGCTTCAAGTATTTCTCGTATAGCTTTAAAACAGTTTAATACCATAATAAAGGCTTTTCATATCCTTCTATGCTTTAAAGGCAGCTTTGAAGGTGTTTACATGAACTGTAGTATAGTCTTAAGTGGCACAGCAGCATTTGTTTCCTGATCCCATGTTAGTCTCCACGCTGAACAGCCCTTTGTCTGGCAAGGAATTGCACCTATAAGCTGCCTACTTCCAGGTTTTTTACTAGGTGAAAACAAACTGATTCACAGTTTGGTTGTTAACATTACACCTTTTTAAAATCAAAATATAACCAGGTGCTCAAACAGCTGTGCCCTTCTTTTACAAGTGTTA
>VXBL01010535.1:308879-384561 GCA_013400195.1 Aramus guarauna
GATGGTAAAGATGGGAACTGAAGTTGCAAGAAGGAAAGTTTGTTATACATCATTTTGTGGACAAGGAATAAAAACAGAAAGAGCAACACACACAGAGGTCAGGAACACAAGGCTGATGCTACTCCGGTGCCCTGTGCTAAAGACATTATTCTCAATAAGCCATCACAGGGATCAACACTAGCTAAGCCCAAACTGATGCTGGAATACAGGAGTCTAGTTCAAAGGCAAAAGTCAGCAGGAATGTTTCACTGCTTACCTCTGTAAAATTTCTATCATAAAATCTGGAAGAACTGAAGAACACTAATTATGATAAAGGGTTCTAGAAGCACTGTAGTGGCTTTAGTAAGTTAGAGGTTTTGTGTTTTGGTTTTGGGGGGAAGGGAGGTTTGTTGGTGTGGTTTGCGTTTATCTGTGGATTCCAAGAGGTGATCTCTTAAAAAAAAAAGAAATATCAAAAGGAAGGAGAAAAGAGAACATAGGGAGAAAGGAAACAAAAATAGATGTGCAGTTGGTGTGACGTCAGCAAAGCTGTAAGGGGTTTATACCACTAAGAATGTATCATCGTCATCATCCCCCCAAATTGTCACAATATACTTGAGCATCCAAAATCAGGTTGTTTGGAGGTTTTAAATGAAAAAAGTGCACATGTATAGAGAAAAATTGTGAAAGGACCTTACCTGATCTCCTCTATAGCAATCAGCTCTCCCCGGGTTTCAAAAGTGGCTTTAACACCAGAATTGAAAACAAAACAGGCAACAGGTATTAGACAAAGTGTAGCAAATGTGACAGAGGGCAGTGACACAGCTTGCAGTAAATGTTCTCTTTTATTACTTAGTTCATCAAAACATTTCCAGTTTTTTCTGCAAGATCTGAATCAGAGCAGCAATACAGTCATTTGTCTACTGTAACATTTCCATAGGAGTTCGCATGACAGACTTCGTGCACAGGACTAACACTTGGGTGTTCAAGTCACATGAAAACTGAACTGCATTCTTAAGAGCAGGAGTGACAAATTGCTTGTAGTCATCTTTTCATTACTCAGCTTTGAGCACCACGCACGAAACCAAGAAATTTCTTAGGGAAAGAAAGTGACCGCGTATAATTATGTATTGAGAATTTGTAATTACAGAGTACCATGGTCTAACGATAGAACTATTACAGTAGGTTTGGCTTGGTATTATGTGGTTTACGATAAATATTTGATGGTTTGTTTATTAGTTATTTGGTAAGTGTTTAGACAGGAGAAATTTTTGATGTTTTGATAGATTTTGTATAGAAATAGCTTTAATTAAGTATCCAAAGCTTTAGAAAATAAATATTTCAATGAATATAAGATCTGATTAAGACACGCAGTAATGAGAGGTATAAGAAAATGCAGTTAAAATATATAAAAAGAAACACCATTATTTCTAAAGAATTTGAGTCATCTCTCTCTCTCTAATAAAGCTAAAATACCAGCCTTTAAATAGGCAGTGCCACTATTCAGCTGGTAGGTAAGATACATCTATTGCACTAGCAGTACAAAGCTAAGGATGCACAATATTTTATTTTTAGACTTATTTACAAAAAGATATTGCACCAATCCATTCTCCTTTTTTCAGTTTAACGTGTTAAGGAAAAGCCTATTATTTACAAAGTTAAAATCAGAAGTGCAAAAGCAGACTGAAAGAAACCAGAGAGAATAAAGTTTATTTAAATTGCTAAGTACAGTTTATTACCTGACCATAGCCCACATCCAGTATGATTTAGTCTGTATCTCATGTATCTGTAATTTCAGAAATCCTTGCATTTCTCTGTAGGTGCAAACCTTATCTTTTACACTAACCACCAGAACGTCTACGTAAAACGGAAAGGCTAACCATAGCTTAACTTAGTAACTTTATTTCTCCAGAAAAGTGACGCTCCTTTAGGTATATTGAAAAAGCTACATAGTATTATACATGTATTTGAAAAGTAGTGATAAATTAGGCATGATGGTTTTCATTCTTCCTAAAAAACACGAGGGAAAAGTTTGCTGATATTTCAGGACTGATTATTCTAAAGACACCGCCAGTCCGAAGTCAATTAGCACAGCATATGGTCCTGTCTCAGTCTATCTCCCACTGGGACTGTCATGATGCATTTCTGGGGTGTAAGTAAGTAGAACAATCATGACCCAGAGATGAAGCAATGCCTGGGAAAAGAAAAGAAAGAATTAACTTATCAGCACTGGCAATCATTCACAGCAGCAGTAAACAAGAGAGCTAATAAAACCTATTTTGTAGAAATATTTTAAGTATTTTTCATATTATTCAGATACTCCTAAAAAAAGAATTCTTATTTGCACAATGAAATGTTGAGTCAGATTCTGAAGAAGCCATTTGCAGAAAACTAAAGATTTTACACAAACAGCAAAACTAAAGCAGCCTGGTTTCCTACAGATATATGCCCTCTGGCTTCTCTCTCCCTCCATGCCCCAGTAACTCCAGCTGTCCTCTGTGATATCCAGCCCCCAGCCAGTACATGATGCGATGTGCCTTGAATGACTGGTAAGCCACTACTTCTGTGCCAGCTGGCTGAGACCAGGCTGTGTGAAACAGGTGAGTTCTGCTTTCCTTATCACAGACACTGATTTGAGGCAATTTCATGAACTTTTTAGGAATGTTAATTGTCACTCAAATTTGGCTGAAACCATCCAATTAGAATAGAAGTTGCTGTGGGTGCTACAAGGGACATAACTGATAGAATACATAAGCTACATTTCCTTTTAAAAAAATAATAATTCAAGTTACAAGGTTCAAGCTGCAAAAGGGCGACTGCCACTGACTGCCCAATACACAGCTCCTATGTAACCATCGAGTTTCATTTCAGAGAGTAGCTTAGGTGGCAGAAGTCTTCAGTGTTTTGGTAAAAATCATATTATTCATATATTGGTAAGGCTAGGTCATGAACAGGAAGAAAGAGAGAGGTTAGGAATTAAACAGCCCTGTTCCTTCCAGTACCTAGTAGGCTGGAAGAAGCAATTGCAGGGGAAAATTGTCGTTTTCTTTATTCATGTGTGTCTGTCTGTAATAGTGACAGGTGTTCTCAGAAACTCTGTTCAGAAGAATCATTATGTATTTTCAAACAACTTTTTTTTTTATTTTTTCATTTCAAAGACTCAAAGGCTCAACTAGTGGAGTATTTTCAAGCAGCATAGACTGCATATCGTCCCTACCATAGGTCACTTAAACTGACAGACATCTGCCCTCCAGTGGAAAATGGAGGAATTTAATTTTTATCAATTGCAAGTCTGACAATCTCATGTGGTATGGATGAGCAACTTTCTACTACTTGTTTAAGTCTAGCAGGAAAAAGTTTTCTTGCTACTTTTCCAGCTACTCGAGTAGTGATTATTAGTCACTGAACAAAAAGTGAAGTGCCAAATATTAAAAAAGCTATTTAACAGATGTCATTTTCCTAAATGCAGTACACGCAGGTGTGGTAGGTTAACCTTGGCAACAGGTCACTACCATTCTGTATTTTAGTACTAAAACTCTACTTTTACAATCTTTTAAATGGTAGTTACATAGATGTCTTTAAGATTGCTATACTAAGAATTCCTGGGAAAAACTGAAAACTGCCAAGCAACATGACTCCAAAATGCTGTTATGTAAGTACTATTCAGTCTGCTTTACAAAAAAATACATTAAGTTGTTAAAATTAACTATACAGCCTTTTGCACATCAAACACCTTGCAATTTAATAAGTGTTATGTAAACTGGCTATAGAAATGTTGCATTAAACTTCTTTCTTTAAAGAAAGCTTACTCACCATGTAAATGATTACAAAGACTCTTGCTATGGGATACCGTCTTAGAAAGATTCCCAGCCGAATGCTACACAAGAGAAAAACAAAATGCACAAGTTATCACTGAGCAATAAATTCCTGCTTCTCTCACTCCAACCACCACAAACTCAAACACATGGCTTGGTTTCTGACTTGAATTTTACTTCATGTATTCAACACATTAAATGGAGTGGGAAAATTCAGAATTCAGACAATAAAACATACTCTCCTAAGTTTTTGTGTTACATGCTAAACTCACACTTTGTGAAAAGAGCTAAGACTTAAAGAGTTGTACAGGTATTTAAAAACTCACAAGTATGCTATATATTTGTCAAATTTTGTTATTTGAGGCAGTCATGAAATCTTTCAAAATGATTTAAGCAACTTAAACTTTAGATTCCTTTGGAAAAACTAATAGATCACTACATGCCTTATATTTCACTAGATGAAAAGCACATGGGTTTTCCAAGTTTGCTGCTACAGTGCTACACACCAATACTGCATTAGATGTGTGCTCAGTAACATCAGTTAAAAAGCCCATGCGTGTACTGAAGTGAGTATGATAGTGCCACACAAAGTTTAGTATTAAAACATCACATGTAATAGGTCCCAATCATGGAAATGCTGATATTCTTCACAATGAAATTAAAGTACCATGGAAGCATAAAGGACTTTCTATCAAGGTATCTTGCTTTCAAAGCTTCAAGAAAAATTAACTAATTCTGTTTTCTATTGGCATTTAATTCAAGTTTTGGAGCAGAGCTTTGTTGTCAGTATTGACAATTAACCTAACTGCTCAGAAAAGGAATCAAAGCAAGTCTTTTGCTGGATCCAGAATGATTTTTGTTTACTAATTCCTCAAACAGATTATCTTTCAAGGTAAACAGTTGCACTGGGTCAGAACCCAGAATCTTGTCTTCATCAGGATGCCTAAACAGGAGTAAAAAAAATACATATGATACTCTCCCACTAATGCACAGAGTGTTTATCATAGACACAGTCAAAACCTCTGAAAGTGAAAAAGGTAGAAGATGGTAATGAAAAAGGTTACAGGTTTTGTACGTAGTTTAGCGATACCCTTGTACCAAAATAATCTACAAAGTGCGTTGCTTAAATAATTGAGTATAATTTGCAAAAGTCCAAGGATATTAATACTATAGGAAAGCACAAGTGAACTGTGTCAATAGATAGTAATTTATACTAATATATATATATAAGCTTCATTAATTTTTACTTTTACCTTCAGAGAAGCAATTCAAAACAGAAGGTCTGCCATTTGAAAACTGCAAAAGCATTCCAGCAATTACAAAGCTTATTTCCTTAGGACACTCTTACCTAAACTGATCTATACTACTGGCAGCTTTGCGAACTCTCCCATACATTCCTGCCATGTTAGTATCCATGTCACTAAACAGGACAGGAACATTGCGCATACGGGCACCTATTTGAAGGGAAAAAAGCAAAAAACCTCATTAGTCTAAAACCAGCTAAGTTATTGTTTAAGAAATCAATCGTGCATAACAAAGATAAAAATAATATAAAACAGTGATTTGTTAGTGCTGTGTTGCTAGTGGGAGAGGAGTGTGTTTTGAGGGCAACATTCCTGATAAACTTAAAATCAAGTCAAATGTTTCTTCAATTTCGTATATTTTTTAAATTCATTTTAGTTCTCTAGATGGACATCTTGATATTCAATTCTATCATGTAATAATAATTCTGTTATAAGGTGTATAAAATTATGGGTTTGATACTGTCACAGTTTCTCCATTTGCTTTATTTTCTCATACAGTAAAACTCCGATAGCTCTTCTGATACTAACTTGTATATTCCAAAAAATTTATTAAAAAAAAAGATTCTCAGATAATGTCATCTTTGTGCAACTAAACTTAAGCTTACTGAAGTTACTTAAAAGTAAGCCAAAAGGAAATACATTTCAAATTTGTCGTCTTATTTCTTTAAAAGCTTTTCATAAGCAGAGAAAGGAAAGTCTGGATTGTCATTTTACACCTCTTTAAAAGCAATGGACAATTACTAAGTTACTTACCATATATACAAAATTACAAACTTTGACTTTGAAAAATAACATTTCAAAACCATGGATCAACTGCTGAAGTTCTAGAGATACAGGATAATCGCCACATAGTACAGACAAACCAACCGCAGCAGAACCACAGTATTTTAAGTTGCTTTTCAAGAAAAAGAGAAAGCAAGGAGCAAATTGATTTCAACCAGAATTCTGATCAGTTCTCAAAAGGAAGTATGTCATTCTTGCTCACCTCCCAAACCCTTTTTTACAGGGGATGACTTAAGTCCTGCTTCTGACATTCAATTTAAACCCCAAAAGACAGATTTATTTGCACCTGCAACAGGATTTGTAAATGATTGTTCCAATAGTACCATAGTATTGAGAATTAAAGATGAAATTGGCTTTAATAAGTTTACTAGAAGTCATTTAAACACAAAAAGGAGCTTCTGGACTTTTTTATGATACTGGCTGCTGTTGACAAGGTCTCCGGCATAAGCTGCATATTTTCAGCATTTTTTTTTTCCTTATAAACTCAGACTTTCAGGGAAAGGCATTAGGAAATATAATAGCCTGAACTGCAGAAAGGATTGAGTTTTAAGTATGATATTTCCTTACTTACCTTCAGCACCATCAATGCCTGCCATATTAATGGAAGGTCCGTTAGTACTAGTCCCTTGGATAGCCTTCAGCTGTTGCTCAAGTCGTTCCAGTTGATAGACAAGTGAGTTTTTCTCTGTGCTCAGGCTCTCTAACATGGTTTGCTTCTGAATTAGTGTTTCCGTCAGCTGATGAAGCCTATTTTCTAATTCTGTCTGACTACTACTACTTAGAGCCTTGTTTGTGAGCTAAAAAACAAAGCAAAGAAAAAAAATCAGAGTAAGTTCAAAGTCTGACCAACTGACGTATTACAAAATTCTAAAAATCCAAGCCCTCTAGGAACCAAGTTACGACATAGCAGAATTTTTATGGGATAATACTATCAAAATGATCACCAATGAGCACAATAAAGAAGAAACTTCATTTCAACAGTTGCTAAAACAAGATTTTACATGACACAAGAAACTCTATGTAAAAACGTATTCCTAATCATATGAACATTTCTATATAATCCTAAGTTTGATCACAAAAATCAATGCTATGCCTCAGAGCTGAGTTTAAATGGTAGGCACGACAATAGCAAGATAAACCAGTCTGGCTATCATACTTGCAACTTCACAAAACAAGTGTGTACATAAAATGTTTTTAATGAGGAAGGAAAAACTCAGTGCAAACTGGGAGAATCTGCTGCCATTCTACAGGAAAGCTTGAATGAAAATGGTGAAAACGCAGGATACATTGCAGAAGAATTGAGGAGCACTGAGGCAGAAAACATGATTGTACTAGTAAATAAAAACTGCAAGGACAGCAAATGAAGACATAGATCATGTCACTCAATTTGCAGAAAACATTTAAAGCAAATGGGAATCTGCAGATTAGTGCAATATGTGCAATAGCTCATCTATTCACTACAGTCTTGGACCTCAGCCACTTCTAGCATCATATATCACAAAGATGTAGCTTCAATGATGGAAAAAAACCCAGAATCAGCAGGAACCAGAAGCAGTGAGATATCAAAAATACAAATTAGATGCAATGCACCAGGGCAGGTGCAGGTAGTCCTGAAGCCAGTATTACCAGAAGAATGATCTGCCAACAGGCTCAAGAAATTTGTATGACAACACAGCAACTTCCAGATCCTCTGACACTGTAACTGTACAGCTGACCATAGTTGACTCTATACTATCAACTTCTCTACATACAGACTAGTTTTTGTTACACTAAGTTAATTTACATAAAATGAGGCCTATGCCTTCATGCTGCCCAAGGAGGCTGTGGAGGCTGACAAGCATCAGAAGGTTGCAAAAGGGATTAGATTGAATCAAGGAAAATAGGTCCATAAACGTACTGGTGGGACTTAGTAGGTGCTTAAATACTAACGTCCCTTATCTAACTGCTGATGCTGAGTGAGTACAAGGGAGTGAAGAAAGCAGCCAGGTTCATATGCTGGCCTCATAGTCCACTGTTCTATCTTGGACAGTGGCAAGATGGATCACCGAGTCTGTAGGACGTTACTTATGTTCTTATGCCCGGTTAAAAGGATCTTTACAGAAGTCACAATGACGTAATCAAGCACCAATGACTTTTTTTAGTTTTCAAAAGGAATGTTGATCCAGCACCAACCCATCAGGTCCAGTTGGGAAACAGGTTGATTTTTTTTTCCCCCAGAAGACAAAAGCACATGCAATTATAAATTAGGCTAGTCACTACTTCATGGTTCCCTACTTGTACTCCTTCCACTCGAAACTCCATTCTGTAACTCATTAGTAGAGCCTGTATGTTTCTTTTGTACAGTTCAATCAAATTAATAGTTGTCATGACTGGTTTCACAATTGAAGGTGATAAAGCTATTTTCTATACCCACACAGTACCTGATTTCTGAGCTTCTGAATTTCTTCCTCTCTGTCTTTTATTCTGCTTTGTAAAGTATTCTTTGTTCGATACAATTCTTCTTCGGTATAACGGAGTTCCTATAAAATGTATCACAATCACAAATAAAAGATTTTATACATGTATGTATTTTGAGACACATTCTCATATCTAGAGTTTCACAGTATTTTCACTACATGCCCTTGTAAACAGTCCCTCTCCAGCTTTCAAATCCAGACTAGTTTACTAAGAGTCACAAAATTTCACTGGGACTGTGATTTATCTTCCTTATACTTTCAACATTTATTACATTACTATCTTGAAATGATGTCAATAATGTAATTTAAACAATTAGGAAATACTTTGGGAGAGAAATCTGTAATCCTAAAATAAACCCCTCAACCCAAGATACCATTTTAAAAAAGTGTTTAAAAACACTTGGCATATCTATCTATAATTCTGTATGACAAAAGTCTTCCTTTAAAGTTGAAGATAAATTAACATAACAAATGTGAAAGGGGAAGGAATATTAGTAAGGGACAACTTACTGAACAGCAAATCTAACTAAGTTTTGTTACTCCCATAGATTAGTGGCTATTTTAACTCTGACTTAAAAATCTGTCATGCTTATCTTTTAAATTAAGACAGTCTTCAAATCACTGTATCGCTTCAGCTGTCAGCTGCTACAGAAAACAAATAATCCTTCAAACCATCAGATGTACAAGAAATAACACCTCTACTTATTTTCCATCTTCAGTCTCCGACACCTTATGGCAATAGTTAAAGGAATTCCCAGATAGAACAGATTGCAATTGTATTAAGTATCAATGCACACAATTACTTTAAAAGCACAAGTAAATGTGTGTCATCAAAAGGAATACTCCAGTTTCTGTAATAACTGCTAAGGCCTTTTTTTATTTTTTAATTCACCTCACTTTTTGTACATGTAGTATTGACTTAAAATATACCCCTCAGAAGGGCAGGAGTAACAAAATACAATCTACCATCTGCTTTGATAGAATAAACATCAGCAATCCACCAAGAACAGACCTCAAGTCCTGCCTTTTAATTAGTTCAAGCTGCTAGCATCTCATTAAAATGTAATTTCTGGAAGGACAGATAATCCTATAAGATAAACTGTTCCTAGCAGATAGAGTGTACTCTCCTGCTTTCCTCATTATTAATTCTCTTTATATGAGCTTTTTCTTACAGAGAAATTTTTTAATAGGGTACAAAACATTTGTCTGATTTCTACTGAATAATAGGTTTGTTCACATAAAATATGAGTTTGCCTTTCCCCTCTCCCTCTTTTTAGCACAAAACTGCTTAAATCAAGGGAAAGGCTACTTAAAAAGATGACACAATTTGACAAAATTCATTAATATAATTTTATCAGCAATTTGTGTTAGAGAGCAGTTGGCAAGTAACAACATTTAGATTCCGAACTAAGTAATAAGTGGATCAAAAAAATAATCTATGAATTGGTACTACAATAACATTGTTTAACGAGCCAAGTCTTATGTAGTAACTGAGCACAGGAAGTTCCACTGCAATGTTTTATAGTATTTGAGTTTCTTGATACAAATAATGGTTACAAATGTAACTATATCCCTATCATTGCCCTGCTGAATAAAATTTAAGATCCTGATCAACTTTGTGCACTCCCTAGGGTCAGGTCTATTTAATACATCAGCAAGTTCTCTGTTTCTCAGGAGTAGCCAGAAGGCCCTGCCTATTGCCTAGTACTGGTTGTGCTTTGGCCTAGTGACAGTCGTTATGCTTTCGGGGATTTCTTTGGAATACTAGACAAAAAATAACCCAAATACTGTATAAGCTACTCCATAAGCCAAATGCTTTACTGACGATACCATATGAGGCCTAAAAAGGACCAGCCAGGTTTCAAGAATTCCTTACCTGTTTTTGCCGTTCTGCTTCAGCTTCTGCCTCTTGCTTGGCCATTTTATGTGCTACTATTTGCTCTTGTAGGTCTTGAAGCTGCTCTCTAACTGACTCAGCTTCACTTACCTGCTGAGTCTCCATATCCTGAAATGAACAGAAATGTTACAGTTTCACTAACATTCAAACAATACTGCAATCTGTCATATGTAACAGCAAAAAAAGAGTTGTATGTGCAATATTGCTTCAAAGGAAAATAAAGATGAGGGTGTATTGAATAAGTGACATTTTGTCATTTTATACAGAATATTTTTACTAATATAGTAATCAAATAAATGTATTTTGGGAACATGAAAAGCCTCCACCTTTTTTCTTCTGCTGTCTACAGGCTAAAACTGTGTAAAGTAGGCTTGCGTGCAATTGCTGGGTTGAGCCAATTATGCCAGCAGACGACTCGGATTACAGTTGCTTCAAGGATTAGTAGCCCTGGCAGAAAAGGATGTAGGTGATGTTTAGAGAAATCCCCACCCTTGTTTAGAAAGAAGTGCTTCCCTCAAAAGGAGTACACAGTAGTGAGGGAACAGAGAAGCGGTATCTATAGTATTCTTCCCACATGACCTGACGTGGTGAGAGACAACATGGAAATAAACTGGGTATCAATAAGCACTTGTCTCACCTTGAACAAAAGCTGGCTTATTTTAATACTAGGTCAAATAAACACAAGAAGCAACAGCCCTAAAGTATACGAGAAAACAGTTCTTTGTGGATGGTTAACTACAAATACACGTGTACATAATCATAGCTACCTGCAGCTCTGTTCTCATCTGTTGTATTTGCCCCATTAGTTTTTGTATTTCTTCTCTCTGAGTGTCTCGCTCATGTCTCAGTTCTTCTAGTTCCATTGTGCTTGCAGTATTGCTATCCAGGCCTTCAATACCAGAGCCTTCTTTTAAGCTGTTTATCAACTTTTCTTTAGACTGAAATAATAAATTAATATCTTATTTATTGCAGTATTTAACAAGTGCTCAACTAGAATATGCCGAAATGACTTTGCTCTAAAATTCAAGTGTAGATATACAGTAAAAGAACTGCTGTATCTGTTCTTTTAGCCATGTTAGTAATGACCCTACACATTTTAAAATGAAAATGCTTCCCTACTGAAAATTTTTCTGACTTCCTGTATGCTATGAGACTAGATTTACTGAAAGCTTGTGTTATCTGAGGAAGAGTACAGCTTTTCTCTTAGAAGTGCATGGAATGTTAAACATGTCATGGATAGCAATTCTGGCTTTCCAGCTACCATAAGAGAAAAGACAGACACTAACAGAGACTAAAGACAAAACTGATCCCCTTTCAGTTCATCATGTCTCTTGCTAACAAAGCCAAATAAGAGTCAAATACAGCAGTAACTCTTCTGGGAAAGAGGACAAACCATTTTATTCAGAGTAAACCTAATGTTAGCTCAACATTGACTTCTGATCTCATGCTTCTCGTATTTATCAAGATAATTTAAAACCTGTCCTTGGATATCAGACTAAATTAATTATTCTAAAACAGATACATTTATCTTCAACATTTTGCTAACTTTTATAAACAAGACTCAAATTGACCACGTTTGGATTTGTTATCTTTGACAAATTAAGTAGAACTCTGCTCAAAATACCTAATGTTGCCATTGTTTATATAACGCTCATCACATGCAACCTTTTAGAATATATAAAAATATTTTCTTTGGTTTATACATACATATCCATTATATGCTATGCTTCAGCCTCAAGTAGAATAGAGCAATATTCTTGCCTCAAGAATAGCGGGTGTGGAACAAATTGTAGGTTTCATCTATTTATTGATCTGCCTAAGTTCGGACTCTTGGATGCAGAACACAGTGACAGATGTTGCAAAATAAGCGCAATGGTTCAGTTGGATTTTTATTTAAGTTCTGGGCCTGAACTTTCATTTCAATTACTTAACTCAATCTGTAAACTTACATTTGAGGGGTACAAAATGCAGGCTGGTAGCTGTTCTGTATAAGCATCGTTATAAATATGCCCCAAAATATATTACAGCTCACATGAAAAAACTCACACATTATTTGAAGCATAACACCTTAAGAAAGTTAAGTGTACAAATCAAACTGGATTTCTTTACACAAGTGCTTACTTGGAGTATGCGAGTAGCTTTCTGTTTATAGTCTGTCAGTTCCTGTTTTGCAGATTCTAGGTGGTTTTTGGTTACTTTGACTTGCTGCTGAAGTTCGTCAGCTCGCCTCTTTTCATCTAAATACTTTCTTTCTGCTACAGTTATCCCTTCTGCCAAGTTCTGACGTTCTGCTTCCATTTTACTTAGACGAGCTGCAAACTCATTCTATTAGCAATAAAGAAAATACTTTGTATTTAAACACAGTCTCAACTTTAACCTAGAAAGGAAAAAAGAAAGCTTAAAAGCAACTATACATGAAACAACACCTCCTAGCTACCACCTTCAATTTATCAATGCATTAGTGCTATGTGGAAAGAAATCCTGCTTGCTTAATCAAGTCCTAAATAATATCAGTAAAAATATGTATTTCTTTTCCTCATCAGAAATTGCTCTTCCTATTATTTACATTTATTTGGTAAACAAAAAGCAAACTTTCCCCTGAAGAGATATTATCAAATGTAGTCTGCCATATTTTGATGTAGTTTAAAAAAAGAAAAAAGCAGACGCTGATTAAAGTTTTCAAAGATGCTATTATACATAACAAAGGCCAAGCTAAGTGTGGAAAGCAGTCTCTAGCAACGATGTACTCACATCTTTACCATAGAAGTGATCCTCCAGCTTAATATTCTTAAGATTACGTATTAAAATTGTGTAACAATTTGTTGTGTAACAACATAGCATAGAAGATTAAATTGATGACTGATGTAGTTTTAAAACATGTTTTAGCATTAAAGTTTGCATGAAAAACCCCAGTAAAAATCCTCAAAAACCTTTTAATCATGAAGCTTTCAAAATAACATCTAAGTAGTAAACTAGCATCACAAGGATACTCAGTGCAGCAGACAGCCCATCCTTCCAAGCACTTAGTACTCTGAACAGCAACTGAAGTCAAAGGGAAGAGAGAGCAGCTGGAACCTCACAGATGCAATCTCAAAAGCAGAGTTGGAAACTCTTCCTTACTCTTCACATCTAACCTGCATTTGTTTGTAACTTTCTTGCTCTCGCTTGAGTGCGGAGTCTGCATCACGCAGCCTCTCTTGAAGAGTTTGAAGGGCTTGATTTTGCAAACTGCTCCCTTCACTGTGGTCTTGTATTATCCTGAAAGAGCAATATATGTATTAACTGAAAAAGAAGAAATCTAGTGTGATTTTCAGGTGGAAATATGACTACCTGGTTTTCAGACCAGCCTTGAAAATCTACCCAGTAAATTACTGAATACAGCAGGCTACAGGTGTGAGGCTTGGAGTCAGTAACTCATGCAGCCCCTCCCTGACCTATATTCTGGAGTATCCAATTGCAGATTCATATCCTGGTGCTGAGATAAGTCAGAAAAGTCTTTATATTTGTGGATAAGCAAATGTATTTTTCAAGAAAAAAAGATTTTTCTCGAGATCTTCAGCTTCATGCCTCTGACACAAACACAAATACTTTATATAAAATGCATTTCAATGATCAGGCGGCAATTGCCCCTATTTAATATTCATTTGCCCTGTTTCCACTGCCAGCTATGATATAACAGGCTCAGAGCAAACTTTAATCCTTGTATTTCAAATCTTGATACAATCCTCTTCCCCATTAGCTGCTTCATTTTTATTGTTAAAGAGATTAAATTACCTCCCTTGAATTTTCAAAGCTATTACTATTTGCAAATTACGAAGTATGAAATTATGAAGTACCGTGATTTTTCACTCTGCAATGCTTCCAAAGCATCTGTCCGAGCACTTAAGAGCTGATCAGCTTCTTGCAACCGTACTTTCAGCACAGCTAACTGTGAATCCTTGGCACCAACAGCTTCTGTCAGATCATCAACTCGAGCTCGAAGTTCTCTAACCATTCTGTCACTCTTTGAATGGTCAACATTCCACTTCTCGACCCGTTCCCGAGATTTGTTCAGTTCTACAAAATAAGTTTATTTGAAGTTTATAAAAGTAGGTATTGCAAGGTCTTGTAAATAGTCAGGATGTACACATCATATTTCTTAAAGAAAGAAATTAAGTACAACCAAGTTGAAGTAACACCAAAACTTTAGGAACTACCTAGAAGTAACAAATGCCAGACTGGCTGTCAGAGCACGACCCGTACAATTTTGCAGGTAATCTCAAAACAGGCATTTCATTCTGTGCCACACTGCGGCTGACAAATTTCACCTGCCCCACCCTTTGCAATGGCCTACTGTCAAACAGCCCTGTGCAAGCAAGCCTTTGGAAATCTCTGCATAAAGCATCGAGTTCAGCTCAGTGTAACAATAAGCTCAACCTAAAAAACAGCAGAAAAATATACCAGTGTTGAAACAATGCCTGAACACTTGCTGAGGCTTCTAGTTTTGATCAAAAATCACATATTAAGCTTCAATGGAAATTAAAGTTTTCTGGCTTATATGGTTACTTTGAAAAAACCTGTGGTCCCTCAGCTGTATGCCTAACAGTGACAGTCTGTTCCGTATCTTATAATTTAAGTGTTTTTAATTCACATTTTTTATATTTGTCATTTCATTTGGCTTTGAAAAAACTAGCAAAGTCATACAAAAATAATGAATTTTATATTTTTACTGTCAATTTCTAAGCATCAGAAATTATAACCTACAGCCAGAAAGCAGACAGATTTTGAAATATTTAAAGGAATTTACTCATTTAAAAATTATGAATTTTGCAATGGCCTTTAAAAAGCAGGAAAAATTTTAACACAGTTAACATTTGATAAAACCATTTTAATAAGGTGTAAGTTTTGGAACTAACTTGATCGCATCATTTTAATCAATATTTGTGTTATCTTTGTAGTTGAACAAGCCTTTTAGTTTGTCCAAGTTCATTACTCTGAAACCAAGAATCATTTTGCTTGGTAAGTCATACATGCAAATTTAACTAGAAAGATTTTATTATAAATACAAAACACTAACATAGAAATAGCATTGTTTTCTAGTTCACTAGCATTTTAGTAATATGTTACAGTTTAGTTTCCAAACCACAGTACCTTCTTGTGTTTCTTTGGACCTCTGAATTAATGAAGCCATTTCCTGATTTAAAGATTGAACTTCATTCCGCAACAGCTGATTCTCCAGGCGAAGATTGGATAGCTCATGTGACTTGAAATCATCATTAGCTGAAAGGCTAGGATTAGTTACTGCACTTAGTGATGAATCCTTCATGCCATCCCCTTGTGCTCCCAGCCCAGAATCTGAACTGTCTGGAGTTTCTGTACAGAGAGATGCAAGTTAGAACTAATATATGTATTTATAAGTTGCCTTGATATAAACAGCAATTTCACGTTCTGCATCAGTGGTTAAATGCATAATACAAAATTAAATTTAATAAAAAAAAAAAACAACAAACAACAAAAAACCCCAAACAAACACACAAACAAAAGCGATATTGAAATGGAATATGGAGCTGCTTCTCCCAAGGGAGCTGCACAAAAAGGACTATTACACAGTATACACTCATCATGCAGTGTTTTTGTTACTCCTGCAAGACAAGACACAGAAGTTATAAAATTTCTTATTACATTAATGTCAAATTTAGGATTTCAAAACACTGATAGTTTTTTATGACTATGCTGCCCAGAGATATCTTCAGTAGCTGAGAGAATAACAGAAGAGATTAAATATACAAAACAACTAACTAGGGCAATTTTTATTTCAAGTTCATTCTGGTGTTCCATTAAGATTTTGATTCAAAGATGTAAATTTTATTTTTTAAAAAATCTGTTCAGACGACTATGCTTAGTCATTTTGATATCAAACCTAATTATGTAACTCAGCCACATAGCTACATATTTTAGTTATCTTTATGTAAAAAAAATTTAAGAATCATTTCAGTCAAAACATCACCTTACTGATTCTGCATCAATAATAGTTCTATTTTTTTTTCAAAAGCACTTTTACTGTGAGAAATCAAGCTGCAGTGATTTGAAGCAGAAGCGTGATCTTTCCTTTCTCTAATGAAAAAAATACAAGGTAGCTGTACTCTGACAAATTCTTAAAAACTTTCTGCCAATATAAACTGTAATTCTCTAGATTATGGAAACCAAAATACAGATTTTTCTTTTTTTTTTCCAAAAATCTTTGAACCTCAGTGAGAACAGTAAGGAAACTCCTGCAGTAGTCTGAACAGTTCCTTGCAGGGAAGGAGGAACCAACAGCCTTCCCATCACACGCACACACACACAGAGCATCCTGGATTGACGCTGTGAAATTGATACATCCACTGCAACGGTCTTGATTCCAATGTGCAGGTAGTTGGAAGCTTTGCAGCAATGTTAAAACAATAATAGCATAGCATGCGATGAGTAAACAAGCAGGTGATCAATAATTACTTCTGAATTTAGTATGTCCCAGATCAGTAACTGCCGAAAATCCAAGGGGACGGACTGCAACTAATTCCAAGCAAGACTGCAGTTTAGCTGTCGCAATGTTATTTACTTCACCTTGCGATCACCAACCAACTTGCTGCACCTTTCTTGTTACCATTGCAACAGCCCCTATCGCCCAGAGCCCAGGGAGCTGGGGCAGACTATTAATTCTGAACAATACCATACCAACAAGGTGCAGCAGAGACAGCAACATGTTTTCCACATTGTCTCAAACCCCTTTCCTGTTTGAACAGCTCTAAGAAGTGGCATTTCCTTCCTTTTGATTCATTCACACAATTTCCAAATTATCAGACAATTTATCCTTACTCTTTAGTCTGGAAAACTCAACAGACTAATGAAGCTAACGAAGCAAGAAATTAGCCATTTATAGCACATATTAGATTATACCCATGGCAATATACAAAGTATAGCATTAATTAGTTTTGTCTATAGCTAATGTGTCATAAGCTACTTCAACAGATGCTATGCAGAACATTTAAATAACACAGATACAGCTATACAATCAACTTTGAAACCAGCATGCTCTGTGTTATAATTGTGTGCTTCCTCATTTGGTAGCTCCACAATGCAAACTCTACTCAAAAATCCTCAAAAGAAAACTCAACAGGCCACACTGAGCAAAACAAATACGTTCCTTAAGCACCAATCAGCAAGGCCATATAGCCAGGTCTAACATATTTGAATTATTATTATTAAACCTTATTGAAAAATTACAGACCCAGAAATACAAAAATATTTAAATCTTTGGAAACAATCCCTTTTTACATCTAAAACTTTTCAGCATATTTAATGTAGTAAGTAAAAAAACCTGACATTTACAATTCTTTACATGCTCAAAGTATTGAACAAATAATAAAGTATTCTAACTACATTATTACGAAATAATATAACCACTTGCTTCAAATTCATAAACAACAGAAGAGTAGCACAGCAACAGCAAGGACTGAGTATAGATTGGACAGTCTGATAGACAACACAAGTTCCTGACACTTGCCAGTCACATTCTCCCCAGCACTGACTTGAGACTAACCTCAACTTTTGACCATCTGGCCTAGAAGCTCTTCCAGGTATCTCAATTTAGACTGCAGTAACGAACTACCGGCAACCCTGAAAGGCTTTATCTACCTAGCTCTCTCATGCTTGTAGCTCTACAAAAGCCTATCCACATCCAACTTCCTACTCTGCAGGACGAGTTTGACAGCTTACCCCTCTTCCACCGTGGAACAAAGAAAACCTCACATCAGCTCACGTGGTACGTTGGGCAACAGCCAACACCATTTACCAGCTGGTGAAAGTCACTCACTCTCCCAGGTGGCAACAACAGGTAAGAGCCCCTGAGGGATCAAACAAATGCAGCACTGCCTGTATTTCTAAGTGGGGATGTATGGGGGCTGATGTTAGGTCATAGCTCAGGGAGGTGTGCAAAAGCAATGAGGTAGTTTGGGAACACAAAAGATTTAGGTATTAATTATGCAGTTTGTCAAATTAGCATGGTATCTAAGATTATCCCTGTGATGGAAAAATGTTACAACCCTGCTATAACCCACACGTTTGACATACTACTACCACTAAATTTTTCATGAAATGACAGTAAATCCATTACCTAGCTTTACTCTAGACATACTTGGGTTTTAAATATCTCTAGGTTCAATACTATTTAACTACCATTGCCTTGGCTCCTCATGGAATTGTCTTCAGTAGTTTTTGCGCTCTGTGTACTGGTAGACACAGAACTAATGCTTGAAGTCCGAGAGTGATTTTGAAGAACAGGTGCCTTGCTCTTCTCTTTTTTAGAGTCCATCCTTCCATTAGGCTCTTTCTCCGAACTGTTGAGAAAATCAAACAGCAACTCATCATCAGGTTCCGACTTTTTTCTTCTCACAAAATGTGAGGAAGCTCTGGGTGTGGAAACACTTTCTACGGGAGAAGCAACCTCCGAAGATGTCCTACGTGCTGGTTTAACATTTGCTGTTCCTGCTAGGATTGTGGCCTTTTGATGTTTAATATTATCAGCTGCTGAGGAGATGTAGGCTGCTTTGGATGATGTCTGGTATTTCAGTTCTCCAGTATGCTGGCGCAATTCAGAGTATTCATTGGCAGAGTCCAAATTCTTATTATCATAAACTGCACTGCTTGCTGCATCTTTTTTGCTCAGAGCGGACGCAGCTCCTTGATCGACTCTGTTGAGTAGATCCTCTGCCTTTCCAGCGAGATCAGCAAGCCAAGACATGATGGATGTCTGTTGACAAACTCTACAAAATTAAAATTTCAGGAACATATGCTGCAAAAGACATAGAATGATTACAAATCAGACTGGTGTTGATAAGGCAAGATGTATGGGCTACCTGAAGAACTGTTGTGTTAATCTATTAATGCTATGAGTATTTTAATACTTTTCTCCTACAACCAAATCAGTTTCTAATGAAAACAGACAAAAACAAGGCTTAGCTCTTAGACCACCATATCTGTTTCTGGTACCTACTAAGTGTCACTGTCTAATCTGCTAGCCAATCTGCAACAATAACAGAAAATAAAGTGTACTTGCAGCTGACAAAAGCAAACGCAGTTGGAGGAGGAAAAGCGGCCAGATGCTTATTACAGGAACAGATAACAACAAAGCCTTAGATGTTTAACCTACAAATTCATAATCTGGGACAGACGGAGGAACTTCCCCCCGACAAACTTTGCAGCCTGCTGCCCCTTCTGTGACACCAACACGGGGGACAGGAGCACACCTTCACTTGCACCAACAGCCTGCGAGACTACATAGGCGACGTGTGCCTCTACCCCCGCTCCCGGGAAGGGCCCCTTCACCCCAGGACAAGCTTGTGAAGGGCCCCTTGGCCGAGCACACCTAGAGCGGGAAGGGGGAAGCGCAGAGGCCGGGCGGGAGGGGGATGCTCAGGATGGCCGCTGCCCCCCCTCCCCGCCCACCCGTAGCACGGCTGCCTGTCCCCGGCCCGGGCCCCCCCGCCCCCACCCGGCGGCCCTCAAGAGCGGCGGAGGCCTCAGCACAGCCCGGCCTCACCTCCTCCCAGCGCGGGAGACCCCCGGCCCGAGGGGATCGTGAGGGAGGTAGGGGGTAAGGGGGCGCCAGGCGACAACGGTCACAGCAAGGCCCCGAACCGGGCTCGGCGGCTCAACCCCATCTTCCGGCAGACGTGGCCGCCTTCCGGCACTCTGCGCGCAGGCGCAGGAAGCGCCAGGAGCTGCGTGAGGTAGCGCGACGCGTCAAGCCCCGCCCAGTGGGAGGGGAGGGGCAGAGCCTGGAACGGGGAGGAGCCGAAGCGAGCGCCCTGCCCCTCCCTCCCGCTAAGGGCCCGCCCCTGAGGGGAGCGGTCCTCGGCCGCCCTGAGGGGAGCGGGACCTGGTGCTCAGGTTCCCTGCAATCCTGCCTTGTGATGGCAGGAGGAGCTCCGGCCCCGCAGTGCGACGGGTCAAGGAAGGTCTTCGCAGTGGGTGTTAAAAACAGCCAAGCGTGATCTTGCCTTTTCTGACACGGGGTTTAAGGATGGTTATTTATAAACGGCTGCTTGACCTGACAGAAACTGTCTCACTGCCTCTGCCCAGAAATGGCTAGTGACCCGTTCGGGGTGCCCCTGGCCTGCTCCAGGCCCGGGAAGCCCTTCTCCTTGTCTTTGCTCCCCAAGTTGGGATGTCAGACCGTCATATGGGCCCACTGGAATAAAACACCTTGGCCTTGATATTGCCAATAAATTACAGGAATTTTGACCAGAAGAAACTACGTGGGGCAGTTATGTTCTGTTTTCCAAAACTTGGGACAGATGTGAAGGGAATGACCTGATCCCTGTAAGGGCAACTGTAAGACACCAAGGAACATGGGGACCCCAGATACAAACACACACACACACACCCTGCACAACAAATACAAATAACTAAAGGTGTCCTTTTAACCTCTTGGATTCACAAAACTTTTAGCAGAATATTTAATGTCCAGGCTCACCCTTACCCTGTTGCAACAATCCTTCCCATACATGTGCCCTGTACGATAACACTAATATCACCTTGTTTCTGCTGAAAATAATTGAAAGGTTCTGTGCACTTGCTTGGGTAACAGGTAAATAAACATACTGAGGTTGTCTTAACTTTTTTTTTCAGATTGAGTTCATGTAAGGTATCATGACTAGTCTTAGAAGAGACGTTAGTTGAGGTTAACACAAGGGCTTCCCACATCCTTAGGGACTCCTTTATAAGAAAATACTCTGGGACTAGAAAAGAAATAATGCAAGCTCTAAAGTCTCGATTTTTTCAGTCTTCAGTTTCTCTTCCACAAACTCTTAGGATTTTCTGAGGCCATTTCCTAGTGACAATTCAAGTGGCCCATTTCCTTTTTCAAAGCCCCATGATCAGAGGTTCACATGACCTAAAAAAGGGCACTTGCTCACACTGAAACCAAGGGGCTTGGCATAAAGAACATGCTCAGCACTCTTTTTGGATAGATTTGCACTATTGGGCAAGCTTTGCTTCTACCTAAAGAAGAAAAAAATTACTTTTAAAATTATTTTTGTTAAGTGGAAACTCCTGACGTCCTGCAAGCAATAAAATACTGCTCCAACAGCGAGTGATACTTATGAATATTTATTATTTATATAAAAGGAACATTTGGGAGGAAAGAAGGGTTCTGACTTTTCTGACAGATAAACAGGAGACTTTTAATATGGCTTTGTGTGTATGAGGTTGAGGTTAACAGCAAGCAACTTTTAGCTAATTTCAGAACAGTTTTTATAGTAGGATAAGAAGAAAAGAACACTTTTCCTGTGATGTTGTTTCATCTGTCTTGAAGTTACTGTACTCTTTAGCTGAAAGGGGAAGTGGAGCCCCAGACATCTATTTTGCATATTAAGCACATGATGGTGAGTGAAGAAGAAGAAAAACAAAACTTTTGCTGGAAGGCTATCTCACAACTTCAGTTATCTGACACGTCAGCTAAGGCAAAGGTTTGGAGGAGATAGTTTCGGGAATACGGCTCATGTCACATGCAAAAGAGTAAGAATGGATCTTCTTTCACAATTGCTCCAATCCTAAAAACAAATGTATAATGCAGCAAATTCCTTTGACAAAATGAACTTCACATTTACTTACTGTTAATAAGTAAGTCTACTCTGACTTAGAGACAGTATTTTCAGTAATTTTCAGTCACTGCTTCAAGTCAAAACCTTTTGATTGATGTCAGATTTATATGAGAGCTCAAAATCTCTCTCACATTCTTGTCCATATACACTTTACTATTTAGATTCTCTCTCAAATGAGGTGTTTGAGTGAAGGCAATTGGTGAGCATTGTTTAGAGGGACTCCCCCACTGTGCATGTCCCCATACTTGTGACTGTAACTTCTTTCATCATTTGTGACACAGTGTACCAAACCTGCAGTACTTGAACTCTTTCAAGCTTTATGGCTGTTCTCTCTCTTCTGTGAATGCTTATTCTTAGTAAGGTTAGCTGATAAAGTGTATGCAATATTAGGTTAGGTTAGGTTTTGTTGTTGTTCTTTCTCCCACTCTCCCTTTTTATTTGTTTCCTCAAACAATCTTCCATATCAACATATTGCAACTAACCACTATACTTCCTCCATGGAGAACTTCTACTCATGCCTGAGGTACCAGCAAGAATGTGAATGAAGACAACACTTACAGCTCCTGCCACTTCAGATCCTCCTCTGTTGAGGATCTGTTCTCCTCCTGAGTTTCTGATTATAATGCTGAATGCATGGTTGTTGGCTTACATCTGTATTTCGCCAGATCTCTAGGTGTCTTCTGGTCAGATCACACCTTAGAAGTACTCTCCAGTTAAAATCACAGGTACACTGAATTTGTTATCAAGTAGCCTCTGGTTTACAGAAGTTTCCTTACATCTTATCATAGTAATCTTCTTCCTATGGGAAACCCACAAAGTTTGGGAAGATCATGGAGAGCTTCTGTGTAGGACAAAGGCTCCAAAATGTTTGTCTACAGATATGTATTATCAATTATCATTGGGCCTCATTAGGACCTAAATCCAAGGAGGAGACATCAGCCCTGCTGCCTATTCAGAACATACTCAATGGTGCTAGTACTGGCCTATAGGTTAACAGAAAACCTATCCTGCCTCATGACAGTTTAAGCAACACATTGGAAATAATAAACCAAATGAATTCACAACCTTCAACTTCTACATCATGTGACTCAGCTGCACATAACCATCATTTCAATTAATGTGAATGTATCACATTCTCAGACACTAAGAAAAACAGAATTCAGCACCCTACAGAAGTAAAAAAAAATGTAGCGTATCTTCTCTTTAATATTTAAAAACCTACCAACCAATGCCACTGACGTGGGATAGGAAGCTCATCTAGATGACTCAAGTTAATCATAATATCCTAGAGCAAAAGGCATTTGTGGTATGTGGCAGGATTGTTCTAAGTGTTATAGTACCATCTGTTCATATTTCAACAGGCAATGGCACAATTAATTTTCATGTAAACCAATAAGAAAGAGGAGAAGTTTTTAAGAGATTGTGTTAATTACAAATTAATTCTAGTTTTCTGCGACTTGTTTGGTCTTCAAAACACATTACAAATACCCGCAGTGGAAAATTCACATGTGATTGTGAATGTTTGAAGTATTAGATCATTGAAGACCAAAGTGACACAAACAGATCTATTCTCAATGTTGGAAAGAAACAAGAAGGGCCAAAGCCAATGCCCTAGATTATCTCTGCTTTTTACAGAGAGGATAAAAACAAAGTACATTTCAATCTAGAAAGTATCTAATTGTATCACTGCATCTAGCAAGCTTTTCTCTGCATTAGTTAGAGTCTGAAAAACTTTTTAGGAAATATACCCACAGCAAAGTTATATAAGCAGTAAGTGGAATTCAACACACATTTTAACATGTCCTATTCCACTCTACAGCCATTGCATGGTGCTTATTTGACTGGATTATCTTACAGATGTAACCTAGTTTAGATGAATAAATGGTTGGAAAGAAGTGTCTTACATTCAGTATTACATAGGCAAACTCCTAGGACCACATCTGCACTGCCCACAGCCTGAGAATTATTGGTTCTTGCAGATGACATAGTTATTTACCTTGAAGTACGTTCCATGGCAACCCTCTTGCCCTGTTCAGACAAAATCTTAAAAAATGGGATCTGATATTGATAAAGGGACAGGATGAGAGGGGAGGTAACCCAATCCTGTAAGTCCTGTACAGATTTTACATTGAATTGTTGGGTTATAGATTCATTCCATAAAAGCAATCATGCTTTATGTGTAACCTGGAAAACACATTTATTCCCTCTGAGTGCTCTGATACAATGCAGCAACTCCACTACAATTTTTACCCATATTTAGTGTCTCCTAGTATGGTGCGTAATCTTTGCAATTGTCTGATCTTTGAGAAGACATGAAGTTTACATCAACACTATTAAAGTTTGTTCCATTTACATTTTCACAATTTGTGATAGTCTCAAAAGATAATGTTTCCATTTACAACATTAGAAAAAAAAATTAAGCAGAAAGTTTAATGTTTTAGACCCTGAATGATACAGAGAAATCTAGCGCAGTGATATCTCTTTCCTTGGTGCTTCTTTGAGGTCTGCATTTCTATTCCAATAATTGATGTTCTCAGGTTGCAAGGATTTGCAGGGTGGCAGGGAATAACAAGGAAGGAAAGAGAACTTACTGCCTGTTTCACTGACCTATTTATAATGTCCCATACGTCTGCTGTACCGACAGCTGCTTCCAAGCATCCTGTGACTGCTACGCTGAGTGGTGAGACTATTTAATTCTGTCACAAGGGGCATACGGCTTCATTAACTACCACTGAAAATTTTACAGATGCCTTTTCAGTTTACAGGTGCTCTCCCCAGAGTCCAGGCCCTGATCTGAAATGCTACATAGGCTGCTGCATAGCTTGAAAGGTTCTTGCTGCACTTCTCTGTCTGCAAGCATGAAAAATAAGAGATTCATTTTGTAGCCGTAGATGAAAAATTAGGCTCTCTGTGCAAAGCCTTTACATCCCTATTCATATTCAAAGTAGAAGTAATTTTTACCAATACTTTGCACGTTATTTTTTCCTATTATAGCTCTCATTGTAAGTAGATTTAAATAACAAAGCTAGAAAATATCTACTACAAATCACTTCCACAAAATTCAGCCCAAGAAAACAATTGGGGCTTTAGTTCTGATTTTTTTTTTTTGTTAATTGAAAAAAGAAGCAGTTTTTGCAGTTGACGTATTATTTCTTTTTTTAAATTACCATTTTCCACTTTGAGCATGTTCCTAGGTTTTTCATTGTTCGTGAAGGGAAATTGTTAGGTAGCAGAGGCAAACCAGCTACACAGTCACATGACTTGTACTTAGAAAGTTAATGATTCTCTTTGCTAAGTATATTGAAATAAGGCTTTGGCAGTTATTTTCTATACTAAAATGTGCTGAAAAACATAAAAATTGCAAAATATAGCAACAAAAAATAAAGGTTGGTCATGTCATCTTAATTCAGCCTTCTTTTGCATATGTGTCATGATATATTATGACACAACTACATATTTGGACTAAAGTCTTTGCTTCATGCAGTATATTGAAAATATACCAAATATCAAGGACTGGAAAATAACGTGATGATCACTGGATGAGTTGTCATTTAAACTGTTATTTCATTCTCAATATTCAGAATGTGGCCTCATGCCATTCGTTACTGAATAAAATAGTATGATCTTGCCCCGTAAGTTTGTATGACTGTTGCCTATGACTTTGCATGACTGAGTATGGGCAGAGAAATCAGTTACTGCAGGAAGAGCTAAGGTGAAAAGTTACACCTCGGCGCTATCTGCCCATGTCCCCACAGGTACTCCATGGGGAGCCTCTTCCTTTGGCTACCTGGCATGACCTCACCTACACTAAGTAAGCCTACGCTCACTCCGGCTGCCACATTAGCCCATGATATGCTGTTCACACACCCACAGACTCTGAGACAAGTGGTGTTACACGTATCTTCACATTCCAGATGGGGAACTGAGGTACAGCAAGGAGGAACTAAAGAGCAAAGCAGGTTTGGTCTGGTCAAAATATGCAAATGTTGGGGGCAGATCATGTCCAGTGCTTATGAACTTTTCAGAGAATTTTAATCACCAACCTTCAAAACATTTCTGGGATTTGAAGGTATGTAACTTGTCCAGATGTGACTAACCTCTCAAAAATACAGCAGAAAGTCATGGCGATGATTTGAACATAATTCCTCTCAGTTATATTAGTGCAGCTGTGCCTGTCAAGGCACAAACCTCTGGGAGTGGCCAACTGCAGGTGATGAGGGAAGGTTTAAGAACAGGACAGGTGATACTTCTCAGCTATGTTCTCCCTGGGATTTTGACTCAGGGGCTTCCAGAGCCAGAGGTGATGTCTTTGCATTTAAAAGGTATTCAAAGATTTTTTTCTTCTAATTTCTTTAATAATTAATAGGGTATTGTTCACAGCATACAGGTACAAGAGCATCTCAACCAGAGAATTTGTGAACAGAGGCACAATTCTGTTTCCTTTTGCCTGAACACACACCTTTTCCTCAGTATGGCTGAATGATTTATAAACTGAAAATCATTAGAAAGCAAATATTCCATAACCATCTAGCATGGAAAATGTTAAAGTGGCAGAAGTTTAGAGGGAGCAGGAGGGCATTTAAGAGAGCTCTATTTTAACATGAAATGATGGAAATTCTTAACTCTAGCTAGTGGCTGTAACTGTGGGTATATGAGTATACACAAGGTGCAGGGGTGCAATGCAACGGACCCAGGCAAGAACACGTAGCTAACTCATGGCTGGGATATTTGAAGTTAGACCATTGCTCATTTACACCCTGGAAAGGTTGTTCTGTCTCCACTGTTGCATCCTCACTTTTGCATCAAAATGAAACACGCAAAGTCAGGCTGTGCTTGTGTTCCCTCTCCCGCAGTATAAAATCAACTGTATTATGCACGCACACAGAGCCTTTCAGTCTTCCTGTTGTTATTGCATGTCTTTTCTTTCATTACTCCTACTTCTTTCTTTTCCTGTAATAAATCACAATGAAACTTTTCCTGCAGTGTCCTCACTATCTCACTTCCTTTCTCCATACACAAATGACAGAGCTAGCATACTATTCCTCTAATGAGAAACAAAGCCAGCCCTCTTAGACACCGCCAGAATTATCAAAGTTAGGAGATCAAAAGTGCCTAGTGAAATTTAAAAACCAGCAACTTTGAGAATACAAAGTCTGGAGAGTAAAATGCCATTTGAGGATTCAGGGGGTTCTTTGCATTCAGCCATATGCCTTTCTTCATGCATTTTCATGCATTATTTGTTGAAAAGAACTCAAGATACTCAGAATAATTCTCTAAAAGGCTTGAGGTCTACCTCTACCAAGAGAATACAATTTGATGTAAAGAATGAAAGACCAATGACATTTCTCTTCCTTTTTTTGATACTTATTGAAGCTTGATAAGGCAAAACATTTGTATGAAAATGTTTGCAAACAGGCGTTTTTCAAGAAAAAGATTTAAAGTAATAGAACCCTTTTGCTGTTCACCTCTGTTATACCCAGCTCCTCTCATACTACCAATTTGCTATTGAAGATGTTTCTCCTTTTTCTTTCAGTAAGAATATATTTTTTCCCTTTTTGGCAGCAGAACTGTGGAAGACAAGTTTAACAGGTCTTATCTATTCTGAGGGCACCTAAGTTTGCATGCAGCATGTCTCTACGAGGAGTTTTTTACTAAGAAACTGTTATCTTCTGCAGGCACACGCTCACTCCTGCGGGTGAAAACTCAGCAACTCCAGTGCAATACAACTGCCGCGAGGTCTTCCTAACCACTCTCAGCTGAAATGGCCCACATAGGCTATGAGAAGTTTTGAAAAGGAAGGTAACAGATCCGAGCCTGACAGAAAATTCAACAGGCTGCCAGCACAAAAGGCAAGCACCGCTGGTGATGGTGATGTGAGTGCTGGGTGGAAGGTCTTCACTGGGCCAGTTTGGCAATTTCCTGGCTTAACTGGGAATTACATGGATTAATCCTGGAGCTGTAAATATGTACATTGACTGGGCAAACCTGAATCTAACATGGAGAGAAGTGTTATTTTAACCAACAGAGAGAGAAAAGAGCATTCTTCCTGATAGTGGGAATGGGTAATTCGACTGTTTGGAATCTGAGTGCAAATATCCACGATACTGCAAATGTATCACATAATTAGGCATTAATTGTGTGCAGGAAAAACATCCTTATCAAGGGGATGCATGCAGTGAGGTTTAAGAACTTTTTCAATCTGATATGAGGATTCCCACGATTGCCTGAGATGATGAAAAAAGACAACAGATGTCAAGTTCAGAGAATCCTATTCTGTGTGTATGCACTTCATAACTGGCATTTGTTTTCACAGTTTTCAGTGAATGTTTTATAGGTATGAAAATGCTGATGAACTAGATTTGCAATAAATGACACCATTAAGCCTACTGCTGGCCATTACCTTATTCCACATTTTTTTAAAAATAAGTTCCCCATTGCATAATCAGGTTATTTGGAAGCCACTGTCTGCAAGGACGTGTTTGTAGTCTTTTAACCTTTAGACTTCTTCCCCTTTTCCCTCCTCCCTGCTTGTTTTTTGTCCTTCCCTTGAATTTCCTGGTATATGGATATTTGAGGCTATCACCTCACACCTACTTTATTTTACTCCAAATCCTTGTTTTTTCCATACAACTCACTTAACACTTTGCTACAAAGGGAGAAAGGTGTCGTCTGTAGAAAAGATGCACAAGGGGATAGGAGTCATTTCCATGTTTTCTGTAGGATAAAAATTGAACCCTAAACCGAGTGCATTTAGCTTTTCTGATGAGCCTTTTCTCAGCTCTATGTGCAAGCGTATGTTCAGGGAAGCATTTCTTGAAACAGTTTGAAGCAGTCTGAAATTGATGCTGTTCTGTATGTGTATGTAGTGACCAGACCGTCTTGTGCTTAAACTTTCTGGCACACTTATTCAGACTTTCCCAGATACAAATATAAAACTGTTATGTGCAGACAGATCCTAGATCAGGATGCCTCTAAGCTCTGTCTTCTTAACATATGTGTCTATATGTGCTGCTATTCCCCTGCTTTTGACACAGATCAAGGTAGAAGTATATGCCCCAAATTCTTTGCACCAAATTTATGCTTCCACCATAAAGAAAATTCCCAAGTGCATTTCAGTTGTATCTTTACTCTTCTGTTGAGTGTCAGTGCTGCCCATGCTCCTTTTGCAGTTATGCAGAAATCAGTGACTTACTTCTCCTGGCATGCTTTCATACTCTTGCTTATTTATTTATTTTTTTGGAACAGACACAAAGTCTCATAGCGTAAACCTCAGCTCCTCCTTCCCGGCAGAGCTCTGCCTGGAGAATTGACCTGATAGAAATATTACATTTTCTGGGAGATTGTTGCCTTTCCCCGAAAAGCCCACAGGAGGAAGAAATAAGAAAAATTATCTAACTTCTTTTAGTCTTGGAAGAAACTGTGTTTGTATGGCCATGTTTGTGGGCCTCAATGCTAAGGACCATTCCTAAGCCAGTGCTTTAGTACCTTATCATTAAAAAATGTTTTCCACTCTAATCTACACATACCTTTTGCATTTTAAGACTGTTATTTCTTGTTCTGTTTTCCAGAGACATTAAAATATTTTTACCTTTCTCTTGCAGCAGCTGTTATGTGTCATATTAGAGTGTCCCTCCTGGATCTTTTCTCATCTACACTAAATTGCCCCAGGTCTTTCAGTCTTTTCTCATAAGTGACCTTTCTGCAGCCTCTAATTGTTCTTTTCTACACTACAGATCATTCAGTTATTATTGATGTGATATACACAAAACTTAACTAGCAACCACTAAGTGCTGAGGAATTCTGCATGTAATGAGGCTCTGATCTGCAAATCTTTCTCCCAAACTGGAGTGTGTGTGCTAATGAATAAAATTAATGTATATAAAAGTATATATATAGTATATAGATATTCTATATCAAGTGATATACATATAGATTTTTCTCTCTAAAATATATATAAAAGAAACAAATTGTTCCTTTGCTCTTGTTCTTCTCACCTTTCTCTCCCTTCTTCTAAAAAAGGTAGTTGTGTTCACTGTTTTTCTCTGGTGCTGTCTCAAGCCTCTTCCCTCTACTTGCTCAGCTATTTCCAAGAAAAATATAGAAATCCACTATCTTGAACACTGTCAAATGTAGTTAAATCTGTCAGAACAGTTGAAGAAAGCATGTACAAAGCTATAGGGATAAAGTTTTCCTTCACTCCTTCTCAAACTGTATGGGTATATATTCCCCTAGTGATGTAAGTGAACTAAACCTCTGAATCCCTCTGCCTCCCAGACTTGCTTAATCTCAGTTTATCTCCATGCTGATATGCCTGCCATTAACTCTCTGTCTTTCAGAATTAAGGCTACTTCATGTAAGGCTCTTCTGATTTTCCTTCCAAAATAAAGATGAACACTGTTTTTTCCTTCAATCATTCGATAGCTAAGATCACCCCCTTGTTAATCTATTAGTTTTGCTAAAGTGAGAACTAAATCTTCCCTCTTTTCAAACATATGGGATAACTACGTCTGATATTTGCCTTCACAAGGCAGCTAATCATGCATCATTACTAGTCTGACAAATCTAATCTCATTGCTGGTGAAGATGGTGAAAGACTAGGCTCAGCACATTGTTTCATTTACCATAAATCTCTCCCACTCTTTACCTTACATACTAGTGCTTTTTTTCAGAATTTCTTATTTTGTTTTGCTAATAGTTATCAAGTTAGTACAAAGAATTAACATTTTTAAAATGTTTAAAATAGGAAGCTTAAAATTACATGAATATCTGCAATCTAGGACTACTGTTAAGCAATCATTTAAATTGGGATTAAGAATCCAGCACTTATTAGTACTCTTTGACCTTCTAGAAGCAGTTCATTGTTGTGTTGGGGCTGGGGGCAGCTGACAGTGCTGCCTGGGTACAGAGTGGCTCAGGAAAATCTTTTTAAGTCCTAAAGAGGAGATGGAAGAGAAGAAATTGCCTTTTATCTCACATACTCAAGTATCATATTGGTAAATATTACACAAACATACAAAGGTATTTATATGGCAAATCACTTTAAACCTAAAATGTCCTGAAACAAGTGACTGCTCGAGTAAACCTGTAGTTGAGTGGCCGAATAAAACGTCTGGGTATCACAATAACAGTATGTTAATCAGCTCTGGATCCAACACAACTAGCGTGGTCTTGGCCCCTGCATTCTTAAACATTGTTACTGAATCAAATAATTTAAAAATCCTCTTTTGATGAATAAAATAATTTTCTCTCTTTTATTTTCCAGATTCATCCACACAGGACATATTTATGGATTCATTCGATCTTTCCCTTCGAAAATGTTCAATAATGTTTGGTGACAATTTTTCCAAGAAGTAGAAAACTTTCTTTAAAAAAATTCCCTACAGAATTTACAAAGTCTTATGGGAGTGTTGTGGTTCATTAGCTGTGTTTTAATCTAATAGCCACCTGATTTGCATTCACTTACTATACCAATGTATAACTTCTGCATCTTGCTCCCTGGTACATGCTCTGAGTGAGCTGGATCGGATTCCAGTCCATTTTCTCCCAGCTAAAAATGTCCTTGACTCATTAAAAAAAAAGTCTTGATCTATTCAGATGCTGTTAAAGGAGAAATGTACGTGCAGTCCAGAATGGCTTCCTGTACATTTTTATAAATATCTTTCCTGGCAGATTAAAAGCAAAACCAATGACTTTTCAGTCCAATTTCATCAGCTGTGAGGTTAGTAGCATGGTACCATAAACAACTGTGCTAAACCATCTTCAGAACATTTACAGTTCTGCCAGAAATCTGTAAAATCTGATTTGGGGAAATCCGTGCTTTACCAGAACTACTGCTACCATGCCAGCACTTTAAGCCAGCCCGGTGTCAGCAATGCTGGAGGTAGGAGTGCGAATCCCCTCACAACACTCTGAGCAAAAGAGAATCAGAGCTAAACTACCCAGCCTTACTGTACAGCAGCCTTGCGGTCTGTAGGACTTCCCATCTTTGGTTGGTAAAATCTCACTATTAAGAAAGAACTCACCTTATCTGCAGTTTTTAAGTTTCACATTTGGGGGGCTTTTTTGTTCTCATTTGCTAACACTTTCAGAGTTTGCTGGTGTCTTACTTCTTGTTTGTAGCATGTGGCTTTGGTGGGTTTGTAGAACTGCATTCCAGAGAGTCGAAGTTTTGTTATGAGATATGTGGGTGATGGCTACTTTTGCTTTTTAGCGCTGTCAGAGCAAGGAGCAAAACAATTCATAACATCATGGTTTTACATACTGATGTGATTTTCTGGTTTTGAAATGATTATATATATGCCTGTTTACATAGCCATAAAATGTATGCTTGTGTGATTGACAGAGCTTTATTTCTTCCGTTTCTTCTCTTCCATGGCAGCAGTGGCCACAGGGATCGTGCTGGATTCCTGCTGCAGGAGATCTAGCCGCTGTTTGAGACTCCCCGCAGCTGTATCTTAGCAATGTCTCAGCTTACCTCAGCCCATGTACCTGGCAACGCCATTCGTATCCTTCCTTTACACAAACTTCCCACTTCGTTCAGGAAGGTTTGCGAACTTTCTAACAACGTCAAAGAAGTAACCGCATTCATTAGTAAAAATCTGTGTATTACTTGAGTGTTTTTAGTACCTGTCTGATACATTTAATCGAAATGCAGGATTCCTGTAGAGGTGTTCACATCTATTATTTTTCCACAATGAGGAACATCCTGCTGATGTTTAATGAATGTAGAATTTCTAGACAGGTTATTTGGCAATTATTTTATTGGACTTTTTAGAAGTGACAGCTGACATAAGGTATACTTACCTGACATAGCCCAGCTATAACATACAATATGAAAAACACCTTTGGACTTGGATGATGGGTCAGCAACACTCTTAACTGATATTACATAATGTTGAGAGCTGGAGGATAATACTCAAAACATAAGCATAACCCATGTGGCTACTAAGCTCAAATCAAATTGAGGGGAAAGAAGGTTTAAGCCTTGTTTTTTCCTGTTGGGCAACCAGCATGATGGTCTTTGTCAGTTCAAAAAGGTTATTACTGAACCAACCTGAATTTTATCAGCCTGACTCTGTCAGGAGGCATGCCAGGTTACTGGGGACACCAACTTCTAGAAAAGTACTGATGATTAACCCGTAATGACCTTTAACATTTCTGATCATAAGCAAAGCTGAGATGGTACAAATAACCTAAGTGGCAAACTCAGAGCAAAACTATGACTTTCTGCAGACGTCCAAAAACATAGCTGGTTGCTAAAAAAAAATGCAAACTCGTTTGGTTTTTCAAACTGATAGCACGCAAAGGGGGAAGCTGGTGTGGTCCTTTCTGTGTGGTTTATTAGGCAAAGAGCATGTGCCTCTAGTTTTCAAAAATTATCTTTGCTTCTTTCTCATTAAAAATGGAGATTACAGCAGTGTTTTTCAGGCTTTTTTGTAGTACATAACCAAACCCCCGTAACACCCCTCTCTGCTGGCATACGCAGATTTCTGTACGGTACCCGAGCCACTCGTGTGCAGCCGAGAGCAGGCCATGAGCAAGGCCAGGCACAGTCTGCAGCAAGAAGCCAGGACCCTGCTGACCAACTTGGCTGAAATACACAAGGACGACGTCGGGGCGTTAGCTTTCTTCCGTCATTTAATGAACTACCCTTTGGCACATTCCTCCACCTTCCCGTTCTGGGCCTTCTGCCTCCATCCTGCCCCGCAATCCCAGGGCAGTTCCAACGGGAAAGCACAGCCGGCGCCGACCCGGTCCTGCCCAAGGCACGACACCCACAAGCGCCACGGGCAGGCACGGCGCGGGGAGTCCCCACGGCCTCCAACCCGCCCCCGCCGCGGCCGAGCTCCCCGGCCACGCGAGACACTCTCCCTCGTGGCACCCAGGCCCCGCCATTCGCCGCGCAGCCGGCGGACTACAACTCACACGGTGCTTTGCGCGCAAGGCCCGCAGCCCTTTGAGGACGAGGGTGCGCCGGGCTTGCTGGGGCGCGTAGTGCGGCCAAGAGGGTGTCCGGCCGCGCCTCCGCCCGGCCGCGGTTGGCCAAGGTCAGTCTCCGCCCGCCGCGGCCCGCGGTCGCTTTGCTCCGCACGGCACTTACCGCAATCACAGCGGCCGTGGCGGGGACACCTCCGCAGGCAGCGCGGTAAGGGCCGGCGGGGGCTGCGCTGGGCTCCGGGGGAGCTGCGGGCTGCGTTGTCCGTGGAGGGTTCTGTCGCAGCCGGCTGGTAGTTGGCGGCGGGGAGGAGGCAGGAGTGCTCCGGAGTGAGGGGAGCCGTGGCGGGGGTTGCCGGTCCGCTCCGCTCCCCGGCGGCGGAGCTGCCCGGGGTGGGGGCGAGGTGCCCCGCTGGCTCGGGGGGAGCGGCCATGGGGCGCCGGTTTCTCTCGCCGGCTCCAAGCGCTGCCGAGCCCCCCGCCGCTCATCCCGGCGCCCTGTCGTCTCCCGGCGGGCGGGGGCTGTTCGGGGCCCGACCGTTAGTCAGCACTGGGGCGGACGTGGGGCGACGGTTCGGCCGATCTGGAAGGCTCCCCCCACCCCCGCCCGGGGGCACTGGGAGAGGGGTCGGCCAGCCCGCCGTGCTGCTGCGGAGCGCCGAGCTGCCTCGTCGGTGATGCCTTTAATAAAAGGGGTTTGGGCAGAGTTGTCCCCCTGTCTCGGGGCCTGTCTGGCTCGGGAGCTGTGTCTGAGCTCTGCCCTGTGGCTGGGCTTCACGGCGGGGAGAGGTCAAAGCCCCTTGTTCAGAGGGGCATGCATTGCTCAGGGCTGGCGCTGGAGAGAAGAGGAAGATCTGAGGGGAAGCAGCAGCGGCAGCAGCACAGATTTAGACCCCAGTAATGCGTTTTCCACGGGGGAAAATGATGGAGTAAGAATTTACGGGTTTTTTTGCAAGGGGCTGGTGATGTCCGAAAGGTACTGCACTGTGGCTCGTTATTTATAGCTGGCAGACAACCTTGCCATAACACGAGGGTCTGCTCGGAGTTAGTAGCACCACTAGTTCCCAATTAGGACGGAACAACACTGTGTTGGGTGTCTGTGTCTGGGGGTTGAAACAAAGGTTGCAGTGAAGATCTGAAACACTAAGATAAACCATAGTAAAAAACACATGGAAAGCAGGAACCTCAGGCTTTCTGAGTAATCGCTTCTCCAGAATTTCATTCTTTCCATGTGTATTGATCAGAAATATTTATCCTCATCCAACTTATTCCTCTACTCTCAACACCCCCCTGCCCTGAATCATGCAATGTAATAAATTAAAGCTATTCATGCAGTGTGGCAGTAGCTGGGGTTTTTTCCTACCATCAGAGTGTGATTGCAGAGGCTTTGTATGTTTGTAGGCAGATATGAAAGTAAATAGGAGAAGCAGTTTTACTGAAGCCTTAAGATCTGCCAGATTTGAATTTAGGCTTTTTGAAGGGTGTAGAGGAAAAAAAATAATCCTCTAAACCAGGTGTATTAGATTGTCACCATCCTAGGAAGCATAGTGAGTGATTTTTCCCCCGCCCTGTAAATGGTGCCATCTCTTTGCTGCTGAGAGAGTCATATCTGCAAACAGTGGAATGAACTTTATTTAAAATGACTTTTAAATACCTTTATTTAACATTTACAAAAATGTTTAAAACCATTCTGAGTTAATATAATTACAAATTCTTGTTTTTACATCTTTAGTAGCTATACTGAACTATCTTAATACAAGCTTCAGTCAAATTAAGCTGATTCCTAAAATGGTTACTAATAGACTTTGTAAAGAATTGTTTCCCAACCAAGACTATAATCTCCTTCAAACTGTAGCTTATCAGAGTTTACAGCGGTAAAGACTTTTTCTTTTTACCATACAAGTGCATAAAGAAAATCAGACTAATTCTGCAGAGGCTTAATCGTAGGTTTAGGTGCTTCAGTTTGCATAGCAGCTTGCACAACATATAGGCAGAACATTACTGACAGAGAGCTCAGACATTAGGCTCATGTGAGGAGGGCTATCGTGAGTCACATATTTTGTGGAAATAAGCATCTAAACATTACAGGGACCGGCAATATGCAAGCACTGTGTGGGAAAAGGAATTGTAACTTTATTCTGAAAACTAAAAGGCTAGTGGTCATAAGAAGAGCAGCTGAAAAGAAATAGAGATTTCCAAGAAAAACTGGAATGATCAGCTGGTTAGCTTAAGGTTGTTATTTTCGCCCAAGATTACTGTTAACTCCCTTATTTCGCATGAAGAGAAAATGGATATATGATTTCTGTTTATGTAGCTCTTAGAGGCTGTGCTTGAGGTATTTGAAGTTTAAGCTACTGAAGTGTCAACATCACTCTAAACACTAGTGGAAAATACTTTGATGAACTCAAACCCCTTTCTTTAGGGTGGTATCCAGTTGTTCTAAGATTTGTGATCTTAGTAGACTGTTTTCCCAAAGGAAAGTTGGGAACTCAGGGAACAGGCTGTTTGTTGGCCAGAATTGTTCTAGCAGCAGCCAGCCACTTCCAGATGCAGTCTTTCTTAAGCATCCCTCTCTTATCAAGGCAGAGATGTGTGCTAGGTATGTAATGGGAAGTTGTCAAGGTACATCTGTCAGGAAAAACAGGTTTTAAGAGCCGAGTGAATTGTTCTGGCTAGAGCCACCCAGTTCTGTCCATGCTTCTTCCAGGGACTGTGCGAACTGCGCAGCATCCTACCTGTGTGTGTGCACACCGTGGTTCTGCATGTGTAGATCTGATACTGAACCCACTAAGTCTGAGAGATGTGCCTTTTTCCTGGCGTGGTCTCCAAACCAGAGTTAATTAACTCTTCTACCAGAAAGACTAGGCAGAGCTGATAAACCATCTCATATTTTTTGGAGGTCAGACAAAGCTCTGACATGATCTTGTAGTGAATGTTTAGTTCTTCCATGTAGTTTCACCCTGCATACATTTAGGATCACGTGTAACAGATCTTTGATTCCTTGCTTTCAGGAAAAGGCTTTTTATGTACCTGTAGTAAGCTGGTCAGCTGAGCTGGCTTCTCTTCTAATATGACCTGAAGATATAGCATGTGACGGGAACTTTCTCTTCTCAACTGTAGGTCAAGAACTCATTCAGCACAACCCAGAACACAATCTTTTAAATTGCCTGCCTGAGCACTCAAAGGCTTTCTTTAAAACAAGCAGAAATATGGGGGCTAGGGTTTTTTGTTTGTTTGGATTTTTTTTTGTAGTTGGAAACAAGCCATGAAAGACCTATTCCCACCACACATGTGTTAAATAGGTTTAACCATTATAAATGCTGCTCAGAGAACCTTGGGGAGCTGAGCATTTATTAATCAAGGCTTATTAGTACATTGTGGTATGTCTAGGGTTTTTTTCCCCTTTCTGGTTTTAATTTGATTTAATTATGGTATAGGAAAGACAGATAAGTGAGATTATATGTCATTAATTAGTATAAAAGAGGATTTTTTTTTTCTATTCTAAATAACCCATGGCAAAATATATGTGGTTTTCTAATACAATGCAAACATTTCTTGGTGTTTGTTGTTTTTCCCCTCCCTGGGCTTTCTGCATCATTCACAACTTTGTCTCAGGAGAGGTGAGAAATCTGAAGATCTGGATATCCATGTACCACCTGGGAGACTGAATCCCTATGGAGGGACTACCTGAGGGGCTTGATAGCTTAAGTCTTCATTCCTGCTCTGGCCCTGGGCTTTTCTGTTGTGGGCCTGTTTGCAGGCAGAATGCAGGGCAGGTACCTGGTACCCCTGTGTCCCGCATGGCACAGCCCCATGCAGAGGTACAGCTGGGGTTCTGGGAGCCACAGATCCCGGTTTGTAGACGAACCTGGAGTATGAACTCATCAGGAAAGACAGTCCCATCAAACTGTTTCCAATTCAGGACTTAGCACTCCATGGGGTATTTTTTCTGAAGCTACTTCAGTCTCTCTTACTGCGTATCAGTAACTGACAGCCGGTGGCAGTGACTGTTTCCATGGGAAACATCCTGTCTACCAGGATCTGCCTTGAAATTAGACATCATGTTATACAGCCCAATGAACAGCTGGCAGCAACACAGCTTCTATTGATATGTCCGGATTCAAATTAATAATTTACATCTCTAAGAGCTGAGCATCGTGTGAAAGGATCTCCAGCCCTTCAGCAGTCATTTGAACCACTAGTTTTCTCTTTGTATTGAGCTGAGCTCTGAGGGATCTGTTTGCATGAAATTTGTCTCCATATTCCAGTAAGTCAAACTCAGTTAAGATTTCTAAGAGGATCATCTAAAATGTATTCATTTTCTTTTCTAATATTTCAGGAGTTAGATATATGTTGGCCCATGGCGTATTGTGGCACTTTACAACAGTTTTAAACAACTTGGTCTGAATCTCAGCTGTGCTGTAGGCAACAGAATAGGCAGGTTTTGTGGATATTGTAAACACAATATATATTCAACACGGTGGTTAGTATGTTATTTGCCTTAATCATCTGAAGAAGTGACAAGATAGACAATGCAGAGTTGCCATACAAAGCCACCTGTCAGTGGTGACAACAATGACAAAAAATTACAATTCTGGCTCAACATGAGAGATTATAACTGTCTATCAAACTTCAGAAAAAATCTTCTTATTCCTTCATATCCACTTAACTGCTGAAGTAGCTAATAATTCAACAAACCCTAAGTTGTTAAACGATGATGTCTTGTTCTCAGTCCCAAATCTGACACTTGCGGGCAGTAACAGGAGTGGCTTATTCCTGAAAGATAAGTTTCCTAGATCGAAACGACTTTTTGTAAGAAGCGATGTCATAGCGCTTAATGTTTGGTTCTGTCTCTTCCTTTCTTTTCTGGAGTTTTTCTATGTTGTAACAGCTCTTCCTGTAGGAGCTGACTAACATGACTTTCTTCTACTTTATGCTAGCTCCATTAAAAAGAAAAAAAACTTTGAAAAAAATATTTTTTTCATACTACTGTGTGCAAGACTTAATCTTAGTGACCAGTAGGTCCCATCCTGGAAAGACCCATGCTACAGGTTACATTAGTAGTCTCCACTGTACACAGCTGCTTTGGAGGTGAGCTGGCACCTCTGTTTCAGCCTTGTTTGAGTGGCTGTGGATGGATGGTTTTGGCTGTGGGGAGCTGAGGCTGACTTAGATACTGTTTGGTTATTTGATTCAGTGGTTGCTTTGACACTGTGCCCTGTGACTGTGTCATGTGACTTAGGTGTTTCCAGCTTTTATTACGGAGAAAACCATGCTAAAGTAGACTATTCCAGCTCTTACTACACCTCTTACATACATAGCAGCAATGATCCACCTCCAGAATCTCTTTTTTGTAAGTAGGCCAGTGTAAAATCCCATCTCTCAGTGCATGAGGAAGTATGTAATTTTAGCGCATGTGCCAAGAGCATGCAGTTCTTCAAGGGAGTTTGCTTTATGAGGACACACAGGATGCAGCAGACCTGAGACTGTGCCTAGTAGACATAACCCTTCTCTGTCCCCCTGTCCCCTCCCCCCCCCTCAAAAAACAAACAAACAAAAAACAAACCAAGAACCCAAAAGCAAGCCTTTGATTAGATATGTATGGCCAGATTGTTTGCCTTTGTAGCAAACACTTTATCAGGCACTCAAGGTGCTCAGGAAGGTCACTAGTGGGGACACGACTTCTAGTCCTCTCAAGAAAGCAGCAAGAGCCATTTCTGCCTGGGCTCAAACCTCATCTCCTGGCTGTTTTTCTGAATTTGACATCCACGGGCTCAGACCGGATTCTCTCACTGTGCACATTGTGCAAACAGTTAACCATTGTGTAAAAGAGACAAAAATGCTCCTCTTTCATGTGGTATGGGTTCACATTTGCTCTCCACTAGCCTGAGAGGTTGCACAAATAGCATGAGGCTCTCACAGGCTGCACATCCTCCCAGCCCAGCAGTTAGGGCTGTATCTCGGGCAGAACAGCAGCATGGCCACTCTCCACCCTTCCTGGCTTTGTGGGCACAGAGAGCTTTTGTGACATTGACTTTCCAACTCCCAACCAGTTCTCCATGTCTGTGTGTCCTTGTGCCTACATCACCTGGGATTTGACCCCATAATAATGGGCTAATTGCCAGTGAGTGGAAAACAGTGAACTACGTAAGCGGAGGCCAGGAGAACAGTATTAATCTGAAAAAGTTTTGTCTGTAAAATACTTGATAGTGAGGCTTGCTCTCTATTTGAGGCTTATTCATTACCAGCTATTATAGAACAAAACAACCAGAGAGAGCTGAAGGACTTGGTTATCCTGTTCAGAATTGCTTTCAATCAGATTTGAAAGCTGACAGAAAACTCTTGTAACTAGTAGCAGCTTGGTGCTAAAGGAAGATATGACCAGAAATTGTACTGGGGCTTGAATGGTCTGTAGAACACAAAAAAAACCCCTACAAGCAAGAAAAGCTTCTAGTTGTGATGTTACTGATGTTTGGTTTGCATTTGTTTTGTTTTTTGACTGATGTTCCCTGATCTAATTCTCTTGTACTTCTTCATTAGGGATTTTTTTTCTTTCTCTCTCTCTCATTTGTGGAGTAAGCAAAGAAGAGAGATGATACTGAAGGCACTTGTGCTGCTAGGCTGTGCTCTGGGCATCAGCACATTCCCCATGGAAGAACCTGAAGATGGAGGCAAGCACTGGGTGGTGATTGTTGCAGGTTCGAACGGCTGGTACAACTATCGACACCAGGTAAGGACCACTGGTTCCACATGCTGATGCTGGCCACACACCAGAAAACGCCTGCTCTGATACTCGCATGGAGATGATAGCTTTTTAGCTATCATCAGCTAGTTCAGCCCTTCTGTCATTGAGGCAAGTGCTTCTACTTCTAGACTTGCAGAGCATGTGAAGTTTTCAAAGCAAACAGCAACAAGATTCACTCAGAGCATCGTCTTAATTGTTGTTATTCTCACCCCAAGAATTGCCCTAACTGCTTCTTTTACTATTTGAATTTTCTTTTTGCTTGCAACTTTGTCCAGTCTTTCATCTTTTGAAAAGCTGTTGTTAGCAGGAGGAGCAGTATTCTTCCTCTAATCACACTTCTGCATCCTGGGAGACCACTATCATTTAGGCTAAATATTCTGTTACTGGCTAGAGGATCTGACCCTAACTTGCAGGTGAACAAATCATGTCTAGAGTTAAACCTCATTTTGAGAAACATGCATGTTTCGTTCCATTTGTTTTCCTCTTTTCCTTACGTTACAAAAAAGCTCCCTTTCTTCTCTCCAGTTAAAAAATCTGCCCCGGCTGCAAACACATAGTATGTTTTTGTGGGGTGGAGGACATGCAGAAGGGGGTTCTTTTTAACCTGAATCGGTTTGCTCACCGTTTTTGACAGCGTGGCCTCAGAGTTGTGTTGGCACAACAAGGATATGGTGCGCCGGGGTGCAGGGATCAGAGTGAATGGCAGAAAGAGGAAAAAAGGGAACAGAAACTCCTGAGTTTGACACTGCTGTCAAAGCCGGTGTGTTTTGGAATTGTGGTCTGAGTGTGAGTGTCAGGATGGACAGGATTAAATCCAAGTGACTTAACTCTGAATAAGTTCAAGACTTACAATCAGCAGTCAGGAGACTATGGCACTTTTTCCCTTTGGGGAATTCTTGGGCAATCCCTTAAACAGATTCATCTACACTTAAATGCAGTCTTTGCTCTAAACTGGGAACTACCTCTTGCTTTCCTGGAGAACATGGTCCATTTAATTTTGTTTTATATATACATTTGTATGTTTCTAAATGTTAGAAAAATAGTTTACTGGACTATTGTTGGTTAAGGTGAACTCAAGCAGAGATTGAAATACTAGTGTACAAAACCAGCATTTTAAAAGTTAAACTGTATTAAAGGTACTGGGTACATACCACAGTCTGATTTGCTGAACACTGAAACTTTTAAAGTAGCTATTTTTAATGTAACTGTAAAAAAAAAATAATAAAAAATCTAGAGAGGCTTCATCCTCTCTATTTGCATTGACTGAGGAAGAAAGGAGCCTTCTGTGTGTCCAGCATGCTGGGTTTTATGTTTGTGTTTCTCCTCCTCCTCAGCTCACAATCAGTGTGTAACTTTCCGTGCAGCAATGAGCTTAAAACTAAATAAACCAGACTGACAACCTTGTTGCATCTGAAGAACAACCTGTTAGTGGCAAATGCTAGCTCAATGCTTTGAAAGACTTGTTTTAGGGATTTTACCAGCTCCTTGCACTGCATCTGTCACCTGATAACCATAATTGGGATATTACAGCCTTAATATAAACAGCTCCATTTCAAATTAAATCTGAAAAAAGAGATTTTAAAAGTTGAAATCAGAAAATAATTCTAAAAATAGTGGTGGTGTACTCAATCACTGCCCGCCCTAGGGTGCCTAAATATAATTACTGAGGTGTGCTCTGGTTGTTGCTATTGCTGTATAACCAGTCTCACTGGCTCCCCTCCACTCTGGGAGTTAATACCCCAACATTAATTCTTTAAATAAAATTACATTTTTGAAGCTATGGCTCATGAGAATTACTCTTCTACGGTTGCCCAAGCATAGAGTCTGTAACCCTTCTGTCAGTGGCCCTTCAATGGTGAGTATATCTGCCAAGTATAATGGAGTTATGAAGAACACAAGATGCACACTTACATATTTGTGTCCAACAATAAGTATTTTGAACATGCTAGTTTCACAGAAGCAAATTAACTTTTGAGTGTGGTCATGCTTTGCAGACAGTTATTAAGTAATTGCTTTGCAGGGTTCAAAAATTGAGAATGGGATTTCTTTAAACACCTTCATTTTGAAGATAATGTCAGCTAACAATGCAGAATGTCTGCAGTGTCAGATTGTTCTGAATTTCAATCCTAGACATTTCTGTATTTTAATCTCTACTGCTTGCTTCAAGTACAATATTAACAAAGTTATGAAATCAGTGTTGGAGAGTCTGTGTGAAGGATCCTTCAGAATGGGGCTGAGCTCCTACTTACCTGTCCTGGGTAAGATACTGTGCCTCTAACTTGTTATGAAAAGAATCAGTTCCCACAAGATGCAGCACATCAGCCTGTGCCTTTTGGAGCCACTGTTAAGGAGCAAGCACCCATGGTGGGAGGGCATACTGTGAGCAGACCCAGCAGTTAGTCATGGAAAATCCACTCTGTGTGCGTCATGAAGTGTAATCCAGAGAAGGATGCCTGGGGTATCAGAAAATTGGGGCGTCAAAGGCAGTTAAACACCACACAGCTGTTTGCTCACTTTCCTCCCCCAGTGGGATGGGGGAGAGAATAGAGGAAAATAAAGTAAAACTTGTAGGTTGAGACAAAGGCAGTTTAATACAACAGCAAAGGAAGATAACATAATAATAGAATATACAAAACAGGTGGTGCACAATGCAATTGCTCACTACCCACTGACCGATGCCCAGACCGTCCTTGAGCAGCAATCCCCTGCCTGGCCAGCTGCCCCCAGTTACATACTGGGCATGATGTCATATGGTATGGAATATCCCTTTGGCCAGTTTGGGTCAGCTGCCCTGGCTGTGTCCCTCCCAGCTTCTTGGGCACCCCTGCCTTCTTGCTGGCAGGGCATGAGAAGCTGAAAAGTCCTTGACTTGGTGTAAACACTACTTAGCAACAACTAAAACATCAGTGTGTTATCAACATTATTCTCATACTAGATCCAAAACACAGCACTATGCCAGCACACCAGCAAGACCAGCTAAACCATAGACTTTAAAGAGAGTTATACAGAGGTGGAAAGGTACTACAGAAATCTCAAGAATTATAACAGATTTTTGGAAACATTATGCAGACTGATAACCATGTCTTTGCATGTGTTAGTACTGCCTACCTTCCAGCAATGGAAGCAAAAGCACTGTAAGTATTTAAATTATTTGCTCAAGTCACTCGCATTGGAACCAGGAGTAGGACTTTGACTTTCAGTTCTGTGCTTCATCTGTCATGAAAGTTATGCCGTAGTGACCACATGAGAAATGTGTGTTATCTTTCAGTAGAATAATACTTGTACTGTCAGAAAGCAAAGCAGCGCTCCAGGGTTGCAGATTTGTGTAATTCTCTGCTTTCCAAGGGAGAAACTATAGAACAAATATATTGTACTCTAATTCACTTTCCTCCTGCCATCACCTTTCTTCTTCAGAACTTCTCTGATATAGCCTGTGTACAAGTGAATTTGTAGATGGGAAGTTTCCTGTAAGTGGTTGCTCAGTGTGACTGCTTTTTATTACTGGACTGGTTGCTATTGCCTACATGCAACTAAGCGCTGTAATGTCCCTTTGTAATCTGAGATCTCAGCTGACACATCTCTGGGTATCAATTGCTCAGTTCAGCTGTTCAGGGTACAGTTAATAAATGATGTTGCATGGTTTGCTTACATTTGTATTTTGTGAGCGCTAGTTGTTTTGCATGCTGTCTGCATATAACACAGTCAAAACATACTCTGTTGCCTTCCACAGTAGTTACCTGGTGGCAGTGTGTGTTCATCTGACTAAACAGCCATAAAAGGAGGAGAAGATTACACCTTCAAAAATGTCTCTAATTTCATACATGAAAAATTATGGGGAAAATAGTCCATCATTGCATGCTGTACAGATGCTATGAACAGGAGTTTTGTAAAGACTTTACAGACCGTGAACTGTAATCTCAAGGAATCTGAAATTTATTCTAAGACTTGAAATTTGGCTGTCAGTGGTCAGGATCCACTGTCAGTGGTGTAAACCTCAGGTATAGAAAAGATACGGAAAAAACCACCATTTGCAATTATCTGTGAGTGAGATTCACACTTTACAGGCACTTGTTTCCTCTGTGATGGCTGAACTGGGACTGTTCCCTAATCAGGATGATCTAAACTTGTCTTATCTCCTCAAGTTCCTAAAATAAATTTTAAGTGTTTTGAATCATATACAGCCCAATGTGATAGTCTTACTGTCATTGCAAAACTAGCTTGTATATTGCCTTAGGCTTGTGGCTTCTCAGTTTTTTGGTGTTTTTACGCATATCTTAAGGTTTTTTGGTTAGAGTTGCTTGGGCTGTGGAAGGACCATTGACATGCTCCTCTCTGCTCCTCAGCATTTATTCTGACTTCTCCATAGCAACTTTTTTATTACCAGACTGGCTGCAATTCCCTAAATGCAACTAAGCACTGATAATATATACCAGAAAGTGTACTACCCCCATTCCCTGGGAAAGTAGCTCAGCTCTCTACTAAGCAACGAGCTAGATGATCTATCTCTGGAAAGCTTAGCGACATATGTGAGCAAATACAGCACTAAATGCTGCTGGTAGAGAATGTGCCAACAGACTAGTTCTTAAGAGAAATAGAATTTTGTATGTACTTCTGCTTCTCCTGGGAGATGATCGTACCAGCTAACTCAAACCTAAACCTGGTTTCACAAGCAGATGAGAGACAGACCCAATACTTTCTGGATACTCCAAAAGACATAGTCAATGGAAAAGCCTGATGTGAAACACAGTCTTACTAAAAGTGGAGTACATTTTTGAGGAGAAAAATAGCTGAAAGAGTCTGGCAAAATTAAAATGCTGAAAATAAAAACATTTGGATTTGCATACATGGGTCTGTTTCCAGTTGTTGTTTTCAGTCTTACTGAGCTTTATGGGCCAGGGACTCTATTCAGGGTTTTGGACACTACCAACCAGAGCAGCATCTTAGTCCAGGACAGTCCTAAATTCTCCACTCTTGCAGGTAACAGACATTAAGGATCCTTTGGCTACTTGGCTTCAATTAACATTTCCTCACTGTGCTTACAGAATTGTAACTGAAGCTACAGGAAAACCTTTGCTAAGTTCTTAATACAGTTACTGTTTTGGCTGATTCACTGATGTATGTTTAAGCAGAGGAATGAAACATGGCTGGCATTTCAGATGTATTCTTCTACCATGCTTATAAATTAGAGTTCATTCTTTTTCAGGCTGTGGCATTTCGGTGTACCTGTAACAGGAACAGTGCCGCTTTGCAATTTAGCTGCCAGTTGATTACATGTGCTTTTTAGCCATGAACCTAGCAGTCATAAGACCAGAGGTAACCAATTTCACAGAAGTTCAAGCTTTTCCCTTTAGGAACTACTTATGCATGCATGTGTCATAAAACAACTTGATTTTTCCAAAAATCCCACCCCCAAGCAGTCTGCTTGAAAGCTGTGTCACTCAAATGCGTGAATAGCTGTGTGGCAGAGGAAAGTTGGGGTGGTTTTTTTTTTTTTCTTTTTAGAATTTCCCCCAAATGTACATTTTGGGAAACTAAATGCCCATCCTAGGAAAATAGGGGAATTCCACCTCTGATTCCCATGCTTTCAAAATCTAGGAGTTAATTATTTAAGCAGATTTAAGTATATATCTTCTATAGAAATTTGCTGATGTAGCAACAGGTTTAGACTAAGCTGGGGATGAAAGGGATGAACCATGCCACCATTAAGAGTGTCCATTTTGGAGCTGGCATGTGAGGTGAGTTGTGCAGTAGCAGCAGTACACCTACACCTCCTGTGCAGGGCAGCTGCTACCCACCCCAAATCATGGCCATAAAAGTGTCATCTGCATTTAGTGAGGACTTACCCAGTACATGTTCATAGCATTCATTTCACATACTACACCAACAAGAATAATACCAAAAAGAGATCTGGAACAGTATTAGCTGTCTCTTCTAGGGTGGTTTACAGGTACAGATATGCCAGAAATATTTCTGGAAGAGAGAAGGCTCAACTAGCAGTATTTGAGAAGCAATTGTGCATCAACAGAAAATACTCTAGATTCACATACACCTCCCTACTCTAGCAGCAGACTGTTTCTATTCTGGTTTTATAGAGATACTTAATTTTTTTTACATGTACAGAGGGAACAGGAGGAGCATATGACCAACATCAAAGGTGGCTAGTCAATCCAGCTAATTCTATGCAAAAAACCCCCAACTCTTTACTGAGAACTGTCCTACTTTAGCCAATGGAGTTTTAGCAGCAAACCATGTTTTTGCTGCTCTAGCCTGAGTTGTTGATATCATTATGCTACCAGCAGGTACAGTTCCTTTAGCGAAAGCTTTAAAAGGCTGGGACAGTCCCCAAACAGGCTTAAGTTAAGGTTGAGGGGAATTGATTACGTTGATCTGTTTGCCTCCACACATTAGGGAATTTAACCCATTTAAATTTACCACCAATGTCTACTTTACTGTTTACTATGACAGGACAGAGTGAGCAAAGAGTCAGTGAATTGGAAGGAATGAGAGAGGAGACAAAAAAAGCTGATAATGTGAATTTACAAAGCTTAACTAATTTGGGGTACTTTGGTATTAATTAAAAACACCTCTGAAGTCCCTACTAGTCAGCCACATGTCTGTGGGAGCACAGACACTTGCTGGTTGAATATATTGATGTTATATCACTATGGCATGCCTAAGCATTTCCATGTGTTGCCAGCCTATAGCAGTTTCTGTCAGTATAACAGAAGTGCATTATGTCTTGAGATAGGAGATGTATGACCTGCTCATCAATCAGTGTAGAGAAGCCCTGATTAGTGTTTTCTTCTACTCCTGCTTGGGTTGCTTCTGAAAACCAAATACATGTTTAGTCAAACCTGCACTCTGCTGTTTCATCTTATATGTGATGCCATTATAACTGTTTAACCTCTACCTTTTGACTTGTTGAGGCAGCGGCTGGTGTAATAACATACAAGGAAATGGAGACTATAAACAGTGGAGACTGACGGGAATAGGTGGAAGAGACCGTAGGCTGACCTGCAGAGTAGGAAATGGAACTCCTTTAATAAGGACAATTTAACATTCAGGGTTAGTCACGTGAAGAGATTTCGCTGTGGGAGAGTTCATTAGCATTGAATGTGCCTCACCCTTCCCAGAATCTTGCACAACTACCCTTTCTTTTCAGCTTCAGCTACACTTAGAAGACCAAGGTTTATACAGTGACAGGATTTTACAGTGTCCTTTCAGTTAAACTAGTCAAAATCACTAATACTCCTCAGTCTTCTGAACTTAGGTAGGTCCACTTAAACTACTTCAGTTGGGTTTACAAACTAGGAAATTAGATTATTTTGAGAGAGGTAAGCTTTAAAGTTTGCTTCTTGTCTGCATTTGGAGTGTGCATTTGTTAGATGAGATTTCTTCCATTAATTCTGTGCAACTTCCCTAGCATGTGGTAGGTTGTAGTTCTAGAGTTTAGGAATGATTGGTGATATCCCATTAGGTCATTCACAGACTGCAAGTCTGAAAGAAGATAATTATTTGGGCTAGGGTTACTCAGAATTTAGCATTCTGATAGGGGTTTGCATTTACTGTAATATCACTTTGATGAGTATGGTTATTTCTGTGTCATGGGAAGATGGTTCTGTAAAGTAAATCTGCTTATTCATATCCTGTACAAGTCAGGAAAAGAGCCTGAATAGAAATTCTCCAGTTCTGTTTTCCACTGAAATCTATTTTCTTGCCCTGAAGTTGCTTCAGTGTTACTCTACAAGAAATACATAATTAAAAAGGAAATTTTCCTTAACCAAAATTCTCACCTAGTAAAACAAAATTTAATAAAATCTTTGCAGAGATGAGATTGGTAAGCCATACTTGCTTAAGTCAAGGACAGTCTTGGATGCTTAGTCATGCAGGCTTGGTACAGAAATAATGAAATTGGTGGAAATCCAACTCTTTTCTTCTTCTGCTTGGCACACCTTGGATTTGTCTGTCAGTGCACAAGGTTTTCATTTAGATTTTCTCACAATGCAGAACATTGCTGAGAACCTTTTGTTAAATTTTGTTATCTGTTCCAGGTCTAAAGTAACCTTTGCTTTCTGTTTGAATAAGAAATCAAAATAGGTAAATGAGAGAGAGATTTTAATCATAGTCTCTATTATTAATACAACTACTCCTAGTTAGAGAAAGACACTGAGTTTTGGGTTAACCAATGCATTTCAGCCCTCTAGCAACCCTCAATCTCTTATATTTGAATGCAGTTTCTTTTGGACAATAGCCTGCTCTTAGGCTTGCAAAGCTATTTTTCTTCTGATCTCAAAGGTAAGATGTCTGTTAAAGCTAGTAATGAAAATCTGCTTAATTTCAGGCAGATGTGTGCCACGCGTACCAGATTGTACACCGAAATGGAATTCCAGATGAACAGATCATTGTCATGATGTATGATGACATTGCTGATAATGAAGAGTAAGTGATAAACGTGCACCGGTCACAAACCATATGGTTACTACAAACATGCCATAGTCAACCAATGTGTTTTGACTTTGTAGTAGTTTTGTAAGAAAAGCCTTTAAAACCAGCTGTGATAGGCAGAGATGTTTTATCCATCAGCATGATAATTCTCCTTTGAAATGTGCTCATGAGTTTTCTAAGCCTTACTCCACAACTCAGCATCAGTTGTGGCACTGAGGACTGCAGAGCTTCGTTGTTATGGGAGTAAATGATCTTAACTCCCAGCCATAACAGTTTACAGCAGATAAATAGCCTAAAACTACAGACATAGGGAAGCTCTGTGTATGAGTTACAGGGCTTTTTTGAAATGACATTATCAGATTAATTCCCAGAATGTACATTCAACAAAGAAGTGTACACATCCCATTCTTAGTAGCTGTCTAGAGCGTATCATTGCTTTCTATATGAAACAGTTCAGTCGCACAGCCTCTAATTCTGAGACAATTGCAGCAGAAATCAGTGGACTTCACATGCACAGCAGCACTGGAAGCAAAGTTGAAAGGGAGCTAAAGGCAGGAAAAACTAGAGAGGTGACAGTATGAGGGACCACCCACCTGCATCTTCAGATTAATTTACATGATCTGAGGCAGGATACTGGAAGGTACTCTGACGGCTAGGACACCTGAGGCAAGCATGTGTAACTGATTGAAGTGAAAAGGCCTTTATATTCTGAGATCACTTAACAATACATGATAGAAGTACCCTTACTCTCTCTCAGGGAGGTTGGCTGGTTAGGGCATTTTAAATGGTTTCCTAGTTGTTCTGTGGTCATTGTGTGGCACGTGGCCAATTCTTCATATTTATGTTCTGTTTAACTTTCAGAAATCCAACAAAAGGCATTGTCATCAATAGACCTAATGGCACAGATGTGTATGCTGGAGTGCCCAAGGACTATACTAAGGAGGTAGGTATGAAACACCATGCCCCAAGGAAGGTTCAGCATTAGCCAATATTCCAAATAAATTCTTTCAGCCTGTAGCTTACACTCCAAAATGCACATAGTATAAAGCCTTCAGCTTATTCACCTGCATGGTTTGACATGAAGTTTGGTGTACCTAAGATGAATGGAAACAATAAACACTTTGAAGTGAAGCAGTGGTCATAAAAGTAAACCTTTACACTGTTTCTGTGCTGGCGCATGAAATAAAAGAAGGGAAAGTCTTGCATTCATAAATGTTGTAACTCAATCTGAAGAACAACTGTGTAAGACTAATTATTTCATTAAATCACAACAGTAATCCAATCACATGGTGATTTCGCAATTCAGTATCTGAGTGAGTCATCAGTGGCTAATACATTTTATGATGATAGATTGAAAAGGATGGCCAAGCTCAACTTGCCATCCATGTATGGATTCTGACTTTCTGAAGCCATCTTTCTAAATTAAGATTATTTTGTTGGTTTTATGATCAGATTTAACTTTAATCCTCTTAAATCCTTAGCATGTTACTCCAAAGAATTTCCTTGCTGTTCTCAGAGGAGATGCAGAAGCAGTGAAGGGGGTGGGATCAGGAAAAGTATTGAAAAGGTAAGAGGAGTTTAATTTAGAAAATAATTGCATGCATAGTTGTACATTGGCACTGATCTCAGCAAAAGAGGGTAAATTAGAGCAGCTTGATAACCCAGCAAGACTATCAATGGCAATTCCAGATCATTCACATTACAAATGGTTCTGGTTTCTTAAACTATCCAGCACCAAGAAGCAACTGCTGATATTTGACTGGTATGGAGTCCCATATGGAGTAAGGTATAAAAACTCTAGAGGGTAGTGTCAACTGTATTAAGGTATTTGTTATTTAGACTCTTGTATTTTGCAAGAATGGCTATTCAAAGAGAGTTTTATTAAGATTTGGAGACCTCTAGAAAGAGTTTGCTAAGACTTGGCTTAATGTACATGAACAGCTGTGTTAGTCACCTGAAATGGTGAGTCTTAGCAGTGAGTGGCAGAGGGACAGAGATAGCTTAAACAGCTCATCAGCTGAAAGAATTGTACATCTAATCCCAGCCATTGTCTTTGCGGCATACATAAGGTTATTGAGGCTTTGAATGTAATGAAATGGAATTATGTTTTATATTTCATGCAAAAAAAAAATAAAAAATCTTTGCGATTGAAAAAGTAGTATAAGCAATTGACCTTGTAATTGATGTATTATGCTTAAGGTATTTGTAAACTAAGTTACACAAATAATTGTAAGTTTGGGAATATTCTAATATATGAACAATAATAAATTGTAGACTGGCTAGGTAGAATATAAGATTATTATTAATGCGTGTAGTTTATAAAGGCTTATAATTTAGATGATTCAAGAATAAAAGTGATATATTTGAGGCCCTAATTAGAAGACCTCTTGGAAAGATACCTGGTGTCAGTTACTCATCTTGCTTCTGCAGAGTTTGAGATCAGAAAGTATGATGCCTATTTACTAAAGTGTGTTGTATTTCTAACTCAGTACTGCTGGTGAAGATTTACAGCATGTTATATTTTTGCATGTACAATATTTCTTGTAAAACCTTTATTTAAATTTGACCATTTGGAAGAACTAACCTAGTTGAAGAAAAATTGTGTGTTTGTTCATCTGACAGTTTAATTTTAGAGACAAAGCTATGAAACAGAAGAGATGAATCCTGCCCTGGCATTGGGGAGAATAAAAAAAATGAAGGAGCAGGGCAGTAGTTGAATAAGCTATTGTTCTCAATTGTTTAAACTTCATCCTCAAAAGCTGAGATAGAAAATGATATATCCAAGGCATGTAGGCAAAAAGTTAATAAACTGCTGCACAGTTACTAGATTGCTTTTTTTTATTAGCTGGAATGAGTCAAGAGGTGACTATAAAGCATTTTTTGTTTAAAAACAAAAGTACTTCAGAGCACACCTCACCTGTGAAAGCTTGATGTTACAAGTCAAATAAGGGAGTGGTTATGCAGAGGGCCAAAGACTGTTAGCTACTCAGGAAGACAGCTTGAACCCCCGTATAAAAGTCTTAGTTATTTACATTTCAGCTTTATCAAATTTTTTGCACTTAGGGTCAAGAGTGGGAGCCAGAAAAATAACACCCAACCCTTCTTTGTTAGACTCTGTTACGTGAATTTCCAAGTGGCCCGACTCTGCTGTTGGGTGGGACAAGAACTCAGTTATCTGCCCGAAAGGCTTCTAGTTTTTGTCTTCCAGATTGCTCCCTAACCAGTGGGTTACTGGTCAGGCAGAAGGCTGGTCAGTGTCCCCTTGAGCTGCTGCAGTTGTACCTCTTTGCAGTCAGGAAAGAGCAAGAGTAAATAGGGATTTCAGGACCACTGATATAGAGGAAGAGAGGAGGGCTTGGGGTCTCCTTCCAATCTGTTCACATTACATTATATTTCATTGTCCCTGAATACAGTTTAAAAGCAAAATCTCTTTGCAGATCTGGCTGTTGGTTCAAGACCTCAGTATGACCCAAACACGATCGGTTTGGTTTAGAGTGCAAGAAAGATCTCTGGCAAACAGTGTACTACATAGATGTTAGGGAGTCAAAGCCTGTGAGCATGCAGTGCTCAACCAAGAGCATAGCCACTTAGTACAAATGCCGATCTAGCCTAATGGGCGCGTCTGTATACGGATCAGTTCTGCATGGAGATGTAGGCTGACGCTGGTTTGGCTAAGTATGGCCATACAGATCACAACAAGGTATTCATAAACGTACCTAAGGATCTTATCAAAGAAGTTTTTATGGTTTATCCCTGTGTTAGTGGTGCCTCGGTATAACTTAGTTCTAAAAGCATTCCTTTTTTACCAGACTGCTACAAATGCCCACAGTATAAGAGATTCTTCAGATAGGCATTAAAAAACAATTGTGCTTCCACCATAGTCAACATACCAGCCCCTGCCTAAGCAGCAATCAGTTTACAATTTGAAACGTGAAGTGTAATTGCCGAATTCTCCATGCTTCAGGGATTAGCCTATATATGTGTTTTCATTGCTCTTGCAGATGCTCATCTCCTCTCATAAGCACCCAAAGTAGTATGCTTTGGGAGGAAAAAATTACGACCAAGAGGAGGAGGTGCTTCAGCTGTATTGTTTTCGAATACTGACATGTCTTGGCATTGAGAAGTAGATGATGTTTGTTGTAATGAAAATTAGGTTGGAGTTGTTAGAAAGAATTTGTTTGCAATTTTTTCATTACAGTGGTCCCAAGGATCATGTGTTTGTTTATTTCACTGACCATGGAGCTCCAGGACTTCTGGCTTTTCCTGAGGATGATGTAAGCATTTGGGGGGGATTACTCTGTTGTAAAAAAAGTCCTTTTAATGATGTACTAAAATATTAAGTAATAAATGTAAAACACAAAAATATTTGATGTGCTGCCATATTGAGGGGGGAGGCAGAAAAGGAGCAATATTCTCCTCATCACCCCAGTTTGGATTTTTTCCAGTTTGAATCTAAAGCATTCATGTTGAAATTAAGTTATGTAATTTCATATTTCGTTGGACTTTGGTGGTCCAAGCAGACTGTTTCACACAGGTATGATTTGGCTTTCTGGTGCACTATGGGACCTTTACTCATATTTCCTGGAGTAGTAAAATGCTAGAACATTGTATTTCAGAAGGGCAAAGCCCTGGATATATTTAAGGGGAAACAATCAACATACAGCAGTTAGTATTTATTCCTAATAAGTGAATTGTGTGTTTGTTGAATGTAAGTGGTTTTAATACAAGCCTTCTTATTTTACAGCTTCACGTGAAGGACCTAAATAAGACTATTTGGTACATGTATCATCACAAAAAATACCAGAAGGTAAACAAGTATATCAGAAGTTGTGAGATCAAAAGAGCAACTGGTGTGAAAGAGAGAGACTTGTCTTAATTTTGAGAGTTGTTTAAAGCAGGAGGTAGCTGTTGTCATGCAATGAAATTTGGATTAGGATTTTGCACTTACAAGGATTGATCCTTTCCAAATTTTCTCTTTCCATTTTTATTTTACTGTATATTTGCAGTCTGTGTTGAGATGTAGTGTACTGCCTTTTGATAACGGTGTACATTCTAACTAGCTGTGGAAAAACAACATCTGTCACTACTGCACCCTCATAATATGTACCAGACTTGTTCTTCCTGTACTTTGTTCACTTCTGACTACACTGTTAGTACAGGAAGTTTGTATATACCTCGTTTCTCTTACAGTTACTAATATAGTTTAAGAGACTGTACATTTTGTCAGAAAATTCTGTGCATTTATTTTATCACAAGTAATTTTAAGCAGAAAAATTAATATTTAGAACATTTGAGTAGCTTGCTTTTTCTAAGCAACTTTCTGTGGTAATCTACTGTGGCTGGCTCTATTTAGGAGCACCTAAGTGGCCATTGGTTCTAGAAATACTATTTTCAATAGTGGTACATTGCTGTGCCTAAAAAGTGGCTGTGTATTTGATTTGTGCTTTGTACATTAATCAGTAGATCCCTGTGGATTCTGTAGAGATTAATAGCATCTTTTCATTGTGATTATGTTTTCCCTTTTCATATAGTTTAGTTCCCAAAAATGAAAAATTGGATCTATTTGCTTTTATGTTTTATTTTGTAGCATTACGGCTAGCTTTTGTTTCAGGGATAGCAGTACAGGCCAATTAGCTACAGCAGAAAAACACTGCAGGACTTTTCTCCGTTTCCTTATGGAATTTCTTAAGGTCTCTGATTTATTTTATAGATGGTGTTTTACATTGAAGCATGCGAGTCTGGATCTATGATGAATCATTTGGCTGATAATATCAATGGTGAGCAATCAGTTAACTTACTGGACTTACTGGATGTCACCACTCATCACAGACCTAAACAGATACTGTGTCAAGAGTGGGTTTAAGACACTTTAATTTACAGTTTTAGTAGGGGATCACAAGAATTAGAGAAAGTGATATTTTACATTTATGGGAAGTTCCTTTTAAAGACTTAATGGAGTCTTACAAAGACTAACAGGGCTTTCAGTTTCTTGCAAATGAGAAGTTCAAAAAGTATTTCTTTTCAGGAACTATGTGGTTGCCCTTAACAGGTAGCAGTGAAGTTACACTGCCATTTCTCACCCTCAGCCCTGCTAACAGCAGGTGGGAAGTTCCTGCTGCCAGTTTACCAAGTAGCAAAGGCAGTTGTGAGACACCATTGCGAGGCCTTTTGCTACGCTCATTTACACAATAACCCGGGAAATGGAGTTCGGATTTTTCAGGGATTCTAAGCTCTCTGCTGCAGAGCTGGGAGCTTAGCCTTGATTAGGATGAGGAATCACAATCTTTTCAAACTCCTGTCCCGTAGCAGGGAGCCTGAGTGCTCTGGCTTTCTTGTAGTTTTGAAGCCGTGATTTCGGGGAAGACCAGCCATGTGCCTATCCATGGCTTCCTGGGTTTTTGGCCCTGGAGTACGCTGCCTGGCACCCACCTAGGTTTCTTACAGCCCTATCAAAGATTTATACAGTTCACATGGAATGTTTCATATTGAAGAATGCTCAGTAAATCAGCATTTTTCAAAGTTTGTTCTGTTAAAAATGTCTGGTCTGGGGACTCTCTGGGTTTACCACCAGCTCTGCCACAGACTTAGAAAGGCAGAAAATTGACAATTTATGTATTAAATTACGAAGCTGTCTTTGGCAGCCTTCAATGGTGAACTACAAAGCTTAACTGGTTACTTAGTAAGCATTTCAAATGGTGATAAGAGCAACACTTTACTACACAGACAACATTTAAGACTTTGGGCTTTTGAGTTTCAGATACACTCTTGAGTAGAAACAACACTATAGCTATATAAAAGCATGCCTAACACTTTTTCATTTTGAAACTTGGACTTTCCTTCAGTTACGCAAGTATGCTATGAGTTGACTTTGGCAAAAAGTTAAAATAGTTTTTGTCTTAGCGATACCTGTAAAGATGTGTTTACAGTATTTCTACTGTGCTAGAGATGACTTACTGGGAACACTGTGCTGGATCAGATGTTGTAGAGGTTTGCTTTGCTTTTCTCTTGGTGTAGAGTGTTATCCAAGAAAGGATATTACTTAGAAGGTAATTTTCTGGAAGAAAAGACGATTTATGGTATTTACTCCAAGTTTGAAATAAAATGTCCTCATTATTGTAATAAAGAAAATGAACATACAGATGATTGTCAGTGCACAGTGTTGTCAGGCAGTTCTCTGAATAGGAAATTGTCCCCTGTAAGAGTATATTCTTCTTTAAACACCCAGACCACACATCTGGCAGCAAGGAAGGAGGTTTTGTAACATCACTGAGGCTGGCTAAACAGAGTGATTAACAGGCTTTTTTCCTTCCTGCTGTTTAAAAGTAAATGATTGAAACCCAAAGTACTTAGGCAAATATATCACGTGCAGTGAAGTACTAAATCATGTAGGAGGGTTAAAAAAAATACATATTTTCCATTTGTCTACAGTTTATGCAACAACTGCTGCCAATCCCAGAGAGTCATCTTACGCATGTTACTATGATGATGAAAGGCAGACTTATCTTGGGGACTGGTACAGTGTGAATTGGATGGAAGATTCAGATATGGTAAGTTACTTAGATGAGGTTTTGGAATGAAAAACACTAGGCTTTTTAAAAATAGCTCTTTTACAGAATTTATGAAAGTCTTTGTTTTTATATGAGACCGAAATCAACAAATTAGGTTGGTAAAAGTATTTATGTACTATTCAGAACCATATATAATCTTTATTTATTTGGGCAACTGAATTTATTTATGAAACTAACTTCCTTACTATTTATAAGGTTAGACACTGTCTAGCTTCCAGTTTCAAATTCACATAATCTTGATTTTCTAATCTGAGACCACATCTCCAAATTTGTTAAACAAATCAGGCAGTTCAGTAAGTTGTACCTCTGCTTCAGGGATCCTTAAATTCTGAACTGTGGCTAACTCATTTGTTAGCATAATGGAAAACAGTATTGATGAAACAAATCTGGGATTTACATGCTAGCCCACTTCCTTCTTGCCCCTTTGCTGGGAGATTAGGAGATCACTAAAACCAATTTGAGAATATGCTGTCAAATCTTCATTTCAGTTTTTACTTTTGTATCTTTCAAAGGTTGTATAGCTCTTGCTCTATACTTCCTTCTACGTACTGGCAGCTAAGACCCTTTTCAGGTTTCCTTGCTTTTTTAGAATAGCTGAATTTAAGTATCTGTGACCACATGGAAGTTTCTTCATGCAGGAGGATCTAAGAAAAGAAACACTCCACAAGCAGTTTCAGCTTGTGAAGAAACGCACCAACACCAGCCATGTGATGCAGTATGGAAACAGAGTATGTATTTGAGTGGGCTTCACGGCCAGATATATCTTAAAATATCTTACCCTTTTGTGCCCTATACTTTCATCCCTTTAAAAAAAAATAAAATTAAAAAAATAAATCACTGTAAACTGGTAAGGTTGATTTAGAAAATGAAACTTCATCTCAGAAGACCACGTAGCATTTAAGGGACAATGGTCCTGATGCTAAAGGAAATACAGTCTTGTATTATGATTTAATCCAAGAAGTCAGGATACAAGTTGTCCTCCAAGCCCTGCCAGTGATTTAACACTTTAATCATGTATAAGAACAGTATTTACCACCTCCAGACATATTATGAATATTAATGAAGTGTTAAGTACATTGATCCCTGGAATGGGAAGAGCCGAGAGGTGATATATCATTTATAATAGTCCCTTTATTCACTGTGTTAGTAGGAGCCCAAATTAAATACTTGTTTAAAAAGAAGTCAACTTAATCTGATGGTGTTTTTCCCTCACAGTGAGTTTTGGAAATAAAAGTTCCCTGATTTTTACAGCCTTGACCTTGTATTAAAAAAACCCAACATGCACACACACACTTACAACCCTATGATCTCCTTTATTTTCTGTAATAAAGCAAGTTTAGAGAGTTACGTTTGCATAGCAAAGCGACTACCTACTGGAGGTGGTTGACAGTTTACAGTTGTCAATGTAATTTTTACTTTCTAACCTTCAGAGCATCTCCTCCATGAAAGTGATGCAGTTTCAGGGCATGGGGAAGAAAGCTGTCCCCGTTTCTCTGCCGCCTGTAGAACGTTACGATCTGACTCCTAGTCCTGATGTGCCTCTTGCAATCATGAAACGAAAGCTGATGGCTACCAATGATATTTATGAGGCTAAGAAGATTGCTGCAGAGATGAAAATACACCTGGAGGTAAGAAAAAAAATAAAATTGAATGGTACATCAGGTCAGACTGAGAGATTGCTGCCAGTTTTTGAAAATTCAGACTGCTAACCTCTAGCTGGTGGTTTACTCTTCCTTTAAGATTCAGAGATCTGTTCCACAAGGCACATTCAGTAGTGATTACCTAGGCAAATGTAAGCAAATGTAAAAGTCGATCTCACAGCTTTTGTTGCTAGGAAATTCCTCATCTGCATCCATCAGGATTCTTGCTGGGAAGAGTTACTCTTGTCTCAATAGAGTTGAAGTCTCCTAAATCAAATATCTTCTGCAGAATGGCAGCCAGTATTGGTGTTGTCTTTCTTCTGGCAGAACACTAGGAGGACAGTGAGTGATTCTGGGTGCCAGGAGTCTGACTTTCTGTCTCCCAAATTTTCATTTGTGTGTTCAGAGACAGGTCCAAAAGACTGCACTAGAAATAAATGGCAAAACTGGGTTCCTTAAAGAGACCAAGAGTTGAGGTTTAAAGAAAGAGAAATTTCATTTAATGTCTCAAAAAAAAAAAAAAAAGTATGTTTTAAATTCTTGTTTTCTATGCAGGTGAAAGAATTTATCCAAGACTCCATGCGAAAGATCATCACCTTAGTAACAGGATCAAATGAACAGACCAACCAAATTCTGTCAGACAGATTGACCATCAGCAATTATGACTGCTACCAGTCAGCGGTGAACCACTTCAAAGCTCGTTGCTTCAACTGGCATTTACCCTTGGTAAGTCAAGCATTAGATATAACCTGATACACCTACATAAGCAGGTCTGCAAAATCAGCTTTTATTAAAAAGCTAGCTTGGAGGCAGTCTTGCAGCTTAGTTTTGGATAAAGGGTGAGTAATGTTTTTGGAAGCAGCTAACCACTTCCACTACACCTGTAGATAAGCAGGAAGATTACTAAAAACCGAAAGTATTCCCTAATTTTTACTAGTTAGTGCTGTCCCTTCATCAACTTCCTCCCCCCAAAAAATCCCAATATTAAAGAAGTTATGTTGTATTTCTGCCTGAAGCATCTCTACTGGCAAAACAGAAACACAGCACCACCACTGTGAATTCATAATTCTAGTATATTCAGATTTCTATATTATGATTGCATGTTGCATAGTTCCTTGCAATGGCCAAACTGCTACTTCCATAGTCTTGTTGAATTCCTGAGAGCCACAATTTAATTTGAGGATTTTATCACTGTCTACTCTTTGTGGGATCCCAGTTGAGGACCAAATCCTGTTGTGCTAAGCACTGTTGAGACAAGAATAAGAGAGGTCAGTTACTATTCCAGAAAACCTAGACCTTATAACCTAAGCAGGTAGTGGCATGTGATAGGATGAGTCAACAGCAACTTAATTGATTTTAGCAGAAAGCAATGGGATTATGTGGCAGTTGGCCAAGATTTAAGTACTATATACAAATCAAAAGCAGATGCACTCCTTCAGCTGGAGCTTCTAATCAACCAGGCTGTTAGGAAGCCACATTGCTCTGTTAGACTTTTAGTTCCTCTTTATTGTTTTGGGGTTTTTTTTGTTGTTGTTGTTTGTTTGTTTTGGGTTTTTTTGGGGTTTTTTGTTTGTTTGTTTGGGGGTTTTTTTTGTGGTGTTTTTGAATGAAATTGGTTAGATGGGTGAGTTTTGCACCTAAGGGGGCAATATACTGAATTTACCTAACAAAGTTTAAAGACCAAAATACACAGAATAAAATTTAGCCTAGGTTGTCAAGACCAGAAAATAAAGACCTTGAATGCTAATTGTGTCTCTAAATTACTTCCACAATTTAGTTTGGATAAACAATACCTGCTCTTCATCATTGAAGTTATTAACAATGTTTGTTTATTTCAGTATGAGTATGCACTGAGACAGCTGTATGCCTTGGTCAACATTTGTGAAGGAGGTTACCCCATTGACAGGTAATGAGGTTCCCAGATACACTGTGCAGTTTCATCTGTGGCAAAAAAAGCAGAAGCTAATAGGCAGAGGAAACCTAACACTACAGAGCTGCTCACTTGTTCTGCTCTGTTGACCATTTTGTCAGTAAAGTTCTGACTCTAAAGTTACAAATGCTTATTTTGGAAAACGTATGGTTATTAGTACCCTCCCATTCATAATGATCCACTTCCCCAGTAACCCTTTAATTTCCTTGTTGAAGACCCTCAGGGGAAATTACAGGCAGTTGGAGGATCCCACTGCACGGCGTAACATAATAGCATGACTGATGCAAGGGTGTTGCCCAGTAACTCCCGTATGATCTTACGCTGAAGCAAGGTTGGGAACTGCTGTATTTCCTCCACTGCCCCCTCAGCTGCTGGCTCAGAACACCACAGCACTGCTGGGTTCTGGTGAGGAAAGGGAATACGGTGCTAGGGCCTTCATCTGCGAGCAAGTGGGAGGAAAGCAGGGAAATAATGGTCCAGGCTGACCCTTATGGTGGTGCGGTAGGTGAAAGGGAAACATGGTGTTAAAATTTTGTCTTGGGAAGTTGCAGTTTGTGGTAGAGGATGGGATCCTAGCTTGTGAGTCATGTGAGAGGAGGAAAAGGGATGGAGGAAAGCAGAGGGGTAGGGGATGGGAGGGTGGACTGTTAGTTTAGGCAGAGAGAGTTTAGGTGCACTGGCAACCCAGAAGGTGAAGAACTGCTGCCATTACTCCTTGGGGCATCCTACCACAGTCATTTTGGGAAACAGTTTGAGAGCACAGCGCCTGAAAAGTTTCTCATCGTTGCTGTTCTGTGTTGCAGAATATGCCAGGCCATGGATCAAGTGTGCCTTGGGTATTGATGGAAACAACAGCCCCTAATATAACCCTTCCTATAAGTGATAACTTTTCATAACTGTAATAATCCAGACTTTACATGCATGCAACATGAAGAGAGTCAACAACTGTACTGGGACTGTGCTGGGAGCTGAGGCACCTGACCATGAGTAATACAGCACTTGCCAGCGCTCTCCTCTGCATCCCCACGTGCTGACGGCCCGCTGCTTTGGCAGAGGCAGATCACCTGGAGCTTTCAAGATGGATGATTTGTTTCAAAGTGCAATGCTCTTAATCTCTGGATGAACACTACAAGCCACCTATCAGTGATTGCTAAATCTATGCTAAATTTAAATATTGAGTCATTAACTCTGGAAATTTTTTTTAATACTATTGCTAACTATTAGCTTTTTTAAAAAAGTTAATGAATTCCATTACAGTGACTAATTTGCAGGTTGGTTAAAGAGTGAAGAAACCAAAGCGTGTTCTTTAAGCTTTAGCTCCTTAACAGTTTAAAGAAATGAGTTGCATTCAAGAACTATTGGATGTGAACAGCACAGTTAAACTGTGACCAGTAAAAGTCTTTGTGGGTAGGAAGTACTGTTTCCCAAAGAAAACCCCAAATATCCAATGCTGTAAATTTAGCACCAGTATGCTCTAATAAAATGTATATACACACAAATCTGTGGGAAGTCACAGAGTACAGGAATTGCCTGTGAATAAAAATAAAGTTGACAGTTTCCTCAGCCTACAGTGCAATACAGTGTAAGACATCTTGTGTCTTGAAAATGAATGAGAGAATTCATTTTATGATATTGCATTGAAAGGTTATCTATCCCCTGTAAGCGTTTTATAAGACAGGTCAAAAAACCCAACCCAACAACACCCAAAATCAATCCCAAAATCTCAGCCAAAAAGCAACAACCACAAAAAATTATCAAAAGCCCAAACTCACATTTGAAGGTACCACTCCTTAAAGGTGACTCAGTAAATGACAAGCAGGGGGAAAAATAGAGGTTACGATGTCAGTCAAAATAGTTTCAGGTTGTCCGTACTTTCTTACACATGGAGACAGGATACAGAAATATTTCAGGGTTTCTTCTAAAGAGTGTTAAAATACACAAAATTACCTCATCTCCATGGGAAAAGAACAAACCTTTGTAAAACTAAACCGGCATCTCCAGGATGGCGAGCATTTTGGGTAGCTCCAGTCAGAGGAGAGGGGCTGCGGGGAGTGTAACAAACTAGTTTTTATAAAGAAGAGCCAGATAAAGCCAGGAGCATTAGCACTTTCAACTGTTTGCTGGGAGAGAGAAATCCCAGAGAGCAGCTAGTGACAAGATGGATGGGATAAAGGTAAAAGTAGTCGGAACTAGGCTTTACTGAATTAAGAAACGAAAGTTTGAACCTTGGGAGTTGTTGAAAGTTCAATATGTGCTGCTTTTGAGTTGCTTCTTGTTTCTTTTCAGCTGTAAAGCTGGTTGGGGGGAGGGGGGTTTCGCAGATAATCTAAAAATAAGAGAGTATGAAATTCTTGAGTGCCTGAATGTTGCAGGTGTTCTCCGATGGCAGGAGGAAAGGTTGGCCACACAGGACAGCTTTTAGGCATCTGGCTGCTATCACAAGAGTGCACCAAGAGCCACCAATCACTTTGAAATAACAGGAAAAATTACACCTTCAAAGCCCTGTTTGAATGTATATTAAATTTGCTAAGTTTTACACATCTCTGTTTTTAGACTTGTTCTCTGCCCTAGAAATCCAGCCTGCTTCTCAAGCATTTAGCGTCATCAGTTCATAGTTTTAACAATTTTCTTCACCTCATTTTCTTCTGAAGCATTCAGAAGAGGCTTTTGGATTTTCGTATCTAGAATGCAGAGGGGAAAAAAAAAAAGCCCTCCATGTTCTTCACAGATAGCATCACTTCATAGCCAAGAGTCTCCAGCCGCACTAAGTAGACCTCAAAAAGTAATGATCGGACGAAAAATCAGCTGCCAGCACGTTTTTATTTTCACGTATTACTGACACCCAGGTGGCACTTGTACTAACGTCAAGTGCCCTGTCCCTCCTGCACACCCTTGTAGCTCTGAGGATGCAAAGCTGAAACATGAAAGAGTGGGATTTTGTTCTGTCCATTCTCCTCCTGCAAGAGCAATTTCTAGAGCTTCACCATCCAAAATGCTACCCATGGCAATGTTACCCCTTCCCTTAAGGATGTGCCGAAATAAAAGAGGCAGCCTGCTGAAGATATCACTGCGCCCACAGCATCGCCTGAGATGGAGCAGGTTCTTGTCTGTGCCCTGCAAAAAGCATTAATATGCTACTGAATTTCCAGTTTGTATCCAGAGACCCATTTCATTTGCACTCACTCAAGGAACAGCCCTGCAGAAGAAAATCCAACAACCTCCACCTGCACTGATCAATACATTCATTTTAAAGCCTCCAAATAGCACCACATAGGCGTAGTGCCTGCATGGCAGGCTGTTTATTTTGGCGTGGTAATAGAACCTGATGAGAAAATCATTTTAGGATTGTGCAAGGTCAGTCTTATGCCAGAGTATCTTGCAGTGCGTTGGGCAAGTGCAGTCATCCTCGCTCTTGCTGCAGGCACGCAGCTGCTCAGGCTGCCATTCCTAGAATGCCGGGGTGCAGGAATGACTTCTGCAAAACATGGCAACTGTCAGGCTCCCGGCAAATTGTCATCACCAGACAGAATAGGACAAAGTTGAGGCTGTGTTATTTACAAAATCCTTCCCTGAGCTGAACGGTTAGGTACATTGGTAACCCCTGGGAAAAGTGTCATCCGCCCTGGCCAGGTCTTCCTGTCTTCCTCCTAATTGCTAGGAACAGAGTTCAAGGCCTTTTTCCCAGCTGTTCTGTGCCAAATCCACCACGTGTTTCTACCCAACATCCTGCTGCAGACAGCAGTTCACCACGTTTCCTTTGAGAGGACCTGGAGGGCAGAAGGCATGATCAGCCACAGTGTACTGTATGCAGACTGTTTCTGTATAATGCGAGTTTACATGGACATAGTTTTGTTCAGAACACATACAACTGCCCTCCTTTCTCTACTAGCTGTAAAGCAGAAGGCAGTTCACCAGGAGTTGAAGATAATGCACGTTTTTAGAGATGTCAGTAAGTGGTATTATTTTAGCTCTGTCCAAAGCAAGTTGCATCCTCTCTCACCAGGACAGCTTCAGGTAAGCACCAAGCAGTTGTGCCCATCTCGGGGCAGGGAGCTGAAGGCCTCTTTGTTCCTGTGCTCAGCCCCTGCCCTGTGAGAACAGCGATGGAGAAGTAGCAAAGGGAAAGGAACCTTAAGCTGCAGTCCTGACTAAGCAGCATTTCATGCCAAGAGCTCAGGCAATTCTGACTCAGAGGCCGCTTCCTTCCCAGGGACACGATAGCCCAAGAGAGCGGGAGACAACAGCAATATTACAAGTCGGTAATCCCATGCGCTGCAGGCAGATCGGCCGGTGTCCTGCAGCAGCAACGCTTGCCTGAGGAGGGACACTGGTGGGACAGGTGGGGTCTTCGCACCAGCTGGATAGGAGGAAACCATTTCTGACAGTGCAAGAGGTTGAAATGCTGGACCAGGGCCCCAGCGAGGCTGTGTGGTGTCCAGCCCCAGAGACCTGCAGCGCTGAGTGGACAAAGCCCTGAACATCCTCGGGGCAGCCCCGCTTTGAGCAGGGCTTGGGCTGGTGACCTCCACAGGTCCCTGCCAGCCTGAATCACTCCACAAGCCTGTGGAAAAAAGCCAATCTTGTGCCAGGTTTCAAAGTACGGTTGGTGAGTGATGCGTGATGAGGCCCAAAAGCTCTTGAATTCAGCAGGAAAACTGCCTTTGATTTCAGTGGCTTTTATTTTAGGTTATACGTGACCTGCCAGTGTAGTTATTTCAGTGAATTATTGACAGATTCTATCACTGGGTGCAAAGTTGTGTTAAACCAGCTCTGTGCACAGTGGCCACTCAGGCTTTTTGTTTTTTTCTTTGCAGAAGTTGCCAGGTTCAGCAGGTTTCCCTGTTCCTCTCACACTGGAATCCTTTCCTTCCGAGTAAATGAGTGGTGGTTGCACAATGTTTCTCTGCAAACAAGTGTTTGAGGAGGCCTTGGCTACATTACACAACCCTACTTGGTCAAAGTCTCCTGAAACACTCTTGCCTGCTGGCGGCTCACGTGAGACGCAGAGCATGAGACAATGCACAGCTATCTTGCCTAACAAAGGGCTGCCACAGATCACCAGACTGGACTGCTTCTGCCTGGTCTGCACCCCATGGCAAAGCAAATGCATAAAATCCCATGGAGCATTTAAAAACACTCATTTCATTCCCACATTTGACTTTGTTTTGTTTTGTTGTTTTTTTTTTTCCTCACCATCTGAAATGTCGGGTACCAGCCCAAAGCAGTGCAGGACCCTGGGCACCAGGCTCCAGACAGAGGGACATGCTGAACCACTCCAGCAGACTCCACGCTGGGGACTCAGAGCTTTGCCAGGGTCACCAAAACAGCAGCACGTTTGTTCCAGACAGGCTGTTTCTGTGTGACCCCGGCACAGGCAGAGCCTGAGTGCCACCACAGAGCTGTGAGCCCGGAGAGGTGGCAGCCACCTCTGTCCCGGGTCCTCCAGGATCCCGTCATTTGGGTCATCTCCCAGCTTGTGTCCCCTGACAAGGGACAGCTGTGGTCAGGCCCTGGAGGAGCTGGGCCACCCTGTACCCCAGAGATGTGTGTTCAGCAAAGTTGTTGCTGGTGGTTTATACAATGTGACCAAAGAGGCCAAGTGCCCCAGGGCCTCTGAGCAAGCCCCGCTCGGCACCAAGCCCCTGCACAGGGATTTCCTTCCAGGTAGCTCACCACCAGACACAGTAACTCACATCACTGTCAGCAATCGCTCTGAGTCTGGGAGAGCCATGACGACCTTTGCAAATCAACTCAGAGCTTTAGAATCAGAGAATCACAGAGTATCCTGAGTTGGAAAGGACCCAGAGGATCATTGAGTCTAACTCCTGGCTCCACACAGGACCAGATGAATCAGAGTATATGACTGAGAGCGTTGTCCAGATGCTTCTTGAACTCAGTCAAGCTCGGTGCTGTGACCACTTCCCTGGGGAGCCTGTTCTAGTGCCCGACCACCCTCTCGGTGAAGAACCTTTTCCTGATATCCAACCTAAACCTCCCCTGTTGCAGCTTCGTGCCATTCCCTCGGGTTCTACCACTGGTAACCAGAGGGAGGAGATCAGCGCCTGCCCCTTTGCTCCCCCTCGTGAGGAGCTTTGCAGTTGTTATGCCAGAGGAAAATGCTGCATGCATGATCTGAGAGCCTTAGTCAAAGTCCACAGAAATTCAGCTGCCACTCCACACATTTTGAAAACAGGGACTAGGCGTTGGGAAATTCCAGCCTCAGCCCATTTGGATTGCAATGATTTAGCAACGTCATGGTTTCCATGTGCTCCACTGACCAGACATACATCCGTGGTTCCCCTTGCACCGAGGTCCAGCTGCTGACTCAGATGTTCTAGGATGCTGCAAGGCACCGGAGCGCTTCACTGCATTGATCTGTTGCTTGTCCCTGGCCGGTGCAAAGTCCAGTTGCTCTTCAGAAATATCCAGCAGAAGATCCAGCCTAACTTACTTGGATGTTTCTACTTTAGCCTCATCCTCATCAGATTACTTTAGGCTCATTAACTGTGAATGTTGCAGTATAATGATAACCTGATCAGCCAAGGACTCTGGCAGACATAGACGTCTTTGCTCCACCAGGCTTAAAATAACTTGCAGCAGCCATGGCAGAACTAAGCTGCTGGTCAGACCCCACACATCTGTGGGTCTGGTGCTGGGGATCTCCAGCCCTGCTGTACATGGACCCTGTGTGGTGATACCTGTGCACAGGTGGTGGGATGCGAGGTGGGTCCGTGGCTTGGAGTCCTACCAAGGAGGGTGAGGAGGGCGGTGGGAGGTGGGCCAGAGAGCTAGTCTGGGCCTTGGTTTGGGTGGGGAAGGGAGGTGAGAAGCAGATGGGGGGGTGTCTCCTTTGGGAGAGTGGGTACAAAATGGAGGATTTGGAGAGTGTGTGTAGGGGGTAGGTTTGAGAAAAAAGGAAGGTTCGTAAATGATGCTGCCCAGAGGTTGGATCCTCCTGCTGCCACAGCCCCCAGGGTGACAGCCAACATCATCCTTACTATGGCCAACATGGAGCAGGTCAGCCTTCAGGACATATGGACATCAGTGTTGATACCTATGATGGAAACAGGACAACCAGGTTCTCCACACTCTGTGTCAGGGATTTACTGGCAGTGCTTCCACCAGAGGGGGAAACTGCCTTGAGGCCACCCAACACGCAGGGATGGTGGTGCACCGAGGAGCTGGGCAGGGTGGGGACGTGCTGTCTCACAGCAGAATGCCCAGGGGACGCAGCCACCAGTGAGTGCCTGCCACCAAGCCATTGCACACAACATCCACAGCAGCACAGAGGAAGGGTGAGAGCGGACGTACTTGCTGCAGCCTGCAGGATGGATGTGGGGAAGGTGCTGTTGGGGCAGTGAGGCCAGCACAATGGAGGTTCCCTGGGGCCCCAGCCCATGGCTGCAGCCCACTGTCCACAGGGACAGTGGGGAGCACCAGGGGCAGCCCCAGTCCCAGGCATTGGGCACCTCCCTGGGGATGGGGACAAGCTGAGGCCAGGCAGGGACATAGCTGTGGGGAGCTGGAGACCATCCCTGCTGCAGCATCACTGGAGCAGGGGCTGACAGCCCCAAGGGGTTGAAATGGGGTCCTGGGCCAGATGGGGTGGCACTGGAGGCAGCAACACCTGTGAGTGCCCTCAGGGCCTTGAGAGCAGCATCTCCTCTGTCAGATTGGTAGTGGAAACCTGTATCTCAGGTTTGGTCATGGCATCCCTGGTGCCACCCTGAGAGCAGCACAGGCTCCCAGCAGGAGCACGCTGTCCTGCAAGAGATTAATGGCAGTGCGAGGGAGGAGTTTAGCTCTGGCATCCTGCGGGCGTGCTGCCCAGAGGCAAGGTGGAGGTGCTAACAGATGCACATGAGCAGAAATAACCATGAATTTGGAGTTAGCTCAGCGCTGGGGTCACACACTGCAAGCACATGATGTCCCGGAAACCAAGATTGCTGTTGTTCACTGTTCCTCATTCTTGGTTGTTGTCTCTTCCCGACAACACGCACACAGACCAAGCTGACAGATGCACAGGACTGGTTTGCGATCTGTGTGCAGATGTGTGCGCTACAGCTGGGGCACGTAGACACAGCCATTTCAAGCTTCAGAGACTGACAGTGACCAGCTACATGTGGTACCTTTGGAGGTGCAGGAGTAAGGCAGGGACCTTGGGTAACTTGGCCTAACATGTCCCAATTCTTTTATGAATGTTAGTGGGAGGAAACAACAGCAGCTTTGAGCAAAACCCACAGTAAAACACCCTTTCTTTCTAATCAGAGCTCTACTAGGCCTGATCCCAAATTTGTGTCACTGCAGTGCAGGTTGCTTGCCTCCTGCATGCAGACAATCTGGTCTCTTGTGTTCCTAGTGGGAATCTTGCCTGAATGAAGATCTGGGACTCCCATAGATTGGTCTTGCAATAAAAGCTCCTGCTTCCATTATCCAGTCCTGAAAAACTGGAAATTTCATGAAATGCATTTTTGTATTGGTTCAATTTATTCTGTGGGAATTTAGTTTTGCAGGGAAATTTAAGTCTCCAATGACTGAATTATTAAAAGCACAGGTAGAAAGGACAATTAGTGAGTTCTGTCTTCAGCAGCCTGAATTTATAAAAGTAATAACCTGGTGGGACTTGTAGATATGAAAATAGTAGAGAAAATGACATCTGCGTAAAAAGGGACAGGTATTTAATTCTATCTCTTTTTGACTTTCAAATTTTAATCTAGTTTGCTACACTGGGCAAATTATTAAGTTCTTTACAAACACTTATTTTAAAATAATTGCACCATATGACACATGGAAATAAATATACAATTAACCAGACACTATCATACAACCAATGTGATTAAAACTGCTGTACATGTAAAACTGATGGTGAAGACTTTCAATCTTTGAGAAAAATACATTGATGAAAATGCCTATGCTACCTGATTTCAGTGACAAATAGATGGCAGAAAGTGTATTCTTCGTGAATGTACAGAAACATCTTGCATGGTCTGTAGTTAGGTGGATTTCAAAGGCAATGACATGTTGTAGACAACAAGACAGAGATGGAGTTCTGCTACAGGTGGGAACCCTATTCCACTGAATACGTCAGACAAGGCTCATTTTATTCAAACTGGGTGAACAGACACTGTAAGGTGTAAACGCAGTCTTACCTCCAAACAGATTGAGGAGTGTGCAGACCTTTCACAGGCCTTGTGCACAGAGGTGATTCACACCTGCCATAATTTGTTATGGAGTAAATGTCCACTTTTCTGCAAAATCTCTGGATTTTCTCCACTGTCCATTTACATTCTTGGACATTGGCTGCTTGCCAGCAGGAGGTTCTGATGTTTGATACTTCAAGTTTTCCAGAGGATGAATGTTTTCCTGAATGCTCCTTTTATTTCTGCAAATGAACTCTGCTGAGAAATGCCCTGTATTCAGACAGCATCTACAATTAGCACATCTGCCCTGTGTCAAAGGCCATGCTCAGAGACCTTCTGAGGCCTGCAGATACCAGAGTAGCTCATAGGATAAACTATCCAGCCCTTCCAGGATGACAGCAAACACAACAAAAGAGCACCACGGCCCTTAGGGAAAGTCTGAGCCTTTGACAATTGGAACTGGTGGGGATTTATGGTCTATTGGTTTATAAATAAAATGGAAATCTTTCTTGGCTTCACTCTTCAGCAGGGAGGCTTTGATATGGTGCGGAAGAGCATCTTTGTCTAGCTGCAGCCACTGGTCATCAACATAAACAAAGAGTCCATAGTCATTGGGATGGGAGACTTCAAACTTCTCGGCACACTGCTGGCTCAGCTGCTCAGTTGTGGTGTCGTTGCGGGAAGCAAGTGTCCTTGACTGAGCACCGATTTCCAGAAAGGAGATAGAGATGAAATCCTGGAGAGAAACATGAAAATGGATCTTGCAGTTAACACACTGACTTAGGACTGAAGGAGGTATATAGAAATCAGCCCCAAAGCTCTAGCTGCCTAGAGCTCCTAAACATTCCCAAATGTCCTCCAATCATTCTTCAATGCCCTAATTATTCTCTCCTTTCTCACTCTGACAAATAAGCTCTGAATCAGCAAATTCTTAAAGTAACAAACTATTAAGCAAATAATTAGCCCTGTAAAGATACATAAGTGAAAGCTTTTTTCTGATTTTGGTGAATATCCCTAGTGAGCAGTCTGCAACAGTTCCTTCTCCCACCTTTCTACAGCTCCTGAAGAAATAGGATGCAAAGAAGTAACAGACCAGAATAACAAGCCAAAACCCTCAAAGATCGGGCCTGAAAACCCCGTCTCACAGAAACAGGAAAGGGCTGGCAGTGCAGTGACCCTTGTAACTCCACCATCACCCAAACAGCACCTTGAGAGCGTGTCCTTCAAACTTCCTTCCATCAGTAAGGAAACAGAAGAAGTTAGGCTGAGGAGGCTGATTTACTTGTATCCTGTTTCAGGCAGTAATGACTGTTGGGATGGCTGTCCTCTTGCCAAATTCATGAGGAACAAAATCTAGAAAGCTTTTGGCCACAGTGGAACCTGCATGTTTAATTTGTATCTGTGACGTTCAAAAAAATTCCCCACCATTTTGGTCAGAAAATCCTCAGGTTCCCCAGCAGAAGTGAGATTTGCCAAATATGTGGACTATGGATTTCCAAACTGCATTTATGGAGTATCGCTGCAGATGATTAAGGCTGCCAGAGGGCTGTGCAGGGGCACAGTGAACACGTCAGCAAACTGTTTACCTCTGCCAGGATGGGCTCACATGTCTCTGATGTTATCCCTCATTAAGGAATGGAAAACAGCCCTTATGCTGCTGGAGGTGGTGGGAATCTTCTGGGGAAATGTGGCATTTGCTCGCTCAGCTGTTATGCTCCATGCTAGGTTCTTGCTATGAGGTATTGCCAGAGCAGCACTAGGGGCTGGATGGGTATTTGGTGTATCCCATCCACCATTCACAAGTCCTGAGATCATCAGGGCCTGCTTGACTGCAACAGGGGAAATATATTCAACTCCAAGTCCAGGAGACTTTCCCCCGGCTTTGCCCTTGGCATTCACAATTTTCAGTTTTGCAGTGAAGGCGTTACAGAACCTGAGATATGGCCTTTGCTGCCTCCCTGTGGGTGACAATTGGATCACAGAATATGGGGCTGTCCGGGCATCCTGACTGTCTAGTCCTGCACCCAGACTCACCATCGCTACAGGCCCAGAGCACCCATCCCTCCTGGGACTCTCTCCCACTGGTGCATGGGGAGGTCTTTGCCAGGCCATACACACCAGGGGCTTCAAATCCATACACAGCATGGGCTTCAAAGCTGGGCAGCCATTGCTGAGTCTGCCTTCCTACCGGACAGAAGCAAGGCTCTGGAAGATGCTTGTCTCACCACCCCTTGGGATGTCTCAGGTCCTCCTACAGCTTTATGCCATCTAGGAACCACCCCTGCATCACCTGCTCACATCTCCTCAACTTAGCCCTTGATTTCTCCAGGGCCTACGGGTGATGGACAAGATGGGCTCCCTGCCTCCCCACCACAGCTCTCCACATGCAAAGGCTCCTAGCACACCACCTTCGAGAATGCACAACAAAATCACATTGCAGTCGTATTTAAGTACTTCAAGACTTCAAAATGCATTTTGTAAGTAATATATATTTCAAATGAGGTGTTATTTTAAGATTTGGGAATCTTGCACAGTATGTGCCCTTGTTTTTTAATAGTGATATGGGTTAATTTTGTTTTAAAATTATTACCCTATTAAAAATCAGAAAGTATGGAGAGAGCATGTTCATCTTCCAGGCTTTTTCCCTAGAAAGTAATGCCAGCTACCTGCACTGATGAGCGGGAAGCCCGGGCCTTGTTCAATGTCCTCCGTCGCTCCCAGCGGTGAATGGAGTCCTGCACCTCCAGACTCAGCTGCCGCGTGACGGTGATTTTGTCGTAGTTCTTGATGTGCTCCAGGGCCCCATAGGTGGTGGTTAAATAATAGGAGCCTACAAAAGGAGAAGCTCTTGTATGAACATCACACCAGCATGGGCCATTCATTTTCACTTCCATCCTGCATGCTTGTGCCCATGCAGTGGCAGCTGACACTTGCACTGTGTGTGCCTCGCTGCAGGGAGTGCAGGGGTGCCTGATGTCAACCCAAGAGAAAGGAGACCTAACGCCCAGCTTCCTCCACCCCCCTTCTGATGCATAGCGATGTCACTGCCCAGACTGCTGAAGCTGTAGATGACCTAGAAGGGAACACAGACTGAAGGTAAACCACTACAAAAGCTGCTTTCATAAACAAACCCAAACTAACGCCTTTGACCACAGGTGGTTTATTCTTTGGGGCATGGACATCTTTTTGTTGTGTTCAACGTGTCTGTAATTTGGGCTCCTGAGCAGTCCCAAAAATGCAAGGACATAGTAATAATCGTCGTGTTTTCTACAGGAAAAATTCAGCGCCTCCGGCTCTAGCTACATTGCTGAAAATTTTAGATCCCAGGTCCCCCCTGGGCTCAGCACCGTTGAAGAATGTGTCAGACCTGCAAGGACAAGTTAACCTCTACTCCCTCCATCTCTATCAACTAGACAGGGAGCCCAGATGTTTGGCTGAGAGTGGTTCCCGGACTGGTCAGAGTTGTGGTAAAGTAGGCAAACGGGATAAAGCAGTCAAAGCCCGCAGCCAGTCCTTTTCCCTCAGAAACTCCCTGACTGCTGTAGTGTTGGCTGCAGCAGGTAATGAATAACCAACTGCAGCAGCCAGGGAAGCAGCTGGACCACGATAAGAACAGCCTTCATCAACAGAGATGGCAATAAGCTCTGATAAGGAGACAGAGTTGAATATAAGGAAGCCGCTGCTTTGGTTGCGGGGCAGCCCGGTGTCAGGGCACGGCCCCAGCGCCGGGTTAATTAAAAGTGCTCATTTTCTCATTTCTCAGCTTCCTCCCGGACTCAGCTCCGCTGATGAGCGAGGGGCCCGGGCCGGGGTCTCTGAACAGGGGGAAGGAGTCAACCTGCAGAGCTGCTCCAGCAGCAGCGGGACGGGCACATGTCCCCCGGGCCTCCAGGTGGGAGCTCGCCGGGCCTGAGGCGGGGCGGGGGGCCAGGCCTGGCAGGGCCGGCGGTGCCGCCTCGTCTGCGAGTCCCCTCGTTGGGCCGGGCCCACCGCCCCGGCCTCTGCGGCTGCTCACTCACCCCGGGTGCCAGGAAAAGGGAGAGAAATAAAAACTGCCCGTCAGCTGGGCGGAGCTCCCCGTTTGTAATAAGTTTGGTAATAATTGCAGTGGCCTCTAGATGGCACTTCCACACCACCCAAACCTCGCGGCAGCCGGCCTGGCGTTTCATAGTCCTTCCTCAGGCTGCGTAGAGCTCCGCAGTCATTGCAGCTGGTTGCGTGAGTGGTGGCTAAGACAGCGTTTTGTTTAAGGGCAGTTATTTCTAGAGCACCATTAAAGTTTGGTGTAGCAGAGGAGAGACCAAGATGTAGGTCTGCATACATCAAAAATACTCTTTTTTTGTACTGACTCCCACAAAGTGCTGCTGAGAAGAGGCTAACAAGCCTGCAAGTGCCGCTTCCCCCCTCTTACGTAAAGTTACTACCCTCCGTCGTTTGTCATTCAGTATTTCTCCTGCTCTGGCAGAGGCAGGGATGCCCGTGATGGGTGTATCCCTTCCCTCAGAATCCAGGGAGGGAGATCTCCCAGTGCCCCACGACAAGAATTCATTACATTTCCTTTAAGAATTATCTTTTTTCTTCCACTTTCCACACAGTCATTCTGCATCATCTGTCCTTGCCTTTGTCCCAGTAGTCAACATCACTGTTGTTAAAAAGTTCATTCAAAGTAAATTTTTAATTTGGAGGCCAGATTGAAATGATTTTGTGTATTGACCTGATGTAATTCCACAGTTTTCTCACTTCTGCTTTCCTTTTTCCCCCTTTTATTTCTGTGCCTGAATCACCTTTTGCCATTTAACTTTGAAAGACCTGACTCCAGTTGACTTTTGCCAGTTCTCATTTCAGCCCTGCACTTTGTGATCTCAGAGCTGTCTACACTGAGATGTTCTTTTTTTTCAGTTCCCTGTATCTGCAGTTACTTACTCTCGGTCTCCTTTCTGATGCAGTTATTCAGACAGTGATCTGGGACTCCCTCACAATTTTTTCCCCTTTGACTGGAGCACACATTTCACACAGTCTTTGCATCTGACTTAAGAGAACTTCCAGCCAGCTTTGCCTTCGATAGCCTGAGCTCCCCAACCTGGCTGACTTCAGTCACCAGCCTGGCAGCGTGTCTTTTTAAAATGAAGAACCTGTGGGCCGCTTAGTTACCAAAACCAGCTTTATTATGTCAGCAAAGTGCTGTGCTTAGGCTAACATTTTTTCTGCTAACCAGTTTTTTCAGCAGGAAAATTAGCTTGGGCAGAAACCCCTCACTAAGACGATTGCATTGCTACTGCTCATTCTGTTAGTACTTATTTTTGCCTACCTCTGCACTATGCTGGGATGACATGCTCTTAGTTACTGACTTATAACTCCATTAAATAGAAGTAAAATGTCTGCTGTCGTTCATCCAGGACTCCTTTCTAGAACTTCAGTATTTACCAAAACAAAGTCTAATAAACCCCATTTAATTGGTTTAGTGACTACTTGGTGAAAAATCATCTGTATCCCTAATTCAGAGTGAGTAACCCTGTCACTGTTAGTAGCAGTTGCTTCCCAAGCTATATTTAAGAAACTAAAGGCCCACAGTACCCTGGGGTATTTATGCCTCTAATAGCAGAGGTCTTTGTTCGCATCCAAACCAAATATTCCTCTCTAACCCAAATTTTCTTTCTCTGCCTCGCTATGAGGCTCAGCCAGAGAACATTGTCAAAGGGTTCACTCAAATTTAAGAGTGACTCTGAGAGTGATGTGTGGCCCCAGGCATACAATGCAGTTTAAGAAATGTGCTCTCTTCTCATTGGAATAAATTAAAGTGTCCACACAATGGATTGCAGCAGCAATTTAATTTTAGGCAAAGACCTTTTAACTTTTCAGCCTTTGGGCCAAGGAACGCTAGATGTCTCTGTTCAGGTTACTAATCCAGCAGCTCAGTTATCATTTATGCTGGGTCCCTGCCTTTCTAGCTGGTGTCTAAGGGCACAGCTAAAAACAGTTAAAGTGTTTGACAACAGTTTTAGAGCCTCAGATCTGAAAAGCTTGTCCAAAGCTTATCCACAAAGCCTAGCCAGAGCCTTGCTGCCCCACTCTCACAAACACTTCAGCGAAGTAAATGATGATTTCCAAAGTGAATATCCCAGGAGAAAACACTGTACTCTACCTTCCCCTAGCTGCAGAGCAGGGTCCATGAGCTCCATCATATACTCCACATTCAGAAGGACTTCAGTCAAGTTGCTGCGGGCCAACACATACATGAGCACGGGGAGGAAATCATCTGCACCGTATGGCTTCCCTGAGCAAAGAGAAACAGAGAGTGGTCCCAATAAACTCACCACAAAGACACATTCCCACACAACAGTGACAGCTTCTCACCCAGCATGTCCTTTGAAGACTTTAACTTACATTATCTGAAGAGTTAAAGCTTGAAAGCACCATCAAAAAAA
>VXBL01010535.1:384574-515934 GCA_013400195.1 Aramus guarauna
AGGGAAAGTTAGTTCACTTAAAAAGTAAGTAAACTTGCTTCAAGCCCAAAATATGAGCTTGAAAATTTTTAGTGAGCTCCATTTCTGCTATTCTTTATTAACTGGAAAAACTTAAACTTTATGGATCACAGACAAGGGACAATCCTTGAAGAGTGCAAAGGCTGCCAGCTCAGCCCTCTGATTTAACACTGCCATCAAGACTGCAATTCATGTTTTCTATATTAGCAGCAAAGTTGTCTATATGCATTAGGGGTATTTATTCTCTTAAGTTTGCTCTATGTTTGGGATCAAAGAGCAGAAAATGGAATTTGAGACAGTGGTTTTTAGGATTGACAACTTCCGTGTTTATATTCCTTTAGAAGGCAAAATATCACACTACATGTTCCTGATTAAAACAATCTCCCAAGAGCTAGGATCTGAGAGGAAGCATCTTTCCAGCCATGGTGTCTAGCTAAGAAAACAAAAAGCCTTTCACATGGGACTTAGACTAGTGTTTGGACTTGATGTACCCACAGGTGCTACAAGAACAGATCCTCATGCACTCAAGATTTCCTGTGCTTAAAAGATGCATATCAACAAAGGCAACAAAGTGATCTTATATGCAATCTGTAAAAGCTCTTTGGGATCTCTGAGGGCAAAAAAGTGTATGTGTTAACAGTCATAATTATAAATAATTATTACTTAAAATAGAATCCAAACTGCAGCTTCACCACATAAACAGGAAAGAATGGTAAGGATAACTTTTCTTATTTGAAGGATGCTTTCACTTTCTACCCACATGTCATAAATTCATCATGGACAACCTGTAATAACAACTTGCTTCACAGGCCTATCTTCCCAACATTCAGGGCTGACCATTCCTCTTAACCTAAGCCCAGACTGCTTTCATTCTGAATGCCCTCCCTCAGACGGTGGGCAGTTTTCCTCATCTGAGCACTTGGATGTGTTGGTTTCACGGGCTATGTTTGTCTCACTTGAGAACCATTTGCCCCACCTCAAAGAATCAAAGCTATCCTTGATGTAACTTTGGTGAAATTATGCCCTAGCCATTTTTGGCCCATAGTCCACATGCCCTTCCATGGTAGGGCATAAATTCCTATTTATCAAATGTTCCCACTGAGTTATTTCAAATCTTTGCCATGAGTCAGCCTTTCTTTTTTTGTCGTTCATAGCCAAGGCAGATTCTCCACTGGCAAAGAAAGATACTCTTCTGAAGACTTAAATAAACATGAGCTTAGCCCTGATTAAAAAAAAAAAAAAAAAGTGTGGCTTTAAAATAAACCCAGTAATATATCTAGTGAACAGAGAGCTGATCCAGTTAAAACAAAAGTGTTGGAGGATGAGAGACTGTCAGGGCTGTAATTCAGTCTAACAGAGTCCGCACATGCCACAACATAGACAATTTATTTAATGAAAGCTGGATTAATGCATTCAATTCCGTTTGCTTTATTATGGCTGCCTTTAGCTAAATGACACAGCCTTAGGTCTTCAACCAAACTATAAAAGGACTATATTGTTTCATTAACATCTGGATGAACATTTTGTTTGTCTGTTGTTGCCTTGGCTTATGTCTCTGTGAAAGCTTCAGCTCTGTGAAGGGTCCAGTTCATTACTGTCATATATATTACTTTAATAAAAGCAGCTTAGTATTGCAGCTATTTAATATTGTCTAGCAAAAAAAAGATGACAGAACCGAGACATGAAAATGTCCTAGAAAAAATGCACAGAGAAAAGCCCTATTCTCCTTTTGACCTGAGTAAATCAGATGCCAAAAGAGTTAGTTCTGTGTAAAACTAGTGTAAAGGAAGATGAAGTACCAAAGAGTTTGCTAGACTGATTTTTTACCTTCTTTAAGAACTTTTTATTTCTACTGTAGTAGTTACTGACCAGTGGCATGGATTGGGTGCTTCTGATATCCTGAAGCCCAGGGGATTTCCAGCGCAACACCAATAGCAGAATTTTCTCTTCCCTACCACTTCTTTTTCATGGCCAATCCATGTTGTGTCTGCTAGGGCATCCAAGAAAATTGCTACTTCACAACATGAATTCCTATCCACTGGGAAAAAAAATGTTGCTGGGTTGGTTTTTTTTTTTAATAAAATATCACCAAAAGAGATCACCAACCAGCCAACAGATTGACCAACTAATGCAGAGTGGAAACAGCAACTTGGAATTAAACAATTTTGTGTCCTCAGCCATCAACTTCTAGTGTCAACTGAAATGAAAGACACTTTTCAAGATCTCCTACAGAATCTCTCTATTTCTTTTTTATTGGCTGAGAAGTGGTTGTATTTACAAGCAGGCACCAAGTCAATTATTTTTCATTGCTGTCTATCTCATTTCTAAAAGCTGATTTAGCTGCTCTGCCCACCAGCCCTTGTTATAAACCTTTCTCAACTTTAAGATTTCATAGAAATATTATTGGACTCCCAGCTGTTTATGTGGCTTAAGTGTGAAAATCTGATATACAGTTTGATTAATAAACTCAGAGTAGGGATGTCTGACTGCAATAATAGAAAGACTACTCATTCTCCATATGCTATATGCTCATAACCTTCATAAATTACTAGACATCATTTTAATCCACTTGTGGGAATATGAAGCCTGATTCTTAAATACCAATGTCTGGAGCTAAAGCTGAAGTCAGCAGGAGCTGTAGGTGTCAATGAAAGAAAAGCTGAGTCATTTATCAAGGATCTAGCTCCGACTTCATATGTTGCCACAAACTTCCAGTGTTTCCCAGGGCAGACCACGCATGATATATTGTGCCTACTCCTTGTAGGCATCGCAACAGCTTCTCTCCATTGGCTGCACACGGAGCCAAGGCTGGGTGCCCGGGGGGCAGGACTCTCAACCTCCCCTTGTTCTCCTGGCCTTGGGTGTCACAGCAGGCACAGGGACTAGCTTAGACATGTATGGCAGACCAAGTATGGCCTTGAGATGCCCTTTATCTCAGTCCATCCATGGGGATAATAGGTGCTGTCAGCAACTCAAATATGACCAGATGTAGGAGGCACAAAGTTGTATGAAACAATGCCTGTGAACCAAGACAACTGAGAGGTTGGTGCTGCTCATTGTCCTGCAACCTACATGCTCCCTGCACCATGAGAGGCACCAGGGCACTACCCAGTGTCCATCTGGGGGCTGCAGCAGGGATGTTGGCCCCAGGCTGCTGCCTCCTCAGCTCCACTTTCAGTCTGGGTGAGAGCCAAGCTCCCAGACCTGTATGTCTAGCTCCATCTGTGGTCTCTCACAGAGGGGTATGTCTGCAGCTGACAGTTAAATCTAGCTCTGACCCTGCCAGTGGTCTCAGTGACACTGGGACTGAGCTTGCTTGTTCAAGGTGGTGTTGTCCTACTCCAGATATGACATGCTTGCTTTATTTCCCTCTCTTCCCTACAGGATCAGGAAACATTTATTTCATAAATATCTATAAGAAGCTTAAAATAAGCCTTCTCTTCTGCCACAAACTCATCCTATTATGTTTACAGCAAAGCAAATACAACGTCAGCTCCTGGCTAGGATGCAGCGCTTGAATAGAATGGATATTAATTAAATACATGATTTAAAGCAACTGGAATTCTGCCCAAGCCTCCATAAAGAAATTACAGCCTATTTTAACACATTCATGCATTTCTTTCCCCTCCACGTCTATTCTGACAACTAACAGACAGTGACGATGCTCTGCACCTTGCTGTCATATTTTACAAACACTGGCATGGTGTCTAGCAGTGGGTCTCCAGGATACAGGAATTTTAGTCTCATTTTATAGCTGGAAAACCTGAGGTACAGAAAGATTAACTGAGATTTGTCCAAGATCATAAGAAAAGATTGTGACCATTCTTCCACTCATTAGCATTTTGCTGTCTCTTGTCTATCCCATACTTCAGCAAGATATTATTTGTGGTATAGTTGAATTAAGGGAGTTAATACATGCAGGCAGCATGAATCCATTTCAAAAACATATGTTTTATGGATCAGAGGAATTTGTTCCCCTTGAAAAATTTGAACTGGCTCTTTAATTCAAATGTAGAAATTGCACTAGGCAGAAAAAAGATATAATGTCTAGTCCATCAGCCTTCATTAATAGTAACTTAAAGACAAATATCCTCTTCCTAAAGATAACAAAGTAAAAGTAGTCATATAGCTTTATTTTCCTTCTCGGAAGTGAGATGTGATAATAAGCAGTGTGATTGCTCTAGCTTAGTTTTAGGAGCTTCAATCATAGGTCCTACACTGGCTGCTGAAGTATTTGAGGCCAGGTTCCTTTTCACATGCTCAGCTGTCCCACTGAAAACACACTGCTTCACGTCCATGCCTTTGTCAACTGCAGAGCCATATAGGAGTGCATCAGGGCAACTAATATCTGTCTGCTCAATTCTATAGGGGATGACAAACTTAATCCTAAAAGCTAGGGAAGAGAAATATTCCAGTGGAATATATGTCCTATGCATCCTCTTTCTCCAAAAGCACATTACGCATTAGTCATGCAAAACTATGCAATAGAAATTTTTAAATCAGATGTTTTAGGGCCAGTCACCTAGCCAGCTTCATCACTAGTACAGAACTGGTTTTGAACTATATGCTCCAGCTCCCTGTGCAGTTCAAAGGTACTCCAGAAATGAAGCTTCATAAACTTAGGTAGTCCACAAGTTAAAAATGTTGCAGTAAGAAAAATGTTCCTGTGTTCATTCTTTTTGAATCTCCTTAGAAAGCAATCTCCCCAGCTGTCAAACTTCCAGTTTAAGCTTAGAGCCTTTCCATGCCTGATCTTCCCTGCTCATGGACTGACCAAGTATGGCCTGTTTGTTTCACACAGTATTTCTTCATAAACCAATCCCTACCGCTCCTCTATTTTTGCTTTCCCATGATTTGTCTTCAACAGAGTGGCAGCGCCCAGGTGGCACAGGGCTGCGAGCTCCAGTCTCACCACTGCCAGTGCACACCACACATATTGCAGATTTAGCACTTGTTTATCAAGTGTCACTTGTATTTTTTATAGAGCGAAAAGCAGAGATTCTCGTTCTACTCCTACCACACAATATGCCTTTTACATTTGTCTAAGTAAAGGTATTTCTGAAAGATAAATAATAAGCAGGTTTTTTCTACATAAAATTACAGTGCTTCTATATATATCATCTGTGTGCCCAACTCTCCCTGTGGGTATTGAGGCATGCCTTCCAAATGTAGGAGCAGCCAGAGAGTTGGGAGCTTACAGCTCCTCATGAGTCCTGCCTCTTACTTTTTCTAGTGCACAAATAAAAAAAAAGCCACAAAAAAATGCCAGCCAGTTGGTGGGGGGTGGGTTTCCAAACTCTTCTTTTTCTGTTCTTTTAATCCATCTTATTCTTACTAACTACTCCTAGTATTTTCAGCAGGCAGGTTACATACTGTTGGATTGTAGGTTACATTCTTGGAGGCATATGTTGCTGTTATTTAAGTCTGCACAGAACTTGGAAGAGCTCAGTGAGACACCACAATCCTATCATAATTGTCCCTTTGTGGAGGATTCACTTACTAATACTGCTGCCTACACTGTACATATGAACATATGAACCAGTACCCCTAAACTTCTTTTATAGCCAGTGATGAACTAATCAATATCATCAGTGGAGTTTGTCATGAGTCATCTCACCCTAAAGCAGACACCTACATCTAGCCAGATGAATCAACTGAACCCCATTGAATAAGTCCCCATTGTATATAATGAGAAGCTAGACTTGATACCCATCTGTGGCCACCTACAGCTAGATGTAGCTATAGATGAGTCCTACTGCTGCGAGAAAGGTATATTGACAAAGACTGTGAATTTGAATTTGCCTTCCTGATTCCTTGTGATGAATCAGATCCACAAGTTGATTGCCTTCAATTTGAGGGACAAATATAAGTTTAAACCAGCTGAGGATCTGACCCATTCAGTTCATAGCCTAAGTATGAGGGGGTTCAACCACAGCCAATTTTTCAGGCAGGTTTTGTCATGTAGTATGAATTGCAATCAAACCAAAGAACTCCTCCTTTCTTAAAATATACATGGAGTCCAATATACATGGAGTCAGTCAAGGCTGACTTCAAAGTTTCATGACTCTTTCAGCAGTGCAAAGACGGGCACTGCCACAGGCACAGATGTTCCTGAGTAAGTCTATCCCATCCCTAGTTTTAAAGAAAAAAGGGCACCTGTTGGGCCACTCTGGCCAAACATGGACTGCTGAACAGGGGTCTCAAAATGTTAAAAACTTGTGCTTTCATACAGGTCTGGAAAAAAAAAAAGGTGTTTGATTTGGTGGTATTTGCACTTTGCTTTGAGATATGAAACCCTATTCTTAGGTCAGCATGCCAGATTAAAGTGAATAAAGACCTGGCCTGAGTTGCCAAACTGCAAATTAAACTAGGCAACATAAGTAGTTACCAAACAGATAATTTTTCTGACAGAAGTAGACTGATTTTGGTCCTGTGGCGGAGGGAATGACTAGTTTGTGTTCCACCTGCTCTGATCTTGGAAGAGGAGGGAACTCTAATTCAGCAGTGAGTAAAATGAGCTAAAAGAAGAACAGACTATTGCACAGGAAGCTGAGCATGGCCTCTGCTCTTCCTGTGTGAAGAGCACTGCGCTGCCTCAGGGCTGGCTTAAAGCAAAAGGGACCCTGGGCCGCTGCTCTCATGGCGGGCAGAGAGCAGGAGGAGAATTCCTGCCCGTTGAAATCTGTTCTAAGCAGCCCGCAGCACACTGTTCTGCACACTACCGGTTGGAGCTCCCTGTCAGAAAAATATTTCAGTCTGCTGAATGTTTGTCTTTGCCAGGTAAAAAATCAAAGTGATCTGGGATCAGTTCAGTCTGTTGAAGAGGTTTCACACTTTTCACTTCTAAGTGGGTGTACAAGACATTTCACTCAATTTCTCTCTGAGTCCACTGTCTTCTGGGAGTTAGACTATAGCATTCTCCTCCCCTTAACCTCTTTTTCTGGTCTGAATTCATTGGGGTACTTTTCCTTAATTACAGGCTAGTTTCCTCCTGACCAGGCCCTGATATGCATCACTGATCATATAGACTGGAGAGGGATCTGGATGCACAGGGGTGAGGTCAGCTTCAGACCTACACCCCACTTGCAGTAGTACTCAACATGAGCAAACAGCTGAGCTGGCTGAAATGAAGTGCTTTGGTTAGCGTAGCAAACCACAATGAAATTCTCTGATTTCATGAATGCCAATCTTTTAAAACATGTAGGGGTTTTTGCATTATTTCCCTGACCCCTAATTTCTGCTACATAAAATGACACAACGGCATTTCCTTCAACAGAGAAATTCCAGCCCTGAGCTAACTGAGCTGTGACAGACACATAATGTACTACCAGCATCGGAAGGAGACCGTCTCCTATGTGGTTTTTAATGAGGCATACGAGTCTTTGATCTATGCCAAATTTACTCTCAAACTTAACACAACTGTTTTAACAAAGTTACAGCAAATTTCCCTACATGTTTCCAAATCCTCTGATAGTATTTGAAGACAGTCAGAGGTCCTATCTGCACTGCAGCTGAGGCTGAACCCTGGGGTGGCTTTTTGCTCTGCTCTTAATGTGTCTAGATTGGTCATTGAACCTTGCTGCATACTGTCCAAGGGATGACCCTGAAGTGAGGCTTGGAAGAGACACAACAATTCCTGTATGAGTGCTCCAAGGCTGTTGTCAGTACAAAATAAAGCAGAACAGCTAAAAGCACCTTTGGAGATTGTGAGTTCTTGAACAACTGCAGGTTGTTGCAAAGTAGTATCTGGCTTCTCTCCAAATTTCTGCATGGCTGGTCATCAGCTCACCAGTATACAAAGAAATCTCTTAAACTGGCAAGGCGGATTCCTGGAGGAAGGGGCTTCGTGGTATACCTGCAAATATACATCCTGTCTGCAGGCCAAGGGCTTAATGTGTGTATGTAGTGGCTGGCCTGAGGCTCAAGTAATATTTGTACTCAGAGTACATACTTCCTTACACCAAAGAAGCGTAGTAGTGGCTTTTGGAATTCACTGAAGCATCAGGAATGCATTCTGCATCTCCTCTTCAATTTAGGCAAAACTTTGTAAAGGCCAAACCAAGAGACTTTTCCCAAAGACCCATTCCTAGAATTTACCATTAAGCTGCCACAAGCTGGGGCAGAGCTCTAAGGATTTATGGAGAGCTGTGTGAAAACCTGTGCAAAAAGGACATTACCCATAAAATACACATAGATACCTGGTTTTTGGAGTTATGGAGCTTAAAGTTAACCAAGTAACATCTTATACCTGTTATTATTGCAGAGAACTTCACAGTCACTAACCAGTGCATTCTGAACACAATGTGTTCACAGCTGATACCAAACACACCGACAATTACCGTTACCTCTGATCTGAATATTATCATATCAACTGTATCATAAACTCTGTTCCTTTGACACATGGAGAAGGACCAGTGAGGGATACCATTTCAGTAGGAGTGCTGTACCTGGGTTTCCCTGAGCCATGGAGTCATAGATGAGTTTGCAGGACTTCAGCAAGATGGCAATCTTCTTTTCTGGGGAGTAGGCCTTGTGCATGGTTGTGAACTTGTGAAGGATCTTTTCCAGCACAACGGTTTCAGGCACACTGGTTGTGATGCCCAGGTCAGTGGTCGTTGTGTTTTGTATCACAAGCTGGTTCTCTTTTAGCTGCTGTAAAGATCCATCTTTGTTGTGAATTTCTTTTAAGTAAGAATCAATGGCTTCTTTTAAAGGTTTCAGGACACATTTGTACAATGCCGTCTCAGCAATCACTTCTGCATAGAGAAGAGAGAACACAAAAGTCCATGATAAATAACACAGTAGTATAGGTGCAAGTAAAACTCCTAACCAAGCATGTGGTTGGTTATTCATGCACTACTGCGTAGCTGTGAGCAGGAAACAGAAATTATATCCCAGAAAGTCAATGTTTCATTACCAACACCCTCCAGAAGTCCTGGATAGGCTTGATATGAACATCAATGCGCAGTCTCTGCCACTGGAGCCGTAGGAGAGCTCCTGCTACCAGCAGCCCCTGCTATCTTTGCCTGACTCCTGGCTGACCAGCACGGCACTGTCAGCCAGCAGGAAAGCCAACTCTGGGAAGAGATGAGGAACCTCACCTAACTGTGCTTCTTTTCACAGCCCTGCCCTTACAGATGCCCAGGTGGGATTCATCTCACGCCCCTTCTGACATCTCCCTCTGACCTGTTTCAGATATTTACTTTGGGATTAAATCAGCTGGATCCTCAAAGCACCTCTTTCTCCTTAGTGACTGAAAAGGGGCTGTAGCCACCAGCTCAGAGGCAGACACTAACATCTGGTCAGAAGTTTCTCTCCTACTGCTCAAGTGACTCTAACTTACTGATACTTAAGTCACCTCTTATGCCACCTGTGGATGAGGAAATAGTCTGTGTGGCTTGAGCGTTTGCTTAATATTTAGCAAGAGACAAAAGGAAGCATGAGAGACTGTGAGAAAGTCTGTTGCCTGACTTCTAGAAACCAGAGGCAGAGCTAGAGGGACTGCAAGGATCCTCTTGTGACCCCTGCACTGAGGCAAAAAGGTCACTGGCAAAAGAGTTCATCTGCTCAGTCAGTGAGGAATGAAACAGAGGGCGGTAACATTTATGTATACAAAACGCAACTGTTTTACAGAATCCAGAGAACCAGTCAGGCCAAAGTAGGACAAATTCAAAAAGTGAAACTTCCATAGTGGGAATCGCCGTCCTCCACAGCAGAAGACAGCTCTGCCTAGGCTGACTGGGCCATATCATCCTGTTAAGGAGCTGCCAGTGAGCAGGGCTAGATTTAACCAGGCGCGTCTGTGTGAAGGTGGGGGGATCCCTGCACACACGCAGCTCTACCAAGCATAACAAGGACACTTCTTCTTTCTGCCTCCTTTCCACCTTCCCTAATCAAGATTCAAGACAAACTTCTCTGTGCTGATACCCCTGCTGCCTTGAAGAAAACTGTTATTGGGACAAAAATTGCAAGTGTTACATGAGGTGCATGAGAAGTGAAACTGCAGTTCCCCTCTCCTAGCTATGGCAAGGGGCAGCAGCAGGTCTGTTCTGCTGGGGAAACTGCGGGATCATGTGAAGCCTTTGCTGGGTGAGATAGAAGTCAGCAGGGCCTGCTGACAGCTGAGTGCCTCTGGGTCCTGGTTTACTGCTTAGCTGTATCCCACCTAATACAAGAGCTGCAGGATCCCCTGGAATCCCTGGTCACTTCTGTGGTTGGCCATGTTCTGTCTTGGGCGTCTTTCAGCTCCCAGCTTGCTTTAAGCCAACTTAAGGATCTCATAAATAGATCTGTGTTGGTTCTCAGGTCCTCAACAAACAGTTTTAAGTCAAAAGAGCATGTGAGTGCACACATGCACACTTTTTTCTGGCTGTACAGCTTTGACTGGCATAAAAAATTCTACAGCTCTTTGTATATTACTTCATTAATGTACATTAAACAAGCCAGTCCATTTCTTAGCAAGGAAGGAAGTAGTACATTACTCCCTCATGGAATAGCAAATGAGAAACAATAAAATGCCCCTAGACAGACCAAACTATTATTTTTCCTCCACAAAAGCAAACTATGCCTGTGGCAAAGAGTGGTGAATGATGCATTTTGGAGCCAGCAATGGTCTTGCAGCAGGCAGCTCTTCCACGCCTCTGAGCTCTGGGGAGCACAGAGTGGGATCAAGTGATTCCTCCAATCTGCCACTCAAAATCATTGTAGTCTTGTCCCTCCCTGAGACAGTGACTGACCCTTGATCTGGCTGCCACGTGCAGGGAGTTCATCCTCACTGCAGAGCGTGGGGCAGTGGACATGGAAGGCCATGGGCAACACAGCTGTGCAGGGAGAAATTGGCCTTTCCATTGAGTACAGCTCTGTGTGTGCGTGTCTATGTGTACACACATATATGTACACACACACTCCTATCTGTATGTGTATATGCATGCATACATACATATATGTGTCACTCACACACACAAACACACACCTTTTCTGCTTAAGCTCTTCCCTTTAAAACATTCATAACAGGATTTTCCCCCTCATTTATCTCTCAGTTTTTAGAGCTGCTCCTCCAAGTGCTGGCAACCACAGAGTAGACTTCAGTTTGCACTCCTCAGTTTTTAGGAGATGGTTTATAATTCTGTAAAGCAGAACCCATGTCTGCATAATCCTGTCTTCCCCCTCACTTTCCCAAATTCTGCCCAATGATGAGTAAAGCACAGTCACCTACCTAACTGTTCCTCGCTGTAGGAGGCTGGGTCTATCAGAGATTTCAACTCAGTGCTCTGCACTAAGTAACTCTTCAGCTGTGTCATCATCATCCGGATTTCTTGCAGCATCTCTGTGCTGGAGCTCTGCTTTGCCATCATCTCTAAACTGTACACTCTGTAGTCCTGCACCAGGTTGCCAAAGTACGAATCCTTGTCCTGTGCCAGTTCCACTATCTTCTTCTGCAACTTCCTGTCACTAGACAAAAAGACCGTGAAGACATTGGACAGGCTCACAAAGGACAGCCTGTTCTTGGCTTTGCCCAAGATCATGGAGTGTGTCTTTTTACTGGACGAACTACTCAGCACCTCCAGGTCATCCTCCGTGCTGCTGGTGGAGTAGGAGTCTGGCTCAGATGCTGATGCCTGCGCCATGGCGCTGCCTCCCGGGCCCTCCAGGGATGAGTGCGAACCTTTCAGTTCAGCTGAGCTGATGGATTTGCGGCCATGTCCCGGTTCAGTCTTGGTGTGTGTGCAAGTGGCACCACCTGTCACTGTAGCTGAGCTGTTCTTGCTCAAAGCCTGCGCTGTGGCCGTCTCTGCCACTGTTCTTTGCTTCAACTGGCAGGAGCTGGGGGTCCTCGGTACCTGGGAAAGCCTCTTCCTTCTCGGTGGTGGGATAGGAGGTGACTTTCCTTTCTCAATGGCATTGCTTTGTATCTCAGGCATGTCCTCCTTCTTCTCTGCAGGTTCGGGTTTTGTCTCCTGAAACTGTGATACAGCCCTTTCGGAAACCTCCCCAGGCATTTCTACAGCCTTTTTGCACAGCAACCTTTTATCTCTGCTCTCTGTACTTGTGTCTTGTTTTTCTTCTGTCCGTTCCCCTTTCAGCGTTTCACAATTTCCAGGCTTACCCACGCAGCTCTCCTCCGAGGTCCTCTCGGACAGCCGCCTCCGTGGGGGGACAGAGGGCTGGGAGCCCTTCTTGGGGCTCTCTGCCGAGGGCTTGTTGACGGAGCAGCTCTGCTTCTCTTCTTCTTCTTTATTGTCACCGCCCTCAATTTTCATTTCCTTGATGCTCTTTCCTAGTGGTTGAAGAAGCAGCTCTTTTTCTTCACAGGCAGTCATGGCATCCTGCAGGAGCTTCAGAGAAGATTTATGAACAAGAGCGTGAGAAGGTGGAGGTGGAGGGGGGCGGTGGGGAGACTTCCTTTCAGGGAGCGTGGTGGCAGGGGGGAGATCAGCGCTCACAGCATGGCTTTTAGGAGGAGATAGATCTGGAGAAAAAGGATTACTGCACTCTTCTATAAAAATAGGATTCACGAACCACAGCCTGTCATTTCCTATTGACAGCTCAATTTCACATGAGCAGTGGTTTGTGCTACTTGCAAAATACTGGGGAGATCTTAAACTGTCTGCCTGGGCAGTGCTGAAAGCAGAGTCTTTTGCAGGATGGGATAACTCCTCTCCTCTTCTTCTGTGGTTTAAGGAGGAATCCCAGAAATCTGCCAAAAAAAAAAAAAAAAAAAAAAAGAAAAAAAAAAAAAAAAAGAAAAATAAATNAAGAAAGAAAGAAAGAAAAGAAGAATGAAAAAATGCTCTGAGAGAATTTTAGTGGTTAATGGTATGTAGTTGTCCTACTTGTTAAAAATAAAAGGTACACAAGCTTTCACACTTCTACACAAAACAGTGTGAAGAAAGGGTTGCCTGTTTTATGTGTGTGAGGTGCTTCAAACCATGGGACAAGCTCAGAAGCTTCAACAGAAACCTCTTGCCAGTTTTAGGAGACTCATCTAGTGAAAACTGTTAATGCTGTGCAGCCTATGCAGTGTGAGCAGGAAAGTACAAGTAACAAATATGAATGACTGTGAAAAGGGGTCTATGGCTTGTTCAGTGATCACTGCCCTCCAGATCCAAATAGCTGTGGATACCTGAGGTGAGGGTGTGAAGACCCCAGGCGAGTTCTGTTTCCCTCTTGCTGACTGTGGGAAGGTGGTGGGCTGAGATATACAGCCTGGATCCAATGTGCACCGGGAGCACAAGAGACGTCAGATGAAGAGTGTGTTCCACACATAAATCTGATCCTGCTTTGTAGTACAACCAGCCTGGAAACATATGATTTTAAATACCTTCCGCAGATTAAAATTGCCATTAACGTCTATAGCTCAGGATGATGATTATCCATAGCCTTGCCCATTCTCTGTTTTGCACCTTGCTTTGAGACTGCCTGCCTGCAGGTGTAAGAGAGGAAAGATGGTGCAAAAGGCTGTACACAGGAAGGTTGTATGCTGAGGGACTAAAGACAAGTTAAGTACTTCAGTGCCATCAACTGTGACTGGAAAAGGAAGGTGGTGTTTCAGATGCAAGTAGTCATTTCTGTATGTCACAAACCTCTTGTTAGAATTTGTCTTTGAATAACTTGTTTTAAAAAAATTACAAAGCGTTTGTACGTCTTTTAAATAGATTCAACATCACATTTAACATTCTTCCCTTCCCCCAGTGGTGAGTTTTCAAACAAGCTTGCCTTAGCAGTTTGATTGCTTTTAATCAGTCTCAGAGCTGCTAGCCAGCGTCCACTACTGGAAGCATCAGGAAACAGGATCCTGCAAACCCCATGTGTTCTGACCAAGGAAAAGGGTATAAACCTCTGAGGGTATTTACTGTGTGAGGACTGTATAGATGCCCACAGATTTAGGGAAAAGGGGAAGATGGGAAATCCTGGAAACACAAGGATGCAGATAACTAAATAACTACTTGGCATGGTCCCTGGACACAGAGATGACACTGACAGCACATTCTTTGGGTGGACCGACAGGTGACACAAACAGGGCTGCCACACAGTGCCCTGTGCTTGGTGTCAAGCCTGTCTCACTGCAAAAACATCACGTGGCAGGCCCAAGAGGGATGGATGAGGCTGCACATGTGTGGGATGACCCTCAGTGCTGAGCACGTGGTACAGCTCTCAGGATGGTGCCTTCAGCTCTGCCTTGCCAGTTCTCCTGTCGGCTGCACCAGCGTAGCCCCCAGCCCATCATGGAGAAAGGGGTGCAGGGCTGAGCTGGCCAGAGCCCTGGGCAGGGTCTGCCTGTGCCTCTTCCTAAAAAACCAGCACCCCAGAAAAGCTCAAAGGGAACTCAAAACAGAGCAAAGAAACTCTTCAACCAAAGCCAACACAGGACTCGGGTGAAACACTTTCAGATAAAATCTCTCCCTTGCCCACTGCGTCCCCAAAGACAGCCCACTTCTTCCCGTTTTGCTGCCCGGTGCAGCCGTGACTTTTGACGGCTTCCTGCTCGCAGCCAGCTCCACACTGTTGTTGGCAAAATTATCTTCTTTCTGCCGCTGCCATGACCTGCCCTCTGCACAGGGCTCTCTGCCTTTCCCCCTCGGTGCCCTGAGCCTGCTGCTGGCCTTGCCTCCCTCTGCCAGCGATGGGGACAGTCTGGCCCAGGGACAGGGACTGTCCCCTTCCCTCCGGGAGGTGCAAGTGCTGCAGGCAGGGCAGGACGGGCAGGCTGACTCCTCCCTGCCCCTCCGCTCCCTCTCGATAAGCATTTCTATAAGGTAGGCACAGAGTAAGCCATGCTTGGGTGAACTGAAAGACTCTCCGTTCCCATCAGGATAAAATTGCTGATTTAGCCTCTCGCCACCTAGGCTAGTGTCCATGGCTAATTTGACTTCATAAGCCATATCACCACGTTTTCTCAAGGAGGCTGAGGTTAGAACAGCTTTATTCTCTGGTTTCCTATCATGAGAGGGAGGAGAACAAAGAAGCTTAAAATTAAAGTGTTGCCAGGAACAGCAGCACACTTGTCAACAGAATTCAGGAATAGACGTGCAGATGCAACCGCACACTGCCAAGCTCCTCACATCTGAGACTGTCTGGGGTAAGATTTCCTTTAAATGCTCCATTTCTACTGGGTATCAGCAAGTGCGAGACAGTGGAAGTTGCTTGTTTAAGTCAGAATTTAATGCTGTGGAGTCTCACAGGCTGAGGAAATGGTGAGTAAACCTATCTACAAAAGGGAAGTTGGTTATTTTTCTCAGTAGTGGTCAGGACAAGACACTGTGATGAAAACGCAGTGCTCCACGCACACCGTGAAGAACCAGATGAGGTGGTCTTACCAAGGGTTACACAGCTGCTTCAGAGAGGGTTTTTCCCAGCCCAGCCACACTGTCTCATACAGCACGAAAAGCAGTTTGATCATCTCCCATTGCTGTCCTGGCTCTTCCCTTAGCATACACTCTGGGAGGGATAATTAAGCAGTTCTTTGAGACTTTGGCATGTCTGTGATGGTATATGCTCCTTGTGCAGTGCCATCATGCTAATTCTCCTGCTAAAATGCCTTCTGCATCAGTGAGGTCAGGACTAGAGGCCCTGCAGTACATCCTCCTTGACAATACATGTAACAGCCAGATTCTTTGTGGAACAATCCAGCTTGCAGGTAGACATCTTCTACTCCCTCAAAAAAAGCATCACTTTGAAATAAACAAAAAGCAACATACGAGAATTTCAAACAACGCTAGCTTTCCTTTGGGAGTGCCACTTCGGGCAGCACTTATTGTTTGTGTACCCATTTGTACCCACAAAGTTTTGTTCCAGGAAGCAGCAACAGCATCACTCATTACTTCAGCCTGTTTGCCTTTACCGAGACAGCGCGGCATTCCAAGAAGATAGCATCATTTCCCAGGAAATCTTTACACAACAGCAGGTTTTCTTCTGTTGTCAGAGACTTTCCTGGCATGCAATGTACTGTGGCAAACAAAGCTCCAAGCGTCACCTCCAACATCACCGCTTTTATGACCACCAGTGTACAGGAGAGAAGGAAGAAGACTACAACCAACATTGCTTTGGTGCTTGTGCTTTAGTTAATCCCTCCTTTCAGAAGCTGCTGGAAACTGTTGCCTGAGGCAAGATCTCCTCTGCTGGCTTAAATTAGACAGAAGGTTGGAGAATCATGATACACTTCTTACACTTTAATCCAAATGTCTACACTTGTTATAAAATTAATAATAAGTTTACAACTTGCTAAAGAAAAAAAGGAGTTTTCTTTAAGCAGTAAGTGCTGGCTGGACACCCAAACCCAAAGTTGCTTTGACAAATTGGAACATATTCAAAATAGGGGATGCTGAAAGTGTTAGAGGCAGATTCCATGGTCAAATTCAACAAAGCTGCCTGAACTCAAACCAGTGGTGTTTGCCCGTGCCTTCTGGGAGGTATAATGCAGAAGATCCAAATATAGATCCCCAAAGCCCCAGGGTGCTCTAGTGAGTAGCTCTAAGTGAGCTAACTCTTCAGCCTTCACCATTGTTTGGCTGTTTTCAACAGCTGAGAGAAAACTGAAGAGCAAAGTAGCATGAGAGGAGCTAACTGTAATAGCTGTCTCAAGTGGAGTGTGTTAAATGGGAAGGAATAGGAAGGAGACCTCTTTTAGTTAACAGAACTGCATTTCTCAGCTCTGTAACTTTACACATCTCATCTAAAATTTGCTTGTTTGGTGCTGTCACTAAAAATAACATTCCTTTTAGTATCTGATCAGTGAGAGGTGAGAGAACATGCTGGGACACTGCACATTTCTCTACCAACTGGAATTCCTGCAAGAGCCGAAGATGAAATATCAAAATTCAAAAATATCACACTCCCATCAGCACTGCCCCCACACATCAGAAGGGGAAACTGCAAAGGTGTTTTCCTCTATTCCTCTATTTTCCTCTATTCATACATCTCAGATGCCAACTACTTCCAATGTATGTCTGCTCTCCTGAGAGGCTGTGCAGCCGTTCAGTTGTTGAAAGCCCCAGCTTGTACAGCGAGTCTGTAGGTTCCACATCCTGCACTGATGTCCATATGGAGGTTTATGTCCAACGGGGCAAGTGACCCTTTTTTCAGTGTGCTTCTATAAACATAAAGATCATAAACATCTGTCTTGCATTCAGGCCTTCTCAGCTATTCTGAAGACAATAGTTCATCTATCCTCCAGTTGCATTATGTCTGTGCGAGGCACCATGGTTCTCACAAGTCTGAGCGAAACTCTGGCTGCTTTGAGGGACTTACCTATCCCCAGACTAGAGATAATTTCAAGGTCTTGAAAGCTACTGGCTTCTAATATTGCTTGTGGCAGCTTCAGAGTGAAAGGCAGCAAATCCCTGTAAAAAAGAAAAACAGTGAAAAACCAACAGAATAAACCCTGCAATTGTTAGGAACTCCAGATTTTACTGTTGGTTTTAGTGATTGAATTGGCTCACAATTTCAGCCCTGTTCTGTAAAGTCCTGGGTGCTGTCAAAGGAAGATCTCATGGCCAGTAAGGCACCATGGACATTGTGCCAGCCTGGCTCACTCTGATTTCACAAGAGATCACCAGTGATGCTTCATGCTGTGCCGATGGCTTAATCACTGTGTCTTGGCTTCTTCCTCTGAAAACAGCAGGAACACCTCTCACCTCAGGGGAGGCCAAAAGGTTGAAATACCTTCCCATGACAAGTGAGGTGTTGCAAATGGCAATTATTGCAATTAGAAAAGCCATTCTTTTTGGTGTGGAGGGGATGATTTGCAGTCCTTTTTGTTTACCTCTCTGTCCCCACCCTGCTTCCTCTTTTGAAAGTCAGTGTAAGGCACAGGGACCTGGCCGGACACAGTGGGGTTAGGGAAGGAAGATGCCTCCTGGGGAAGGGTAGTCCCTGGGTGAAGTGACAGACAACAATGAAGTGCTGCATGACACTGAGAAAACATGTATCCCTCTAGTCTCCGCTCTCAGACTTCTGACTGCTTGGAAAGATGCTGTATTTTTACTGAAAAAAAGATACAGTTTCTCAGAGGACGTTAGTTGGGTTTCACTGAAACACATCCTAAGTCTTAAATAATTTAACGGAGCGCTTGGGCTGGCGGTGAGCTGTTCAGGTTTGCCTCTTGCCCAATGACAATTTGCTAAACCTGTTCCTACCTCAGTTCCCATTCTAGCAAGGACTAGAAAAGCCAGTAATATTAGTCCCTAAAAGGTAGCAAGGAATGGCACAGGTTCATTTTACACATTAAAAAGTTTAACAAAATGTTCTGCAAGCCGCAGGAAATTATTTTAGAAAAAGCTGCCTTTATGAGCAGGTGGTCTCTGCTACACAAACGCACACCCTAAAACAGCGTGTGCCTGCAGACCTGGAGAGGACCAGTCTGTTGACAGATGAATGCAGGGGGGCTATTTTTGCCCTTATTAGCAGATACATATCTTACTGATGTACTGTGTACTCCATGGGTTCTCTGGGCACCACTGAGCACTCTGTTGTTACACTGATTGACATAAACTGATGTGATCCCAGGATTTTTTTTTTCATGGCAGATATCAGGTTTAAAAGAGGAAGAGGGTCATGGACCTTCTGCTTTCTTTGTTCGCTATTGTTATATGCGTAAGTAGTTCCCTTCTTTTGCGTTTTTTTAGTTTGTTTGGTTTCTTTTTTTTTTGGTAGAAAAATACATCTAAAAATCAGGAAATACTAAGACATTATCCTAACAGAAAAAAATCTGGTTTTATTCATGGGGCAGCAGCTTGCAGACCAGCCACCAAGTCACCTGTCACCTACAGGTGTTATTTTTGTGATCTAATGTCATCTAGCCAGGCCAAATTTTCTTTTGAGAAGAGCCTATCAGCCCTGACAAGCCATTTCCAGCTATTTATAGATGACTGTTTACTACAGCCCTGAGAACAGGCCTCTCCACTCACCATCATGGAAAGCTCCAACAAGCTGCCAGCAAATGGTAGGTCAGTGCCTAAGCAGCATTTTCATTACCTGCTTCTCTCAGAAAATTATTCCCTATTTCCTTGTGTTAGACAGTGACCAGAGAAATCACATGAACCATCTGAATGTGTATTTGACACTCAGAATTAACATCTATAACAGGAACTAACAGAAAAGCTTTTGTTTCTGGGAATCTTTCTTAAGCCATGATCCTTTCTGCAGGAAAGCAGAAGTGAGCAGATTTTCCCTCCCATCAACAATTTGATTAGAAATGCCTGATTCTTGTTTGCATTTGGACTCTTCTTTGCTCCTTTGGTAAGACAGAAATCTTTATATGTAGCCAGGGGTTAATTTATGCCCAGCCTATAGGGTCTATACACATCTAGACGGCTAAACGTCTTTTCACTGGTGGGGGTAAGACAGAGCGTGGTCCCCGGCACGCAGAGAGGAGTCCTGGCCCAGCAGCGTTCAACCTGGCTGGCTGCAGGAGCAGTCTCCGAAACAGTGCGACTACTACAGGCTGAGTAAGCTGCAGCACGCCGTATCATACCATAGATAGACCGTTCCTACTATGTGACCTAACCAAGTCAACTAACATGACTGCCGTGTAAACATATTTCCATCTAAGAGCAGAAAGTAGATTCTGGACAACTACTTTAAGAGTCTTCTGAGTTTATACAGGGGAGGTCAAAGTTTGCATCCAATGCAAAACCAGCCCTGATGCAGCAGGAATGAGGTAAGCAGGTTGTGGAGGTATCACTGCAGCGTGCTTAGCACAAATGCACAGATTAGAGGAGACTGCAGACACAGAGGTTTAATTACACAGAGGGACTCATCGGCTGCCGATCAAACCTTGCTCTAATGAAAATGACCTTACGGGTCTTTCCCATCTCTGTGCCCACTATGTTTGGTATTTCTGCGCTAAGCAAACAATGAAGGTCTATTCTTCATTGCTTTATTTTATTTTTAAATTCTGGCTAAAGAACAGGAATTGTTTCAGGACTACTTTCCTTGGCAGATACCCCATAGGTGATTAATTGCTCTGAGTCTCCCACAGGCAACAGTCTGCTAGCAGGTTTGCTGAGCTGCTGCCAGGTGTCTATGGATGCTTAAAGCTGCTTTTAATAAGAGATGGTTAATCCAGTACCCCTGTTCCTCTGTGCCCTGCTAGCCCCAGTCCTGTGCCTCAGTCCTTCGTGGGTGCAGCCCTATGGACCTCCCTCAGACAAAACTTCCAGCTTCAGGGACAGATGTGGTTGTGGTGTGCCTGGGTAGAAACTGGGTGATCTGGCCCCATCGTAGATACTAGCATGTGAAATTGCTCCTGGTCTGGCAGGTTAGAGGAAACTGCAGGAAACAGCAGGGGCTGTGCTGTGACTGGATACTGGGGAAAGGCAGTCCAGAGGGGAGCGCGAAGTGACCCCTCCGTGGAAGCAATGAATCCAACTCACCTACTGACACAGTAGAAGGCAACCAGTTTGAAGACATCCTCAAATACAAGGACAGATCCTTCCAGGTACAGGACTAATAAAAAATAAAAAAGACAGTCAGCAACTGTTTTCTTTGAGCTGTATGGTAAAAAAAAGCTGATGGATTTGGCTCACACATCTTGTATTCTCTCAATGTCCAGTATTTGCATGGACTAATATGAAGAAGCATTAAAAAAATGGCTTCAGATGGCCAAACACAATGAGATTCTTCAGGAAAACACTAGAGAAGAAATGTCTCAGCCTGGCTTTCTGAATCGTTAGCTCAAGATATCAGAGTGTTGTGACAGCAATAAAAACAATGGGAGAAAAAGACCCCAGGTCACAGCCAAAGGGTTCATTCCAAGCCCATCTATCTCTAAGGATGCATATCCGCAATGCATTGTGACCTTGTGACTCTCCATGCTGGAATCTGGTTTGGTCTGGATGGACAAAGTGCTTTGAAGCAAAAAAAAAAAAATAGAAATTACTGTTTCATTACTATGTGTGTGGGCCCTGACCCGGGTCACGCAGGCAGCGTGAGCATAGCCTATTTGTATCTCTCCTGTCTTCTCCCTCCCATTGTGTTACACAGCAACAGCACTTTCCTTTAAGTGGCAAAGTACAATCTACACCACATTGCAGAGTTCTTCAAGATGACCTCCTTTATAACAGCATGCTATGGCATTGTGTAGCCCGAATCTCACATGTTATTATAGAGCTTTTGGCTGCTAAGCTAGAAAAAATTCACCGGCCAATGGAGAAAATTTCACATTGACCGATAACCCAAGGCAGAGAGAAAGAGATGGATCTGAAGGAGGGAAGTGTCCATCTTTGCTTCAGCTTTATAATCTCATAAATTGTCTATTCCCATATGTACACAACACACCATCACAAACAGAGAGTGACAGGTTTAAGGAAATCTGCGGTGCAGTCTCAAAAATGCTTGCTTACTGGTGGTGGAGAACTGGAGCCCCAGAGTTGCACCGCTCCTGCTACAGGAGCATGCCAGGAGTCCTTGGGGAGCAGGACCAGCTCACACCCCCGCAGCGGTGCCCGCAGCCACTCCGCATCTTCCTTCGCTCTGTTTTCTAGGCCACCCTTCAGAGCTGTGGACATGAATCTCAGCGTCCTCAGCCTGCCATGATTCACAGCCCTGTGGAACATCTTCAGCTCCTTGCCCTGCCTGCCTGGTTATAAGCTGCTCTACAAAGCAGGACCTCCAGCACCTGTGGGAGGAAGACATCTGCCTGGCTTTCCTCTCCCCCAGCTCTGTGCACTGGCTCTTGTTCTCCAGCCAGCAGAGAATCCCACTGGAAGGAAACGCTCAAGCTTGTCTCTTGTTCAGCTTCACAGTTCATTCCCCAAACAAGGCATTTCCTCCTTTTACTTCTCCCTCTGTCCTAGCCCAGGCTCTGCACGTTGCTATTGTGGGTTGAATACGCTAAAGTAGGCTTTTTTTTTATAGAAGCAAAGGCTGTGTAATTCTCAGAAGTCATTCCTAACATCAATTTGTGTTGGATCAGCACGAACTGATCAACCTCAGTGTGCACACTGATACCAGACTGCAATGTGGAATTTCAAACATACTTTGAGCAAAACAGTCCCCTTCCTTTACTTTTCTCCCATAGCTAGAAAAATAAATGTTCAGCAAGTTTTTTTCTTTTTCCTTAGTAAGAATCATGTTTCAGTCAGGGATTTTCATTAAACATCTACCATTCCCAATTCTTATAGCTTGAAATACATCTGCTTTGCAGCTCTGACACAGGAAACAAAAATAAAGACAAGTGCTGTTCCAGAGAATGAACCAAAACCCAAGAGTCTGAACTCACTCGAATCTCCAGCAATTAAATAAAGCCCATTGTGTGGACGATGCTTTTGAGGACTTCTTTCCTGTTAGGATTGGGACTAAAGTCTATTTCATGGCCAGGAAGCTTTGCTGCTTGGGAGCTTGAATTTTAGACAAAAGAATATTAGTCTGACCCCTCAGTGTCAGGAGTATCCACATAGAAGTGCCTTGTCACCATACAGCTCCTCCTCCTCCCATATATATTTAAGTAGCATAAACCATCACAAATCACCAGGAATTATACAGCTAACACAGTCTAGGTACAAAGGCTGCTGGAGCTTGAGGACAGGAGCTTTCAGCAGGTGGTATATAGAAACTGGACTGTGCCTGGTTTGCTCTGAGAGGTCAGAGAAGGTAACAAAATCAAACATATTTGTCAGCAGACTGGAATTCATCATACAGAGACCCACAGCTCTGCCGGGACATTTTTGGGTGGCCTGCAAACAAGCAAGAATAGAAAAACACTGCTTTAGATGGATCGTTACTGAAAGTACAAGCACCATCAGGACCAAAACTCTGCCCAAAATGTATTCTGAACAGTGACCGTATCAAGCAGCCTGTGCAGGACTATGGCAGCCACTTGGACCCACTCCCAGCACAGCTCCCATGGGGAAAGCCTTGCAATCATGTGGGGAGAAGGTCTTGCTCGGGAGAAACTGTAACACTTTTTCCTTAACCTGTTTTTATCTAGACACCTGCTGACCACCAGCAGGCATCACTGATAAGCAGTGCTTCCTGACCGCTTTGCTCTCGGGTGGCAGATGGTGGGATCGGTATAGGAACATCTCTTGTAGGAATGGTTGTCATTCGCTTGTGGAGACCATTAAGTGGGTCCTGCTGCATGTTTCTGATTCTTGAAAAGATGCAGAAAAAATAGCAAGTTTGTACAGCTAAAAGGGCTCTGCTGACTGCTGGGGACAACATCTCTCTCCCGCAGTGCCCTCAAGGCACCCTGCTCCAGGAAGACAGTGAGGAAGAGGTGCTTTTCTCTGGCTGTGGACGTGTTGCTGGTAGCTGGGGACATTGCACTGACATGAGCACTGCTGCTCAGGGAGGGATCATGATGTTGCCATTTATAGAAACTCATGACTTTTGCAAAAGCTACAAGCAGACACTCTTCTGCCAGGCTGCTGTAATCCTGCTGAAAACTGCAGAGCCAAAAGTCACTTTTCTTGGGCTCATAAAACTACACCCAGGGTACCAGAAAAGCAAGGAAATCTCTATATCTCACCAGAACAGTGGCAGGATGTCAAGAATATGATCAAAAGCAACAGCAAAAATAGGCTGGGTTCTGTGAGACAAACATATTGCCACAACATATTGAGTTCTACCTGGTATTTAGAAGCCCACGTAAAATACCCACCTTCAGGAAATAAAAGGGGAAATGTATAGATTAATGGGCAATTTTGAGCAGTCTGAAACAAAGATATCAGAATTAATTGAAAAATATTTTATGGGTGATGGAAGCGTTAGTAACATGAATTAGTGGTTCACTGATGACCATACTCTGTTTTGTGTTCTTTGTGCAACTCAGTAAGTCAACAGGACATGGCCAAGTTATAATTGTCTCATCTTTCCCTTTACTACACCAACATGCTCTGAAGAGTGTCATCTTCAGGCACTGACTGCAATCTGTCTTCATGTTTCCCGTACTCTTCAGATCTCCCCATCATTTCTCCATCCAGATGCTGATGTTTTTGAGTCACACTGTCCCTGGGCATTCTGCCTGCCTTTCCTCTTTCATTTTTCCCTGCAGAATTGTGTTTGCTAGTTCTGTTGTTCTGGTCACATGGACAAACCACCCTAATTTCCATCTTGTTACTGCTTACATAGGCTCACGGGACTCAATTACTTCAGCTTCTTCTTCTCTAATGGCACTGTTAGTCCTATTCACTGTTTTTGATATCTGTGTAATCCTTCAGAGACATATGAATTCAAAGATACGAATTCCTTATTCTGCAGCAGTTGTGTTGACAGAGAACTGCTGAGAACACAATCATCCTCAGAAGTCCTGCTTGGATGTGCTTGAGATGCTCTTATCTTTCCAGATTCTGGCAAACTGTGAGATTTGTCATCATGGGAGTGATACCACTTTTCTATTTCTATTTTAAGATGTAAGGTTATAACTCCAGAGTCTCCTCACCACACCTCTCACTGGCGTTTCCCTGCTTTAAGTCTCTGGCCTGATACCAAGTGGTCATGACCTTGCTTGCACTGACCTTTGCAGTAACCAGCACTGGCCAGCTTTGTTGCTGTTTTGCTACTCTCAGCCCTCTGCTCCCTCTGAAGATGGGATCGCTCCACAACAGAGGTTACCGACTTTCCTACTGCTGGATGCTGACATTCCTAGCTGTTGCACGGGCCAGGTTAGCAGTTTCCTGCCCCTGGGGAATGAGCCCTGGGTATTGTAATAGAGGACTGCAGGGACTATCATAGGCCTGATGTTGTGTGTGTCACAATACACTGTGTTTGTCGTACCTGCCGTGCTTTACAGAGATGCTTAAGACCGTGATGTAACTTCTTCAGGTTACTGGTCAGTTCTCTGAGCACGTGCAAATCTTCTTCTGGCCCTCATTCATGCACTAGGCTAGTGGTAGTATTAAGAGAAAGAGCTTCAGCTGGATAGAAGAAATTTAGATTACAGTGGTAGAAGTCCTCAGGGTGTTTATGGTGTCTTTCTGCAACAGCTCTGTTTGTTTAAAAGTTCCTAGTATCTGCCCCGACATTGTTTCTCGTATTACTTTTTGATGACCTTCTGGACAGTATTGTATGGCCTTCAAGTGCAGTGTTCTTGTAAAACACTGTCACTGTTTGTCTGTTTTCATTTATCAAGGCCTTTTTATTTCTTCTGTAATCTGATGCCTCTGAATCTTCCATTCAATGCCTAAGCTGTAGTTTCCTTTTCGGTTGCACAGTTCTAGCCTGTCTGGGGCAACCCAGGTCTGTTTTGTCTTTCTTGGCTTTCCTAGTGATTCTTCCATGAAACTGTCAGTTGTTTCTATTTTTTCCCTCATCAAGGAAAGGCAGAAACTTCCCTGTTTTGGACGGCTGCCAGAGTCTTCTGTTGCACATCCAGATCATGCTTTCTCGCAGGATTTCAATTTTATGGTTTCCTACAGAGTTTAATCTTTCTGTCCATGATGAAAAAAGAATCACTGATGGTGGCAGTTCCTGCAGTATTGAAACTAATGAATTATGAAAGTGATAAAGTGGTAATGAGTTTGGGTCTTGAGTGTAAGAGAGATCTATTTTTAAACTATGTTTTTCACAAAATATAATTGTATTGTGCAGAGCGAAATTAATGCTGTTAAAGAAGATGCAAAACACTTTGGCTTTTGCACTCTTCTCAGGCTGGGGTTGAGTGGAGGGACCCTCGGCAGAGTGCTCTGTTTGTGTGCCGTGTCCGTGTCCTGGTGCTAAGAAAAAAGACCATCCTCACATGTAACAACAGCCACAGAGCTCTTGGCCGCTCCACTGTATTTCGACTCATCCACATTCACCCATGAAGAAGAGCATCACCTTGGTGTCCACTCAGATTTTATGTCTTTAGTTCAGCGTGAACTCTTGCTGCTGCCTGATCTCATTGCCTCTGCTGCAGAATGCTTGAGCAGAAATGTGTTACAGTCATTTCGCGGCTGTTTCCTCCTTACTGCGATTAGTGTTTCAGCAGAGGTTGAGAGGGTGGCTCTCAAGGGTACTTCAAGCACAGCTGACCCAGCTAAGAGAAAAGTGTCACAGCTCCTCAGTGCTTGCCTTACCCGTGTCCATGTGAACAGTCCCGGCAGGCCCACGGGCACTGCCAGCCATTGCAAGGGTTAAGAGCAGAGCACAGTCTGGCGAATGGCTGTTCAGTTTCAAAGCACTTCCCTTCCTTCTCAGATCCTCACCCTGCAGTTCCTTTTCGGTGCTCAAATAAACACCTTAAAGTCTGTGGAAATTCCATACCTGGTTTGCGCTGTTTCTTCAGCCAGAAGCTGGGGAGACTAAGGACTTCTTCCCAGGACCAGAAGGCAACATGAGGTTTGGCTGGAGATGTAGCCATGCAGGGCTACACATCTTGCTCTGAGACAGCAGGGATGAGGGGGAAAACGTGGCCTTTCTGAAATGTTGAGGACTGAGAGAGCTCCCGAGGACACCAAGTGGAGTAGGTGACACGTTCGATTGGTGTGATCCCTGCTGTAAGCAGTTGAGCACTGTTGGGGGGGTCATTGCTGAAGAAGTCACATTTTCACAGGTTAATTCAGCATCCACCCGTACGATTCCAATGGCAGTACAAGATTTACGCTGCCCAGCACGGTGATTCAAACTGCCAGGGCTCAGGGCTAAGGCTGACAAGACAAACTGGATGTAGATACTTGCAAGTTGCTCTCAGAAGGCAAATTTCTTTGGTAAAACTTTGTGAAGTAAACGAAGCTTTCAGATATATAAAGTCTCCTCTGTGCCCCATGTAACAGGAAAGGATGCTATGATTTGAAATTCTGGGGGTTTAGTTCTTAGAATCAATTTCCAGGTCATATAGGTAATCATGAGAATCAATCCTTATGTGAAAAAAAATGTTATCATACAGAAGAATTTTATTAAGAACCATTTTTTCCATTTACTTTAGAGAAAAGTTTATTTCTCTCGCTCTGAGATACATCATGAAATATTATAGAGCTGAGGTTAATCACATAGAAAAAGGAAGTTTTCTGAGCATTTTAAGGGAAGCCATCCAGTACCCAGAACCACATTCTGCGTGAGAGACTTCCAGGAAGAAAGACTATATTTTCCAAAGGCGAGTGATGAAAGGGACTTACCCACTCTGAAATGGCAGAGGTAAGAGGGTGGACAATAAAGGAAAAAATGCTATTTCTACTTCTGAGAACTGCAGTCCCACCTAGTTGCCAACCTGGTGGAAGAAGGTCTTCTGATTCCCACTCTTCTGAGTGGGATAGATCGCAGTCTCACTGACTTTGAAGGTCCTACTCAAAGGTCAAAGTACGAGGTCCTTACTGCCCTCACTTTATTTCAAGCAGTATCTTATTTACTTCATTTACAAGTCTAAACTCTCATTTATTATGCTCTTTAATGTCTACAGATGGCAAACACTGTCCAAGGGCAAAAATTATAATTTGTTCCAGTTTAGCCACTGAGACAAGGGCACTGGTATTGTGGGTACTGATTTAGAGTAGCTGTTTTAAAACCAGTAAGCTTTTTGGGTTATGTTCAAGGTATTAAGCAGCGTAGGGTAAGACAATATTATCCTAGAACAGCACACATAGTCTCTAGCTCTGATTACACACAGATTTTGCATGATGCCTCTTGGGAGTGAAAAATAAGGAAAAAAAAAAAAAAAAGCCAAAGTGAGGATTAACAAAGCTAACAAGACCCTGAGGACTTCTTTCCAACAGACTTTCCCTACTATCCTATCAGTTTAAAGCCTACGGTAAAAATGAAAATGTTTGCATGGAGAGAGGGGAGGTAACTCTTCAGGGTGAGAGTTTAGAAAAAAAAAGAAAAACAAAACATCCGCTATAAGCAACCAGAATGTTTCCAAAACAACTTGTAAACCACACAGAAACCTGGCACTGTAACATCTTGGAAAAGCAGCTGCACAAGTGTCTTAGGTTTTAAAAGCGTTTTATGTTTTAAAATAAGCAGTGTATCAAAGCGATGTGGAACTCGGCTCAGACAAGTGGGACTTGGTGACACTTTCTGCTTTCCTTGTGCATGCCTGCATTTAGAAGAGAAATTATGAACTTGCACAACAGGTTATAAACTATGTCCTCATGCCGTATTTTACAACATCCCCCAAGCCCTTGGTCGCTGTTCTTGCCAAACCAAGATTCTGGGCTCCTACTTCAGAGTAGTCTCCTGAGCGGGAACTCCTTGACACTAACTCAATTTTCAGGGTTCATAACAATCGGGATAATGGAGAACTCATCCTTGCCAGGCAGACTAACCTTGGGAAGACATCTAGGTTAGACATCCTTAGGGGACTAGAAATCATTCAGTCTGTATCTCCAGTCAAACTACAGACGGCAGACCAGGCAGTGATAACGTCTCCTGTGTCCTTATAATGGCCCACACAGAGGTGGCCTTTGGCTTTGCATTGCCTGTGGAGGCAGATGAGATCCAGCAGAAAGCAACAGCAAAATCGCATCCCTTGAGCTGGAGGCCAGGGCTGAGGCAGAGCTGCCCAGTTCTCCCACACCATGGGGTGGACTTGCTCAATGGTAGGTTTTTCATGCCAAGAAGCTGCATAGGTGAGAGCAGATTTTTCTCGCTAGTGAGAAACATGCATAAACAGGGGAAATTAGCCCATGCTGAGCCCTGAGTGATGCAGGCAGATTGTTATCTGTGTCTGAGCGAGGCTAATCGGAAGATAACTAGGGCAGCTGTACATCTTCAGAGCTGTCACACAGACATACCATCGGCAGCAACAGGAACCACTTTAAAAGATAACATTCGTCAGTCTACTCTTCTTAACAGCAAGGTGTCTACCACACTGAATAGGAGTCATTTGCCATGGGAAAATAGAATACCAGCCTGCATGCCCAGAGGCCTCCTTACATGCAGTCGAACTGCTGAAAATTTGAAGCTTACGGTTAACTACATATTCAGCTTTTCCAGTCTTCCCTGCTAAAAAAACACAAACTTACATTCATCGACTAGCTAATCCTTGAAAAAAGTAGTCTTGGCCAAGTTCTGTTGCTGAAATGTATGATTTGCTTAATTGAGATGGAATTAGGGAAATCAGCCATTTTTTGGCAAGAGAAGAGAAGAGAGATCTTCTCTCCCAAGGGCTTTGATAACTCTGTTGGTATTTTTTCCAGCACATTTCTCCTTTTTCAGGCTAGTCGGGCCCAGAGCTGACAACAGCTTCTTACTTCACCTCAATCACACACTCCATCACGCAACAATAAAGGAAAACATTCCTCTGAAGTAAACTGGAAAAATTGGCTTGCCTCACAGTACAGCAGTGGAGTTGCCTGTCTGAGTATACAGAAAGAATACAAAAAATGACTGAATAGGAGTGTTGGTACCTCAGTGCTGAACAAAGTCAAGTGCTTGGCAGGCAAAGGGCCCCTCTGCAGCCTGGAAAATACAGTGCTGGCCAGGAGCTGGGCTTGTTCAGGGCCAGTGGCGCGTGGCTGGCCAAGCCCCTTCAGCAACCTGTGCTCAGCTCCCAGTCTATAAAATGGGTGCAGTAACACCGACTGCCTTGGGAAAAGTCAGCTGAATTCAGCTCGGCAGGGGCAGCTCCTCAGCACGGTGCCAACAATGCTCTGCCTTGAGGACCTTGACTGCCACGGGGCAATTTGGCTGTGGTTTTGCACAGACCTCCCACCCTTCCCGACAGCGCTTGACCCTGCCTGCAGCCTCCTCTCCTCGCACCATGGGGAAGCTCTGCTGGGCTCCTGCCTCCACGGGCAGCCTCTTTCCAGCTTTGCCCAGAGCATCTTGGAGGCTCACACAGTCATCCAGCACTACAAGATGTGGCCCCATCCTTGGCCTCCTACTGCCCCTCTCCATTCTGCTCCCAGACCTCTGCCTCCAGCCTGCCACCCACCTCCCCCCCCGCAGTCACCAGCTGCCCCTTCACCCCCATGTCACTTTCTTCTCCTTTCCAGACTTTATTTCACGTAACCCAGGACATGGCAGCACCTCTAAAGAAGCATTGCCCCACCATACAGTCCTACTTTTCCATCCCCATGTCTGCACTGCTCACTCCTTCCCAACCATAACCTCCATGAGGGAGAGGAAGATGGGGACCAGAGGGACATGAGACCATGGACACATGTGGCCAGTGGATGAGGGACGGCAAGAGTGCTTCTCATGATAGTGTGTGACAGCAGTGTCAGCACAAAGTTACAGCCTGAACTCACCTAAAACCTGGCTCCTCTCCTAGGGACAGTGCCCACACCCTTTTCCATCTACTTTACTTGTGTTCGTGAGACTGCAATACCCTATTAGTTACTGGGACTACTGTTGATTTTGCCTTATATATATATGTATATATATATGTATTCAGTAAAATCATATTCTATAGTAAACCTGAAGTTGAAGATGCTTAATGACCTTTCTAGCTGGCAGACAAGTCTCCAGGGCAGCTCATGAGTTGGTTGCCATGGCAGTCCTCTCTTTGTCTGCTTTATTGCTGAATAGCAGCATGGGGTATAAAAAAAATATATAAATAACTTGATCTTTTCACTCTGTAATGTCAGGTTTAGCCTCTCATCTATTCAGAGGAAATCAGAGCTATAAATAGTCCTACCCTGCTTTTCATACCTTAGTTTACAGTATGAAGTATTCTTCTTTCCGGTGTTGAAAGCTTCAGGGTTTCCACTCAAGGAGGTCAACCATTTCAGTTAAAGTGACCATTTAAAAAAGAACTATGGTACCATTACAGGGATAACAGAAGTAATCAAATATACTTTCTGATGAGCCCTTCTGCCTACCCTCTGATGAGCCAGAGATTGTCTCCAGAGGTTCAACTTGGGAAAGACAGGATGTACATTTACTCCTTGGATTGGCCTACTCCAACTGAAAAGTTCCTTTAGCATTTGTGCAAAAACTATCCAGGAGCCTTGCAGTGCTATTAACTCCACATGATGGAGTCTATCTCAGCCTGCAGCAAGCTTAGCTCTGCAGTATGCAGAAGGGCGTACAATTGCATCTAAAGGGCATTACCGGGCCTTTTCAAGCACACTGAGATACCTCATATGAGTTAATTCAACTGGAAATGTGCACTAAGTAGACTGAGCACATTCTCTCCTTTCCTCCATACACAAGGTATCTACCAAAGAAAAGAAGTTTTGGGGGAGATCGCAGGTGAGACACTAACCTAGGAAATATTTATGGTTTATTTATCCTTTTCCACCACCATCCTTTTATAAATCTTAGCAGTATTTCTCCCAGAACTTGGGTCTTAGAGAATGGGAACTGCTTTTCTGCTCTTCTGAGACATCCCTTCTGAGAACTGCCGTCTGCCCTGAGCTTGCCCACAGACTGACTCAGGCTCACTGGCTGGTCCCCTCTCATGGGATCACTCAGGCTGGCAGGGACCCCAGGAGGCTTCTAGCCCAAACCTCTGCTCAAAGCAGGGTCAGCCATGAGGTCAAACCAAGTTGTTCAAGGCTTTACCCAGCCCTGCTTTGAAAACCTCCATAAAAGTCTGCAAGTGCTACTCAAATAAATGGCTTCATCTCAGAAGTTGGTGCCATGAATACCTGCACATGCTTCAGTACATTCACTTTAGCTATGAAGTGAAAGATCCCATATTTCTGACCTCAGTCAGTACCACAGATTTCCACCTTTTCCAACTCCGTTCCAGTTCAGAAGGGATCCAAAATAAAAGCAATTAAAATTAATTTTAAAAATGGAAGATTGTCTTCCTATAGGTTGTTTTCCTGTATTTTCTGTTTTCTAAATCTTTAAGAAATTTTAAGGTTACATCTTTACTTTTTTTTTTCTGCAAATGTGATAGTTATTTCTTTTTCTGGAAAAAAAAGAATAAATTCTGTCTATCTTCATTCTACTTCCTGATTCCAGCAGGCAGCGTGTTAGCAAAAAGACTTGCAAAACTAAGGAAGCTATTGCAAGAACTGCCAACACTTCCACAAAAATACTCATATCACAAAGATCATTTGCACAACTGGCCACTCTCATTAAAGGAGCTAAATTGTGAGTAGGCTGTAGTGACTGAACTATCCTCCCATTTTTTTCTCATGACCTCATTCGTGCAATACTTCAATGCGGTTCGTGTGGGAAAATACCATCTGAATATGCTGTGCCGTGTTAGCAGTGAGGACTTTGGTCTCTGAGTTTGTTAATCCAGCCTCAGCAACATATATTAAAAGAAATGTTAACAAAATAAAACAAGGAAATCTGCCATAATGGGCCATATCTGGCCGTGGTGGCCAGGGTGCAAGCAGAGTCCATTATCAGCATCTGAAGGTGTTTGAGCCAACAAAGAGCATCTACTGAGCTGTTCCTAGTTGATCTGCCTCTTCTTCCCTGCCTGGTGCTCACTCAGTGAGTGCCCTCACACAGCAGTCAGACCTGCTGGCCCATGAAGGGACACAGGCAGGAATTTGTATCCCTTGCATCTGAGCTCGGCCATCATGCCAGGCATGCTCCCAGCCCTTGCCTCAGGCTGGCTGGGCTGCAAAGACCAAGGCTTTCAGCAGCTTTGTTTAGAGCTAAGCCTGCAAAGATGAACAAAGTCTATCCCTACGTTACTCTAATGCCCCTGGGTAAACATGCTGCTGCCTGATGACTGTTGTTTAATTACCATCTGTTACTGCTACAGGACAGTCAGAAGCACATGCCATTTTGATCCTGTGCAAATGGCATTAGTCTATAATAAAAGCTTCCTCCCCCAATGTGCTTTGGAAGGAGGAATGGAAGTGTAGAAGTGGCTGAAATAACTTGGTAATAATGGACAAAGTTGGTTTTGAGAGTTAAGCTTGCTTTCACAGTGTTAGACTGCACCTCTTCGGGATTATTAAGGCAAGAAAGTAGATTGTGAAATCATAGCCCTTAAACAATCTCTTCCCTTTTCCAATTGATTTCACCCTTCCTAAAATCCAGTGTGCAAAGGAACACCTTTGCTTGTCCAAATTACTATTTTCACTCCCAGCAAGGCCTGCCTGCCTGCTGCATCTAGACCTGCGTCTTCCTTCTGTCCTGATGGACAGAGCTCAGTGAGTGGTGGGTGTACAAAGTAGTCAGGTCCTCATGAACCTTCATGGCAAACAGATTTCCTTTGGTAAAAGCAGTTAGAGAATTAATCAGGCAGGTAAACTGCTGCCCTGTGTTTTACGGGACTTGTGGTCTTCTCCTAAATCCCTACTGTCTGTCTGAAGCATTTTCCTTTCAGGCCTCAACCTGCACTTCCTGAGCTTGGTCTAACTTGAAGAAAGGCCAAATAAGGTAACCAGGGCAAGACACTGGATTTCTTTATCAACATCTTTTTTGCTACCAGGCTTATAACTTTGCAGCAACACTCAGTTATTGCTCTTAAACTGCTTTTGAGTCCAGTAATTACCTGTATCTTTTCCATCAAGGTATATTGTGGGTCCTTACCACAAGCCCATACCATATAACCTCAAGTATAGCTGCTGTATAAGCCAGAAATTGAGTATAATCTACCATGTCCAATGGCACTGTGTCTCATCTTTCAAAGGTGGTATTAATCATGATCTGGACATTTTTGTGTTACTTTGAGATAATTTATTTTGGCTTTCCTGTTTGATTGCGTTAAGGTTATTTCAAGACCTCTGTTAGCCCCAGCTTGTTCAATGTTTGTCTCCAGAGAAGCTAGGAGGGTCAGAGCCGGCAAAGTTTTATTTTACATCTTAGAATTATTTCCTGTAATAAATGAAATAACCATACTACAGACAAGGGTTCACTACAAACCCCTCTTTCAGCTGGGCACTCATTGATTTTGGGGGTTCAACTCAGCCTTGGCCCAGCGCATTGGAAGAGATGCTTCTGAACAGCTACGCCTGGTAGCAGATTGTCCCACATGTGTACGATTTAAATAAGGAACAAGGACAGCAACTTCACAACATGGGCTCATGAACAGCCTTGGTGTAAGCAAAGCCAGCTGCAGCTACAGGGGAGGCAGGAGCATGATTACAAGAGCAGGCACCTGTGGCAGGATCAGGCCAGCCTCAAACCTTTGAGGACACAGCCCGAGGAGTTCAGTACTGACTGACTGACAACTCAATTCCATAGTTCTTTCTATAAAAAATTCTAATAATATGAATTGCAATTGCAGATACTTCTTCTGTTTAGCGTCATTTTGCATGTTTGGAAAGGAATCACATCCTCTTTTTTCATTACAGAAGAGTATGGAACACAATTTCTACACATTGTGCACCAAAATATATGTGCAAGACTCCTGAGAAGTATATGGTCAACTCATGTGTGTCATGAAATCAAATTGTTTTCAGCTATAATTCACAAGATTTCCCAGGAAAAAAAGGAAGCATTACACTCAGTATATGGTGCTAGAGCATTCTTCTATTAGAGGACTTTACCCCTGTGGCATGTGTCTTCATACCTCTTTTTGAAGGAAAAGCTACTGTCACCACTTGCACCAAATGATCTGTCATACTCAGATGCTTCTTTCAAGCTCTCAGTGTATGTTACTTCAAACATGCATATTTACTTTAAACATCTGATTCCTTTCTTTTCTTTTTAATACTGCTGCAATGTCACTGATGCCAGTGGAAAGATTTCTGACTGTATACACATACAGGGAAAGGCGAATCAGGACCTGAGGTTACAACTGATTTGCTGAGAAAAGCCAAGGGAGGAAATGGTGCTCAGTTCTTGAGCTATGTGATGCTATGAGTCCATTTTGGGATGAAGCAAAAGAGGGGACACTCTCAGAACTGAAAGCACACAAAGCGGTTGAGATTTTAGCAGAGCTTGAGAGGTATCTACCAACACTGCGTCCCTAAAGGGAAATCTTCTAACAAGCCTTCTGTCTGGGAGATTTCCACTGTTCTGATCCTTCAGGCTGAGAAGCAAAGCCACAGAGATCCAAGGCTTTGAAGGTTGCCGGGTTTCTCAACTTTCTGATGAACGATGTGGTATCTGCTGTTGGGTTTCTATCATACCTGCTGTTGAAGCCAGGCTTTAGCCTTCCTGTCTCTGGAGGAATTACAATCAAAGATGAAGAACCAGGAGAAAATTTTTCAAATCCAGTCTCTTCATTCTCCTGTTTTATGATTCTAAGGGCTACTTCACAGAACAGGTGAAAATTCCCCATGAAAAAATGGAAAGAGGTTTCATTTCTTGACGATCTTATCTAGTGGGTTCTTTGGGGATTTCCATTTAAAAAAAAAATCACAATTAAATCTGGTCTTCCTCTCAGAAAACTGTACTTCCCTAAACATCAACATCAACAAAGCAGATCTGACATGGGGAAAAGAAAGACAAAAACAATGATCCACCATTATTTGGAAGTGCAATGCTAGGAAGCTTCCAATTATTTTTTTTTACTTCATTGAATGGCCATCTTTACATGGATCTCAGGGGCTGGGCAGCAACCTCCATACTATCATTACGATACTGAGGAAAACCTCTTCAGACACTGTCTGAAAAGTAGGACGGGATAAGAACTGCTTTTTACAAACAGCCGAGCAGTAAAATTTGCTGCTTAAAGCTGCATATGGTGAGAGATGGACATAGCTGTAGAGATGGCACAGAGCAATCATATCACCTCTAAGGAGAGCGCATCCTTCTTTGTGTCACATATGAAGCTGAGATTGCACTGAGTCCTCATGAGAAGGATGAGAAGCAGCTGACAAGGTGCTCAAAAATAGTAAGCTGGGATGGGTTGCAACTTGAATTTTAACTTCAAGGGAGGATCCCCATAAAACCTGAACCATATATATCAAGGCAAATTCAGCTTTCAGTTTACATATGAATGCATCGAGCCTGTGGAGTCTAATGAGCTGAACCGAGGTAAAATGGAGAAGAACTTGTTCCCACTTCTTCAAACCCTTTAGGAGGAGTCCGCTCTCAGAAGAGCAGAGCAGATCACACAGATCATTGCTTATGTGTCAACTCAGAAAGTAAATACTAGGAGCAGGCCAGCAAAACCAAAGCTCCTTGTCCTCAGTACAGCTGGGAAGGGGCATTCTTGAATTGCAGAATTACAGCTGCTCCTTTTGAAGGGAACTGGAAGGGCATCAGCTCTGCTCCACTCCATGCAGACTTGAAGAGCAGGAAGCTATCAGGAGGATTCACCTCCCATGTTTGCAATGTTCAGTGGGAAGCTGAAGCTAATGTTCAGTGGGAAGCATCCTTTTAGCAAGCACAGAAGAAGTAAAGAGGGACTTTCTGAAGTTAAAGACTAGATGCCTGGAAATATCCTGCCAGTCTACAGTGGGACTCAGGCTATGCAGCTGGCATGCTTTACACACTGTCAGGAAGTATAACACTGAACTTTCAACAGACTGGCGTTCCACAGCAAGGAAATGTCTCTGGTCTGCAGTTACTCACGGCGGGCACTCAGAGGTCTCCTACCCTGACACTTACAGAATACCAGGGAAGACTGAAGGGCACTTCATTAAGCTAAGGCAATCCAGACGTACCAGGGTACTTAGCAAGGAAGCTCAGATTCTAGTTTTAATTCTTTTAAAGCATTGGGACAACAGGTAATTTTATTTCTTGAAAAAGCTTAGAAAGCGGTTAGAGTAATGTAGACAAAGCTAGTGTATCAGGTTACTTCGAGACACAGAAGATTTACCATCTCCCCTTGCGCCAGATACACTCCTTTGGCTTTACTAACAGGAATTAATATAGATTTCCTCTAAACTCAAAAGCCAGGCTGCTTGCCCTAAATGAGAAAGGAAGCAAAAGCATGACTGTTTCCATGCCCAGTGTGCTCCTGTCAAAGCCATGTGGGATGGAGAACTGAGAGGTTTTTCTACAGCTCAACACTGACAGAACTCAAGCTAAAACCGTGAATATCCACCATAGTAATGCACCAGCCTCGTGGCTACTGGGATCACTGCACATGTGATGGCAGTTCTCCTGCTTTTGGAATGAAAGCTAATTTTTAATTACCCTCTTCCACTTACTTTGCAATTCGTATGAAAGTGGTGGAAACTGATTTAATTTTTATTCCTACCAAAAAGCTGGGTCTCTGAACATATCCTTTGTGTTAAGTTAGTGAGAAATTAGAAATAGCAAGCAAGTAAGTTTGAAGAACATGCCGCAAAATTCTTTCTACCTACGCTAGTTCACCATGAAATTTTTGTACTACATTTACTTTACCTGTCCTTGAAGAAATCAGATTTTAAGCCACAGGACACAAGTCAAGAAGTAACATTTCTATAAATGACATTTTTAGGCTGGCTGAATTCAATTTTTAAAACTTTTATCCAAAGGAAAACTTGAATCATCAAAACCCAATTTGCCACCATGCAAAACCTAAGCCCTAGGTCAACTTCAAACAACTAAATAGAGAAAAACATGTCCGCGCCCTGCAGCTAACCCTTGCCCTTCTATTCTTAATCTGGACACCTGAAGATGTGGCACAAGGTTTGCTATTCCTGGCCTCATGCAGAAGCACTGAACACGTGTGGCATCTCCACAACTGCGTGCTCCAAGGTGCGTGCAGATGAGAGAGAAAGCTTTCCTGGGGGCACGCGGCAGCCAGGCAGGCAGCTGAGCTCTGCGCAGGAGCAACGCTGCGACAGCCTGCGGTCTGTGCTTGAGATTAGGGCAGATTAAGAGATTCACTCGTCCCTCTGTCTTTAAAGTCTGTTTATGATGCAGAGGTATGTAAAGAAACATATAAGGAGGAAAAAATTCATTTGAGCAACTGTCAAGGGGGAAGAAATAAGCCACAACACTGATCAACGGAAACACAAATGTTTTAGCAGAGAGTAAAATGTACACCCCAGGGAGCTGGCTTTGGGGCAGAGCTCAGTGACAGAGGATTTCAATGTGTTTGCATAAATAAATAGCGTGAAGTTATTTTGATGAACTCTTTCAAGTGCATGTTTCTGTGACTATCCTAAAATTCCCCTGTTTACAAATATTAATTGGAAAGTGGAAATCATATGCATTACACATCCATTTACACCAACAGCTGCATCAGGCGTGGCTGACTGTGAACTGGATTCATTTTTGCTTGCTCAGGGCAGACCTGGCTGTCCGATCAGGAACAGCACTAATACCACCAGCCCCAAGGTTCAGCTGTGTCCCAGAAACGGTGAGGTGTTGAAAACAGTTTAGGAGTAACCAGTTGTTCAGTCTGACTGTATGAGGTGCATGTGAAGGGAACGTAGCAGATGTCAGACGCCTTGGTGGGCCCCAGATTCAGTGGCAGAAAGAGACGGAGTCAGTAAATTAGCAAAGCTTAGTCTGTCAGTGCCTTGCGCTTTGCTCAGGACTTCCACCTGGGGAAAGGCAGCTCCCTTCACTTGATCAAAGTGCACCTCATCTGGAGGTGCTTTATTTTCCTGTTGTGAGTCTGTAAGTGATAGCACAAGGTGCAGAACCACAGGGGAGCTGAGGTAAAGCAGCTACAGGAAATACTAACTGAACTACGCCGTAAAAGCAAGATCTGCTGCCAATCACAAGAGGAACCTGCTCATTTCAAGTGAGATTACATAAATACTGGTGATCACAAGAGGATTCAGTACAATAACCAGAGGAAGGCCAAAAAATGAAAAGAACTTACTTGATTTTTCTTCTTTAATGTTGTACTCCAGCACACCAGGAGCCTCGTTCTGCACTGGCAGGCGGACTGCAAGGACCATGTTGTTCACATTACCCTCTTTCCTAACCAAGAATATCTGAAAAAGGGAAAAGGAATCAAGAGCTTAGCTACATTATGTGAGCTTCTGAACTTTATTTTAGGTCATTGGCAATGAAGTTTTTTTATCAGTGCAATCCACCTTTACATGATCTTATTTTAGCTTCGTTCCACTTGGTTGAACTTTACATGACAAAAATAATGAATAAAGGGACATTTCATCTGGGTGAAATTCAGACCTGTGAAGGAACCAGCAAAATTTCTATCCATCACTGATGTCCCACTTAAGCCTAAGGCAAATTTTTTCACTAACTGAAGAGTATAAAGCTGCACTTACAATTTGTCAAGTGATGCTCCTCACATAAGTGCTCTAAATCACGGACAGTTCACCCCAGAATGTCCCAGTCCAGGTCTAAAGCAAGGGAATCACTTGTACATTGAGAGGGAAAGGATTCAAGTGTCCATGAGTGGAACATAAGGCCAAAGGCTCTCGTGGCCACAGTGTCTCATGGCAGAGTTTTTTATGGGACTAGAAGATCATTCAAACTGGTAGGGACCCCAGAAGGGCTGTCGTCCAACCCCCTGAGCGAAACCATGAGGCCAGACCAAGCTGCTCAGGTCTTTGTCCAGACAGGTCTGGAGAACCTCCAAGGATGGAGGCTGCACCACCTCTCCAGACAAGCTGTCCCACCACTTACTGTACCCAGAGGGAGAAAGTGTTTCCCTATAGCCAGTCTCTTGGGCAGCCTGTTCCAATGTTCATCACACTGGCAGTAAAAAAGCTTTTCTTAATGAACAGAGCTTTTCTTAATGAAAACACAGAATTTTCTGTGTTTCAATTTATGCCCACTGCACCTTATCCTTTCTCTGGATACCACTGAGAATGATCTGGCAAAATCTTCTGTACTCTCTCCTGTCAGGTATTCATAAACATTGATAAGAGGCCCCTGAGTCTTTAATTGGAAGCAGTTGAACTACTGTAGCCATTGGTTCCCACCAATGGGACCAGTGGAATTAAAAAAAAAAAAAAAAAAAGAAGAAAGAGGGAAGGAGAAAGAAGAAAGAGGAAAGAAATATAAAATAGAAAGAGAAAAGAAAACAGAAAAGAGAAGAAGTAAAAATAAAATTAAAAAAAAAAGAAAAAAAAAGAAAAAAAGAAAAATACCCCAGTTTTTGTATTGTGTGAGCTCCTAAATGTGTTTCTAATTAAAGCTCATTGTCAAGGATATTTTTAGCTTGTGCCTTGAAGCTGCAAATACAAAGTAATCTTCACCTTTATCTGTTCTTTGATAGCAGGTTTTGGCAGGAGAGAGTCAAAGTATTTTTATAAAATCTGAATAAAAAATGGGCTAATTCTGGAATCTGGATATTATTAGAAAGTTGATAGAATGATTAATCAAGTATAATGCAGTGGACATCTATCAAGAAAACATTAATTTCTTGGGCAGAGGAATTAACAGAAAGCTTGCCTAGAAGCCAGGACCTTTGTCTGCATGAGTCCCCATCAGAAGGGCACCTCCGGTCACTTTGAAGCACCCTCACTAAACACGCTGCTTTGGGGCAGCTTTGCAACCTCACACAGTGCCGTTGTCTTCGCCTCTGCCATTCATAAGAAATTGAGCCCTGCGGGCTTAGGTCCACCAGCACCACAGAGAAAATCCAAAAAAACATGTGGCAAACAGGTACATGCCTGAAACAGGCCTATTTCTAACGCAGGGCAGCCCCTACCTTCTACATCAGAGAAAGTATCTGCAGGTAGGAAAAAGCCATAGCGGGTCTCCTTTCCCCTGGTCCTACCACACACATGACAGCACGGTCCCTCTAACCCACTTCAAGAGACTACTGCGACCTTGGATCTCAGATGGCACTATCTCACATTGCATCAGTTAAGTGCTTAATCTGAAATTAAATTTAAGGAACGAGAGAAGTGAAACATGGAAATGAATCACTTCTGTTTTCCTGATCGGCACGACTGGTTGCCATGGCTTCAAAGGCTAAAATTGGACCACGGCTGTTCAAATGAGGGAGGTGAGTTTTCTGAGCTGTACCTAACCCTACTACCCAGGTCAGGACCAGTACACAAACCAGTCACTTCCATTTTCACCGCTGGTGGGAAAGGTGCGGTGCTAATTTGGCTTCGGACGGGCTCAGAGTGGACAGGAGAGCCTGCCCTCGCCGTGGGACACCTCTGATGTGTCAGCTCTTCTGCCTGCTTCCAGCCACAGCTGAAGATGGTGCCTGAGGACAGTGTGAGCAGGAGGAACAGAGGCAGGATTTATCCCCAAAGCTGCTCCAAGGTGGGAACAGCCCTGCCTGCAGGGAGTGACTAATGACCGAGGAGGCTCGGGGCCATGCAAGGCTTTGTTGGAGACAATCACTCAGGTCTCCCTGTACAGTCAGTGCAGAAAAACAAAGGGAATAATTTTCCCAACGTCTGGTTCAGGGTGAGGCATGCTGCACAGTCCAGGTTGGTCAGGTGAGTCCCACTGGAGGTCGTCGCTTGGCTGTGCTCATTTTAGCCCTGGGATAGACTGACTCAGCCAAGGGACAGGTCCAAACCTTCTCAGAGCAGGAGTGACTGAATTCCCCTTGTGCTCTGGCATCAGCTCAGCTCATTTGCACCTGCCTTCCCCAGACCCAGCGAGGACACCTATTCCTGGCTGTGCCTCCCCTCCGAGACCCCAGGAACGGGGAGCTCCCTTTCCTACAGAGCTGTTTGGCTTAAGCAAGCTCTGAGCTTTGCACGAGTCTGCCATTTTACGACCCTCAGCTAATGGGGACCAGATACCAATTATTGCTATAAAAATTGCTCCCAGCAGCTCCCAGAATTTAAGGGCCTTTTGTCTAGGGATTTTCTTTTTATTGCTCCAAATCAGGATAGTCAACATAGCTATGGGTATGGTGAATGGGAAGGCGTCTCCATGAATCTATATGTGAAGTAAATAAAACCAGAGGCAAGATTTCTTGCTTCCCCAAAGCCATTATACCTGTCTCACACTGTTGCGAATGGCTAAAGCATCAAAAGGTAGTGGAAACAGAGAGCATAGTCTGCTAAATATTCTTGCTTCCACATGAAGAAAAGTGCAGCTCTCCTAACCAGTGCTACCAAGGACAGGAAATGTGGTTGCCTGATCCAAAACCACTTTGGACTTACCCCTGCCGTTTCTTTTCCAAGTATCGCCCCAGCCCTTTCCTGGTTCATGTTCAGCTGAAGCCAGACAGGACAGGTCTTGATGAGTTTATCAAGGATGCTGATCCCTGGAAGCGGGAGGCAGTTTCGCAGGGCGGTGGCCTGGCAGACATGTGTCTCTTTTTCCTCTTCGCTGGTATCTCTGATCGGGCTGAAACACAGCAAGGGAGTCCCTTGTAAGCAGAACTGCAAATGGAAAACTTGGGGGGAGTAAGGACAGTAAATGCAAACACAGGCACACACAGAAGCACGTACACCCCAGAAGAGCTCCTCGAGGGGCATCGGACCACAGACGCCTTGCTATGATAGAGGCAAACTGGGTGCGTGGGTCTCGACAGACAGATACGCCCCATCCTAAGGTCTACAGCCTCATGCTCGTGATGCACACCTGAGTTTCAGACCGCGGGCTTGCAGGGTGGTTTGTGCTGAGGTCTGTTGGTTTCAGCTCATCTATCTACGCTGCCTAAGCACAGGTAAGGCATGCACAGAGGCAGCCAGCACTGCAGAGGGTAGAGCATGCCTGTCCCCAGGCCCTTGTCTTCCGGCTGAAGGGTCAGAGCAATGGTCTGTGGCGTCAAAGGGAATGATGTGGAAGAGGAATGGGGCCGCAGACCTATCCAGCAGACAGGAGTACACACACCCTGAGCCACAGTGTCCATCTGAGGTGTGCAGGGGCCAGGCAGCCTGCAGCTCACCCTGCGGCTGTGCCACTGTCAGCACTTTGATCGTGCAGGAGCTGTGATGGGCACCACTGTGGTATCTCACCTCGCTCTCGGAGGAAGCCTGACAGCAGTAGACAGAGGCACCATCAGCTGCTCTTGTGTTTTGGCAACCACTCTCTGCACCCAGCTTAGGCAGTCTGCAAAAAGGCAAACTAAGACATCTCACTGTTTAAAAATAAAACTGAGCGCTCTCCATCTCCATTGACAAGTCTGCACTGGTGCTGGTGGTTGCAGAGGTGGATGCTCCTCCACTCCTGCTCCCAGGGAGCTGGCAGCAGCTGCTCATGAGGTGGAAATCTTCCACCTCCATTGTCACTCACAGAGTACAGGAAGAGGAGGATGTGTTAGGATGCATTCAGCAGCACGTTATCCACTGCGGAAGAGGTATCTTAGCTGTTTCCCAAAGGCTGATATGCAGCAGGAGAATAATGCAGGGTGCAGCCCTGCAGTCAGCCCTGGGTTGCTCAGCACGACACAGCAAGTCTTGCAGGATGAGACTCAAAGGACCCAGACATATCAAACCCTTTCCCTGAACCAAGGCAGGGGAGTGGGAGGGAGCACAGGAAACGTGGAGAAACATCAGAGGGACCTTCAGGAGGGAGGAAATGAAGACTTGATTTCCCTCCTTTTTTTCCTGCGACATTTGTCATTTTGGCCAGTACTAAAGACAGAATTGGAAGCTCCAAAAAGATGTATGGGAGATACTGAGTGACAAGAGAGGGGCCATCCTGCAGCATCATATGTTAGCCATGCCCAGTCACATCTTATGTCTCTGACCTTATTCTCAGTGGTGTAAGACATAAGATTACTGAAATTATGCCGTTGAGAATATTAAAGATCTGAGACACATTTTCCTTTACATTCCTTTTCTGATCAGAGACACAAAGAACTGATGCTACTTATTTTTAGTCCTTGCAGTCTAATGGCAGACTGGTATTAAATGCTGGTTTCTAGCTATGGCGCTGATTCAACAAAGTATTTATACATGTGCTTAGCATTGCAGTCAGTGGAAATACTTGTGCTGGAAGGTCTGGTCATAAGAGCTCTACTGGATAAGGCCACAGACTCATAGATCTGGGCTTGTCATTCATTTGATTAATTGATTTTAAAAATAGATAAAAGGTAGGAGAACTTACACAAAATAATATGTTTTTCTGCACCAGTTTTGCTGCTTAGATGTCAGAGCTGAAAAGAGCAAGACTCTCACTTTTGATTTGGCATTATTTCAAGTCTTTTCCTTTTGTTTTTAAAGATACAGATCTTAAAGTAATAAACATCAAATAAGGTCAGACTTAAACTACTACAAGAGAGTCCTTTCAAAGGCCCAACCTAACACAGCATGCTTATTCCAAAAGTTAGCTTTTATAAAAATACCCTTTCAAATCCCAAAACCAATGGTGAGATTTTATTTTTAGGTTTTTTTTCTCTTTCAATCCTATAGAGTCAGCTTCCTTACAAAATACATGTTCCTCTGCAATCCCGGTTGCTGATTCAGGGTATTAGTCCACAGCATCTTGATTTTAATCAATCCATTTTTTGAAATCATAGCCAAGACAGTAAGAATGGGAGAACTAGGCTTAAAAAAGCAAATAGAAATAAGTGAAACACTTTCTCTTCACTTGTGATAAAAGCCCAGCTTGTCACACAGGTGAGGAAATTTCTTTTAGATGCAAGTGCATATGATTTTTATCAGTATCATCTAACTTATAGAGTAAAACTGAAGGACAGCTTTTGGAAGATTACCTGATTCATCTCTGTTTCTCTCTTTATAGTAGAAACCAAAAGAAATGCCTACTAACCATGTGAAAAAAAAGTGTGTGTTGGATGGTAATATTCATACTCACTCATGGGAAAGAAGTAATGAGCTGAAGGAAAAGAACGGTGAGTTATAATGAAATATTCTGTAACGCTGTTAGCAAAAGCTACTCCCCAAATTAGTTACACAGCCATGAATCTGATCTTGCCAATGATGTGTGAAACCTAGACCAAAAGTATAATGTCTTGCTGCAGCACCAGAAGGTGACGTGCATTGCAATAGCTCCAGCAATGCTGAGCTTAGTTATCCATTAATTATGCAAGGCGAAAAGAAAAGGGCCAGTAAAACACTGATGCTCAGGAATCCCACTGCCTGGAAGGAAATGAGGGATATCAACAAAGTCAAGGAAGTAACACGACGCAGTTTGGACCTTGTGAGCATCAGGCTTGTAGTGACACCGCACGGTGTTCCCCGTGGGGGCAACCCAGCCCTCTGCTCCCTCCCACGACAGGCATGTGGTCTGCACAGAGCCCTGCTCACAGCAGCCAGAACAACCGGCCGGTGAAGAAAAATAACAGAACCGACCTTCCAAAGCATGCGGCTGCATGTAGGGCCTGTCATCTAAGTTCTGGAGAATGATGAAAAGCAGAAAATCATTGCAGACTTAGACACACAAGATAAAAAATGAAGACTCTGAAAATATTTGTCTTAATGGAAACATCTACTGATTTGAGCAGGTGGGGTTTTCAGCGCAGATAATTAAGGGCAGCGGCTTTTTGGAAGAACAGGAGCCCAGCTTTTTGGGGGCTCTCGGGGATGAGAGCCCTGGTGTGGGGTATCCTCCCCTCAAAAGCCAGCTCAGCCGAGAAGGAACTAAGCAGCTATCGTACCTGTACAGAGAGAGGGAAGTACAGCTCAGCAAAAAAGGAGACACTGGTATAAAGGAAAGGCAAGAAGAGGTATTAATGGGATCATATTAAACCAAGGGAATGGTAGGCTAGATGCTTCCTGACAGCGAGTTATTATAGATGATGGATAAGTTCCCAAGAGAAGGGGGAGAGGATTGCATTGCCCAAATCTCTTAAAATGCCATGTTTAGAGCAGCAGCAAACACTTCATTGAGTCAAATCCTGTGCTGGCTAAGAAATGGGAGCGGGTGACCTAACAGACCTTTTCCAGCTGTAATGCTGTGACCCGTGACACATCAGTTGACGCAGTTATGGCATCGATGCTTGACTTGTTTCCTGGGCACAGCTGTCACAAAGATCCAGATGCTGGACTGCGGGAGTGCTTAATCCAGCAATTTAATCTGCGTCCGTGGTAGTTCGGTAGCTGCGGAGCAGGGAGCCCGGGCAGGTCCCAGGTTCTTGCTGTGCTGCCAGCTGAAGGGATTTGTGGGGCCGCCGTGGTGAGCAGCCGGCCTTTGCTACTTCGCTTGCTCAGAATTCATGCATCAGATGATTTCTAAACTCAGACTTTTCAGAAATAAGATGCTGTTTGGATAACTCTCCTCCTCCCACAGTCCTGCTAAACCCTCTGACTGATACAGGCAGGTGCTCATTTTTGTTTCATGCGATGTCAAGCTGAAAAGCTGGGCCTAGAGCTACCTGCTTTTCATTTTTTTATTGAGTTCCTACTGTAAAGTACTTTTAAATCCTGCAGCCGCTCTGCTAAATTGAACTCAGCTGGGATGCAGGGATCTGTGTGTTGCGTACTGACTGGCAACACAGATTAATTAATTGCAGATTATATTTACACACCTGCCCCAGTTTGGCAGAAGGTACCAGACCCCACGGTTGGAAATAATAAAAATGACAATGTTAATTTGAATTATTGCACAGCGACTGTACACTGAAGTAATGATACCACCATGACTCATTGCTTTAGAAACGAAGAGCCACGCTTGCCTGCTGAATATTCCCAGAAATCATCAGAACCGCGAGGGGATATAATTCACTGAATTTCATGCAGGTGCAGGCCTCGGCATACCTTTGCAAGGGACTTTAGAAACATTGCCACAAACATGCTAGCTCTAAGGGCGTCCTGGCTGTACGATGTAGACCTGGTCACTCTGAACTTCCCTGAGGCAGCTGAGACACCGAAGTCGTGTGCGTCAGCAGCAGGGACCATCGGATGAGCTGAGACAGAGTTTCCAGCCATGTCAGCCCCCATCATCCTCGTCACTCCCACGCATTTGCAGCTTCTGTCTGTCACTAGAGCAGATCTGGGAAGATGCATCAGGTGTTATTAAATCTGAATTTTAAATCAGAAACCAATGCTCTGTAGTGCACTGATAAGTGCCTTAGTGTTGTTTAAATCGACCAGGTGTAAGAATGAGGAGCTATATTTTTATTATTATATTTTATTGCTTTTATTTCTCCCCTTGAATATTAGAAGACATCGAGAGAGAAAAAGCAAGGGATTTCTGTGCTGTCCTTGAGGAAAGAGATACTTTGGTATATTTATATATTTATATCAGAGCAGGCACCACAGATCTTAAAATACGTGCCAGCTGGGTTGCTACTGAGGGAGAAAGAAGGACAAGTGCCCATAAACTCCGTGCACCAGGTGAAGAGCAACTTTTCGCACCAAAGCCAGCTGGTACCTGAAGGGATACTGCTCAGGACAAGCCAACTTGTGCCTGAAGCTCACATGTCGAAACCCTTCAAGCACAGCAACACAGTTTACAAGGAGCACATAAAGCAGGAGGAAAACCAAGAAGCTCCTGAAGCTGACACACCGGTCCTGGTGGAAGTAGATGGACAATGCTGGTAATTCCTGTGGTTCGAAGAGAGTTGGGAGCAAGGGGCTTCATGGAGATGGGTCAGATGATGGTGCTGAGATTAAAAGACTGACAGAAAACTGTTTTACTTCACATCACAACCAATGCAGCTGGACTCAGTGGCAGGGCTCTGTGCCACTGATGATAAAAGGCAGATCTCTGTATCCCTTTTTTCATGCTCTTTTCAGCACAAAGGAATAATCAGTTACATGAGAAACAACAAAAGAAGCGCAACAAGGTTTCATCAGTTAGACCCTGGCTACGTACACAGCCACCTATGCTTTCCTTGGTTTGATATAACTTCTGATTAGACTCATTAAAAATGTTTGTTCAGACACATGTGAATTCACGTGCTGTTACTTTCAGTTCACTGGTGGAGGGGAGTTATGTAGTGTCCCAGCTAGAGGACATCAAGCTTCATTTTGCGTCTGCCTTAGATGTGGTCATTTCTCAATGCCTCCTCATTATTCTCACAAGCCAGCCCATCTTTGCTCACTTGATCAGATCAAACTAATCCAAGACGGAGGAGAAGGATTCATTTACTTTCTGGACTTGGCTCGGATCCTCATTTCTTTTTTCCAACAGGTGGTGGAACTGAGGCACTTCACCCAGCCTAGCTACAGGGAGAGCTCCATCGTCTGTAACTTCTTGAGTAATTTCATCATAAAACCAAGTATGGGGAAAATGGGAAGGCAGTAAAGTGATACATGACAAAACTCATAGCATAACAGCTAACTTTATGTTAACACTGCCACACAGAGAATTCAGGCTTTAATAAATGCTTTTTCATAACAGAGCCAAGAGATCTGACAAAAATCAAACCAACAAACAGGAAAAAACCACAATGAAAAACCCAAAAAGCAGAAAGAGAAGTTCTTGAGGTCTTCAGAAATCACACCCAGCTGATTTCCACCCTATGCTTAGAAATAAAAAACAAAAAGAAAGGGAAAAGATGCCGGTAGTTAAGCAAGCCGTGAAGCCATGGGAGCTTCTTGCATTGTAAGGTTCTCAGATATACAGAAAAACTGGATATTGGAAGTGACATGACAGGCTCAGTGCATCCCATGAGGCAGGTTTGCCTGTTCAGTAGTCCCTCCTACCTTGCAGAATGCTTGTGTTACTAGTCCACCTTGGTGACAAACATAGCTCAGGAAGTTGAGCTTCTCAAACTGTGGTCTGTGGACAACCTGTGGTTGGCGGAGCACTTCCTCTTGCTCACTGCTCTCCTTGTTTCCACTCTAGCTTTTATGTCCACCCTTCATCTGTTTGGTCTTTCATCTACAGTTGATGCTCTGCATGACCAGGTCTCTTCGCTCAGCCTAGAAAGACCATGCTTAAAAGCTACGGCAGCAGCTGTTCCAGCTGCCAAAAGGTAAGGCAAACCAAGGGTCTCCTAAATACCCTGACACTTCATAGCTCAGCAAACCTCTCTGTTTCCCAACTACTCCACTTTCTGTTACAGGTACCCTCCATTTCAGCAATGAAGTTTTGCACCCTGCAATTGAAGGTTTACTTCTGTGGGCTTTTCTGTACCTGCCAGGGATTTCCAAACTGCCCGCCTCCGTGAAGGCTAGCAGGGGTTTGCACACACAGACTGCAGGCAAACACTTCTCCCCAGCTGGACCCTGCCTGCGCGTGTTCACGTGTGTTTGCCAAAGTGGAGCAAGTCATCCCCTGCCTAGGAGCTCCATGAATGGGCACCGAGGGACCAGGTGTGAGACAGCTCATCTGCCCTTCAGTCAGTCACCAGCTCATCGAGTCCTCACTCACCGGTCACAGAAACAGAGGAAATCACAAAAATGAGCAAGTGCTATTATATTCCTTGGGGGTAAGGGTGTGATGGCCACTTGTGCAGGTGGAAGGACACTAATTCATGTGTCGACCTATTAAGTAGCAAGTGGCTACAGACAGTTTTCTGCTCACATATGACACCAGATTGCTGTCTTATACACTACAGGGCTCAGTTTGAAGGTCTGATAGAACGGCATCATGCTGAAGTAACTGTGTGGACTTGCACTGCTGCCTGCAGAGCACAGCAAGGATAGATGAGCTACCTTTAAGCATGTTAGCTGAGGCATGGGAGTAGGCTCTATGCAAAAATGTGGGGCTCACTGGCAGAACAACTTAGCTTGTGCTAAGCTCTGGTGCCCTGACTGCTGCCGTTACCAGGTTTAAAGCTAACAATTGTATTTTTGCTCATTACAGCCATCATGCAGTCAAAGGACATGACCTCAGCTTATCTGGATTTTACAGCGAGCAGAACATTGCCTCATTCAAAGATTAGAAGTCAGGCCAGCTCTGAAGAAGACTTGCTGGATGGGAGCTCCCGATGTTGGGAGGACACGTAACCACGGACACTCATCGAGTGCAAACCCAGCAATTAAGACTAATGAACTTTGTTTAACAGCATGAGCAGCGGGGCCAAGTCAATCAGGAGTGGAGATGGAGGAGGTGCTTGTGGTGCTTCCCGTAAACCACCCAACTGTAGCAGCCGCGTTACCTGCTTGGGTTTCTGCTGTAGTCCCTCAGAGAGAGCTCCCATTGCAGGGCACCCATCTCAGGTGTTAGGGGACAGCTCTCAGCTCCTCTAGGAGAGCTGCTCTTCCTCCTAAATTAGTCAAGCTTAGTTGTAAGTGCCTACAGTGACACAGCGGCAATGCCTCTCTCAAAGCCTCTTGTCTGACCCTGTCAATGATCTTTCAGCGCAGGAGTGCTTTCAAGGAGCAGGGAGGTGCCACTAAGTGTTTATTAAGCTGCTAACTTCAACAGGTTTCCTAGGTTCATTTGATCTGTCCCTCCATTTTCATACACAAAGGTATGTATATTATAACGAATTGCACATGCACAAAAACCCAAACAAAATACAAGCTAATTCACATTACTGCTAGAACCCAGGTCAGCTCTACTAACAAACAAGTCTTCTCGCACTCACAGCCATGACAGGGGCAGAAACAAGATAAAAAACAAACATCAAAAGTTCCCTGAAGGAAGAAGCCTTCTTTCAAAGCCCTCCTTTTTTTTCTCTTCAGTCTAGCTGTTTCCCGCATTCTTTAATGCAGAAGTTAATGCAGATGGTATATGCTACCTGCGGCCCCACAGTGGACTTGGGCTACTGTACCCTGTTAGTGTAACATGACTTGGCTTGTATTCACCTCACCATTATACCGTTATCTTTATGTAACCTTGCACATATATATTTTGGATTCAACAATTTGTCTCAAAATATCTTATCAACCGTCTTTCTCTTTTTACTCAGTCAAAACGTACTTTTGCAAGTCAAAACCATTTTGCAAGTTTTATTAGCCTACTTTCTTACTCACAACAGACAGTTGCTGTGTTAAAGATAAGCCCTTCTCCCTCGTATTCATAATCAGAGCTTTTCAGGTCATTTGTCCTTTGCCTATTTAAAACCCAAATTATTCTCTTAGGAATTTCAGCATATCAGCAAAACTAAAGATTTTTGTTTGTGTGCAAGCACTGGAGGATAATTTACACTTCTGCAAGGCCCTTTCGCTGCAGAGAAAAGACCCTCTGAAGCGCGAGCTTAGCCAGGAGTCATTTCTGCGGGCTCAGAGGAGCCAAAGCAAGCACATATTCCTCAACAAAAAGCTGTGAAACTGTTCACTGAATAATTCTACTTTAACTTTTCTGGAAAGGCTTGTGAGGTGCAGAAACCATAAGCAAAGTTTGGAAGAAGAGAAACAATTTCGTAAGGTGTAAGAACGCGAGGAAGGCACGGACCTTCCTCACCCTCTGGTGTGGGTGCCCTGGGAGGGACCACCAGAGCCACCAGCTGGAGAGGAGACAGACAGGTTTGTGCTCTGCTTTTCCAGAGCGCCAGAGGGGTCGCAAGCCCCGAGCACCCCGTTTTGACTGCAGGGCCAGGGCTATTGACAGAGGTTTTGCCTTTTCCCAGCTCATCTGGCCAGGAAGGAAGACAGGAATGAAAGCCCAGGGAATGTTGTTTTTCTATATTGTATTCATTTAACAAAGAGGGGAAAGGGAAATGGAAAATAAAGGGGTGGGAGAAATTCCCAAATTCAAATTTCATTAAGAATATACTGTAGTTTTGCTTAAATAAAGCCATTCTGTTTCAAACCCTATATATTAAAAATTATTTGAAGCTGCATGATGTGTCAGAGCCAAAACCCTTGGCAAAACATTAAGAGAAACATCCAACTAGTTATAAAAAGCAATGGCTTTCCTTACCCTGTGAGTGAATTTAGTGTAGGCACGAGACACACAAGATACAAGTTGCTAACCGCAGACTTGCATAAAGCTGAACAGCCTTCCCCTCTTCTAAGAAATACCTGCAAATGTTTATCTCAGTCATGATTTGCAGCGAGAACTGGACATTTTGCCAAGGGAAATAAATCCATTGAACATGGATCCTGCGGTATCTCAAGGAGCAGAGCACAGGCCGTCAGAGGTCCCGTCTCTTGTTAAGGCACCACACAAAAGGTCTTCAAACCAGTCAGTCACTGATCTGCAGACACAAATATTCATATTTTGGGTAAGATTTCTATCTAATGTAAGTGTGAATGCATTTCAAGACATGGTGTTGTTAGTATAAAAAATACAAAAATCTAAATCTGTGAACCTACTCTTTTTCTGTCACCCTTAAGCCTTATTCCAGCAATTTCATATTCCTCATATTTAATTTTGGTTAGGCATTGGAGAAATGTGTTTATTTCTTGCTTTATGATCTGACAGGATCCCTGCTGGCATTCACACTGAGTCAAGGAAGAGAGGAAGAAGAAAAAGGCTTGTTGGGGTATTTCAGGGATATGGAAAGGTAGCGAAAGGACATGGTGCCCCGTCACAAGGGTAAGAGAAGTGTTCTAGTTTGCTGGGCTAAGTTGCGTGACCTGCCCCATGGGTGTGCATGGCCTCATCATCCTGTACTGGTGGGACAGCCTGGGGCCAAAGGACCGGTGAGTAGAGCAGTGTCAGAAACTGCTGAAACATCCCTGCAGTGGCTGGGAGCTCAGGCCTGTCAGCACCTGCAGACCCAGTTCAACCATTGCTGGGTTCTCAAGCTTGTTGATTTAACAGTGTTTATGGTCACTTGGTCACAAGGGCTATGATGTAAATAAATCACAAGCCAAAGGCTGTGGGGTCACAGCAGTTTAAGACAATCCATAACATGGCTGCCTTGGTCATGTCCTCCCCAAAACATGAGTGCTGCACCCACCCCTTGCTTGTCTGACCCTGAGGCAATCTGACTCAGGGGGCAGGAGGGTGGAAGGAGGTTTGTGCTGGACATAGCTCTCTGGCCTGGCTGCCTGCTCGGCAAATACTTGACTTGGATTCCTCCCACTGGCACCAGTCACCCTGAATTATTCCCTGGAACCGCTGCTTCTCCAGTAAGACCAGAGATCCTCATGGGTGCACAGGTTCCTAAATGGGACAGCAAAATTAAATACCAAAAGTTAGGCAAGGTGAATCCAGGCTAGACCTAGACAGCTAGGTCTAATAGCAAAGGTTGATACCAGAATGCCAGGCCAAGGGACTAACCCCTACCATCCGTCCCTATCTCTTCACAGTGCCCTCAGGCAATCCCTGCCATGCTTTCCCAGCCCAGAGGACCCATCCCTGCTGGCAGGGTAACACAGTCATTTTGCTTTTGGCTGGAAAGGTTACCAATGAGATTCAGTCTAAAACTAACTAACTTCTATTCCTTAGAAAGGATTAGAATGGGAGTTCAGTACAGAATTACACCAAAATGTCCCATGTTACATATTTGTCCTCTGGTCAGAAAGGAAAGTTGCCCAAGCCAAGCTCTTTCCTGTCTGCTGATTCAGCAGGAGAATCTCTGAGTTTTGCCTGGTTTCTGTTTTTTGTGTGGGGTATCAGGAGTGACAAGTTCCTTGGAGAGAACTCAAGGGGGAAAAAAGGGAGAGAAGAGAGAGGAAAATACTTGGCAGGCAAGATGAAAGGTTGGGCCAGGACCCAGGCTGTCGTTTAGCCAAATATGTTGGACAATCTTCTTTTGCCTAGAAGTCTGCTAGCAATTTGCAGAACAGTGTTGCAGGTAGCCAGCAGAGTTGTCAGTCTCCAGACTCCACTATTTTTTGGTCTCTGTTTCCTTGGTGAATTTTCCCAAGCAGAACAAAATTTAATCCAGTTCACAAGGGGCTGCAGCTGCTTCCAGTTCTGCCCAACAGCTGCTTTTACAAGACAGAGCCTTCAGAAGACAGGCGTTCTTCAGAGGCCCACAGGAGGGGTGTACCTGAGCTGCGCGGATTCCCTGTATTTGGCAAGGTTTTCCCAGCATCCAAAATGTTGTATGTATTCGGTTGGTTTCCACAAAGCACCTGAAATTCTCCAGCAATTCATTAGCCTTGCAAAAGCAGATAAAAAGTAGTAATTACCTGGTCAGGAGATAATTTCAAGCAGTAAGATAGGTCTTTCAACCCTACCAGAAAGAGTGTTGATCCACAGACCCCAGTGATTCACCTCGAGCAAATACCAGCAGCCCCAGCCCCTGCAGGTCCATTATCTGAGCCGGAACTGCAGCCCTGCGTCAGAGCACAACTCTCAGCGTGTGGTTTCATCCTCCTAATCCAGGGCAATGGCAGGACACTGCAGAAGGGCAGTCCCCTCACCCCACTTACAACACTTCACTTTTGCTGCTTCTCTTGCTTCAGCTGTAGAGGCTGTGTAAACACTGAGGAGGACGGTTCAGCTCTGTAATCCAGCAGGGAACTCATCCACCAAAAAAAAAAAAGGCTTTCTGAGAACTGGATTCTGTTCCTGGCATCACCCCCAACCTAAAGGATGGTCTGGGCAAGGCCAAGGTGTAAGTGCTTAACGAGGATCCAGGGGACTGAGCTGCAATTAAGTGAGTATAATCAAGTCAGCTCCATGAGCTTGTGCCTCAGTTTCCCTTCCTACAGTGGCAGTAGTAAATACCTGGCTTCGAATGTTTGTTGGGAGGCTTAATATTCATGAAAAACCCAGAGATCCTCTCATACATACAGGGCTTTGTATTAGCCATACAGTAGCATTACAATTAGTGAAAATACCTTGTCCCTTTTAAAGGTACCAGTAATGCAGAAAGCAGAAATCCTTTATTCGGGCATAAATACATTCCCTGTTTAGCAGAAAGGTGATGGAAAGTCTGGGAAAGGCACACAGATATGCATGTATACATTCATCTGTTTGAAATGCATTCCATAGCACTCCTTGGCTCGTGTGCATCTAATAGAGTATCTATTTAGGAAAATGTGACTAGCATAACCAGCTATGCAATGCTCACATCTGCTAATCCTTTGCTGCTTAAGTAATCATCTTCACTTGCAAAAAGATTTATACTATTTTGGGTTCAGGCAAAGAGGAGCTAAGTGCTCCCAATCTCTCACAGCTGATATCTTGAGGGAAGCATTGCCTTAATATTCCCACTCCAGAAGGGCATATTGACGCAGGGATCTCATTTCTGGAGGTGGGTAGAATTACTTTAGGTAGCTCAGGGAGGTCAAAATAGACAGAGGAAAGGCTTGCGGCTACGATATTTACCATATTGGGTGATGGTTATAGCTCTATTATATTTGCACAGCTTAAACAGCATTGCTTGCTTGACCACAGCTGCTTTTCAGTGCTGTTTTATAATGTACTTTCACACACATATACGCAGACGCCAAACTTCACAGTTAAAAAGCCCCAACTGAAAGCTTGCCTTGCCTGAGAAGCAGGCACCCGACAGCCTGGGGTGGATTCTGAACTCGGCCCCTCTCCAGCTCCGAGAGTTACACCAGCGTGTGGCTCCAACTCAGCCACGTGCATATTCCCGTTCTAGGGATTCCCTCCGTCAGGGGGGAGGATGGGGTTGGCACATGTGTGCCTACATCATAAGAACAGATCACGGATGCCAAACCAAGTGGTGGAGGGAGAGTGGGGTGCCGAGGGTCTTTGCAGAAGATACAGCATACACACAAGCAACCTTTTGTAACAGCCCCGCACTCCTCCACGGCAGATGGGGTGCAACCATCGCACAAGGACATCGCTTCTCCACCCTGCACACCACAGGCAGCCCTCTCTGGCAGGGAAGTATGGAAACGGTTTGACAGCCAGGTTTTATTCCCTGCAGACACCGTGCACCCTTTTTGGTGCCGTTCCTATGGATGCCTGCCTGCCTGTTCAGCTGGCTTCTCACTGCTGCTTCTCTTTGTGCAGCTAGATCGATGCCAGAGCCTGGCTGTGTCCAACACCTTTACATCTCCCACTTCGCAGTACAGATGTGTTCTGCCCCGTCACCATGAATTTCGGAGTACTCCACTGCTGGCTGGCTCTCCTAGAAGAGCTGCGCACCCTCATTCAAGTGGTGTGCATGCAGGACAGGACTCAGTAATACAGATCTCCTCGAGTACCGTGCTCTTCCAATTCACAGGCAGCCCCCGTTGATTTCACCCCACAAGTGCCATACTGTGTCCCCTGCGGTCCATGGCTACTAATTCTAGTAAACTGACCTAGCTGTCAGTACGAGTCCTACAGCTCTGATAACATCGTCAGGAACCCAGGCCATGCCCATCAGGGCTGTAAGGGCATTGCCCTTCTCTCATTCAGCAAATTCTGGAGGAGAAAGCACCTTCATTAAATCTCTTATGCACTACCTGTGCCCAAATTTTAAGAAAGACATTTTCTCATACAGGAAATTCTAGTATCATTCTCAGACAGGCTGGAATCATATTAGAATATTAATGTTTGAATGTTTTTAGCATTATAAAATACCTAACAAGCACTCCAGACCCCTTCAACTCAGACACAATGATCAACAAATATTCACAGTGGCAAAAAAAATCATGTATCTGTCCACATACAACTCCTCAAAAAGTTTGCATAAACGTAATTAGGGAAACAAAAGATTGGCTGAATTTTGATCTCTTCATCCTCACATTAAACATCCCATGGGAGTAAATTATTTCTCCTAAAATAGACATAATTAATTGACCAGCAGAATTTCTGCTATAGATCTTGCAACCCTGAGAAACTGATGTACGTACCTCCTCTGAACAGAACAATGGTTTTTCAAACCCTCCTCCTCTAAGCATCAGGATCATCTTGCCTTTGCCACTTCCTTAAAAACTCTTCACAATTTTCAGTTAATCAATTGTTACATTGCTCTGGTGATTGTAGTGCTGCTACTCAGTTATTATTCATAACTGTGACAACTGTGGTACAGGGAGGGTACAGGGAGATCAGCAAGCACAAGGTCTTGACTCTTTGGATGATTTTTGAAAATAAGCACCATTTACTTAGGAGGTCTACTTATTTACTTATCTGTATTGCAATAGCATCCCCAATCCTCCCTAAGGATAAGGGCCCTTACCTCAAACTGGCTCAGTAATCCCATGTGCAGCTGGGGAAAATAGATGTGGCTGTAGCGTCTTTGAGCAGAAATTCATCCACAATCCCACTGCATTTGGGGCCAGCTCCAGTGTGAACTGCCAGCCAGTCAGAAACCCATGGATGAAGCAGTTGGAGGAAGAGGCAGGTGGATTTTGTACCTGATTACCAGAAAAGTGACTCTGCAGGGACCAGAGCCAGCTGTGAGAGGTCACAGGAGCTCCTTGGAGGGTGCATGTGTGGGGGTGGGTGGACAGAAATTGAATTAAAGACAACTGAGTGATTTAGTTTAGCTCCTGCCAGGCTCTAGGTCAGGATTTACTCTGGAGATTCCACTTGAGTTACTCATGGTGGAATACCTGCCTAACACCACAGCAGAAATTAATCTCAGAATTAGGATTAGGAAGTAATCTAAGACACAGAGTGAACTGCAGACCACTGCTTAGACCAGTCTAATTGCTATTTAATCGCCTTTTTAGCATTAAATAAAAGATGCTTTGCATTAACTGCTTCCACTGGTTCTTGAAGGCCTTCTTAAAACTACTCTTCTGCAGTGAAACATGGTCTTCTTTCATTCTTGTTTTCTCAGTTTTGATCCATAACTATTCAGAAAGATAAATCTGAAGTCTTCTTTGGTAGTACAAATACTTCAAACCTACAGAATATTATGCCTTTTTTTTTTCTTTTTAGTGACTGAACCTCTCAGGTTTGTAACTACTCCTGCTTTAATTCCTCAGTAGTCCCTTCCATGTAAGTCCTTAGATCAGCACAGTGCTCTGTGATCTAGTTGCTGCTCTGAACACCAGGGCTGCCAAGACAGGGTCCATCCCAACACCTCCCACCTCCTTTGACTGCAGGACCACTCTGTACTGATGATACTATGGCAAGAGGGATTATAACCTCTCTTTGGTCTTCTCAACAACACATGCTAAAGGTGCTTTCCCCTGTTTCTTTCTGGTTATAAATCTCACAGTGACTTCTTAAATATCTACATTCATTGTCATTCTTTTGTAGTTCCTCACAAAAGGCAACCTAAACAAACATACATACACCCTTCCCTACACAGGGGAAATGCCTCTGTGATGCAGTTGGGAAAGTGCGATATTCTTCTGGGACATCACAGGGCTTTTGATCACCACACCTACCCTCTACTCACATATCCATCTGCACTAGAAGTTGGTCAGTCATTCCAAACAGCTGCCTTTTCTTCCTAATTACCCTTCCAAAGAACGATTTCTTTCTATTCCCAAATGCAAAACCCCTCCTCTCTTCCAAAATTACAATGGCTAAGGCCTGTGATGGACAATATTTTGACCTAGTTTCACTAAGACACTTCAGTTTCTATGCTCTTTGGCAATCAAAGCAAGCAAGCAAGCATTTAAAATTCTGGGAAGGAATATTGCTGCAGCTTCTTTTTCTAATGGATTGGGTTTAGGTATTTGCTTTCATGTTTCAGGTTGTTTTGGAGATCCTTCTCAATCTCACAAGCCTATATTGTTGATCTCAGAGATATTTACTGATGGATGAGTTAAAATATAGTCCTACTATCATTTGGAAAGTGCTATAAAACAGATAATCTCTGAGATATCTGGACTATGTACACATGGTTTGATAAGGGATGGAGACAGCCCAAATTTGTGCCAAGCAACCCTCATAACTACTCTCCAGGACACACTGTTCTACTTGTATACCTGTACACACAGAGCAAGAGCGATGCATGCCCACATATGCCTACATTTTTCAGCCTATGATGCCTCTAGCTTGGAAAGTCAACAGTACAAACCAGCACATAGACTTTTAGGACAGGAAATGAAAAACTATATTCAGCTGAAACTGTAGTAGACAGGAGATGAGCAGAATATTGCTTATGTTTGTGTCCCCATTCCTGTGAACATTGGTGTGAGGCTGTCTGCAATGATGAGCAGTTCCCTACTCAGGGGCAATATTCCCAGTGTGGTCTACCCTCTAGCAAACAAGGGGCAGTTGCCTTCTGTGCTACCACCAGTATCACTGTACAACATGCTCAGAGCATCCACTGATTTTGGTGAGTAGTCACTTACTGAGAAGCGCTGGAAAGATCACATGAGAAGCCAGTACGGTTGTAAACATGCTTTTCTGTGAAATGAATTTCAAGAGATTTTATGTGTCCTTTCTGGATTCACCAAATTCAGGTGTCTTTGGAGAGCACCCCCTTCTTTGTATCTTTACAGTAATATCCCGATCTTGGTACAATGCATCTTGAGCACAGACATTTCCTTCCTGAGAAGCACCATCCCCCAGGACTAGAAAGTGTACCCCTAATCACAGCTTGACAGACAGCAGAGAGATTTGATGACACTGATTTGTTTCTAGTTGTCTGAACTGTCCCTTCCCCACTTAAACACCACATCTCACATGTTTTAGGTTGAGGTTTTCTTGAGAAACACTTTGCATTGGGTCCAAGACCTCTTGAGGCCAACAGGTGCTGTTCCACTGATTCAAATAAGCTTAGATTAAGTCCTTTACAAAGGATGGCTCTTGAGTTTTAAAAAATTGTTTTCTTGGTTCAAACCTATAAAAGTTTGTATTACATTTATTTACTTCACTGCAGAGACAGATAAGGAGCCTAGGCAGAAGATAAGAAAGCTTTTCTGGCCAAGTATCTACAGGCTCCCATTCCAGCGGAAGTCATGGGTTTGATAGGGTGCTTACCAAAGCGCTTCTCTGGTCTGCTCTAGGCAGGAGATCAGACTAGACAATCAAAACAGTCCCTTTTGAAGCTAAAATCTGTGAACCTAGGAGAGTTGTTCAGTTTCCAGATTCTTCCAGTGCTTCACCTCTTTACATCTACATTCATTGCATGAAATCTGTCAACTGTGATGGTGGATTTTGTGCCAAAAAAGACATGTCACCGAAAAGATGCACCATCATTACTTCATTAGGCAGCTCGGTACCCCAGAAATGAGAACCACTGTAACCCATCCCAGCTACCTGAACCAGCCATTATCCCAAAGGACTATTTAATATTTGCATATTATGGCTCTGTCTCAGCTCCTGTCTGCTCTCCTCATCATCTCCTCCATACATTTGCAGATGTTGGAATGAAGGCATATATCTTTTCATGAAAGGTCACCAGGCTCAATCAGCTCACATTTCTCCAAATATTTTGTGATCTCACCACTTATTAACCTTCCTAGGAGTTAGCCTGACTCTAGGTCAGAATTATTGGTTAAATTTCCCTGTTTCTCTCCCAACTCATTTTGGAAGTGCCGAGTCCTGCACTTGGGTCACAACAGCCCCATGCAGTGCTACAGGCTTGCAGAAGAGTGCCTGGAAAGCTGCCTGGCAGAAAAGGACCTGGGGGTGTTGGTCGACAGCCAGCTGAACACGAGCCAGCAGTGTGCCCAGGTGACCACAAAGGCCAACACCATGCTGGCTTGTATCAGGAATAGTGTGGCCAGCAGGAGTAGGGAAGTGATCGTCCCCCTGTACTCGGCACTGGTGAGGCCGCACCTCGAATACTGTGTTCAGTTTTGGGCCCCTCACTACAAGAAAGACATTGAGATGCTGGAGTGTGTCCAAAGAAGGGCAACGNGATCAATTTCTATCCAGCCCCTAGCTACACTTCTTCCCACAGTCCTCTCTGAGAAGCTACTAATTCTGGAGATAGCTTTCTCCCCATTATCTTTCTGCCATTTCAGAACTGTAAGTCAGCAAAACCTCCTTATTGATTTGCTACCTGCAGAATAGACCCTTCATTCATTACTGGGAAAGGATACACAGATACTTTTCAAGTTGGTAGGGCACTTTTACAATAATTTACATTGTTATAGTTTCTGTGCATGTGAGTAAGCTTTCCCATTTAATTAATAACCTGAAGACTGTGGTGAAGGAAGGTGCAACCTCAGCAATTGCTCATGCAATTTTTGTGCACAGAATTTTAAAATCATCCAAATTCTCCATCGGCAGCTTGCCTTACGTTACCATCTCTTTTGAAGGCTATCAATTTTATCTACACATACTTTGTGAAATTGGCACCTAATTCAAAGTGACCATAACAGAAAATTAACTAAACACCACTTAGACACGTTTCTAATTCTGTGATGCGTTAGGGGCCACTTCGTCCACGCTGAGGTATAATTTTGAGGATCTACAGCAATACTGTGGCATGTAAACAGAGAGTTGAAATAGATTTTTTAAATACTTAAGTTCTTTTTATGAGTGTGAGACAGATTGAAAATAAGGACAATCAGTTAATGACATAAAAGGCCATTCTATTAAATTGTTTGGATGCTCATAAACTTATGAAGAACACATGTATCATCCCCATTCATGCTTCAATATTCCTGCAACCACTTGATTTACAGTCCAAAGCTGGGGTCTGTGGCTTGTTTACTTTCTCCTGCAACTCTAAACTGAAAGCAAACCCTTGCAAACATGTGGGTCCTTTCAGACAAGCTGAGAAAGAGATAAACAGTGTAATTTTTTCAGTTTTGCAGTACTTGGCATCTTAACTATCACAAATGCAGGGAATATCTGCAAAGTGCAAATTCTTTGGATTACCATCTACTAAGTTCCTCTTGCCATTGAACAAGGGATTTGATTCTTTCCTTTTTTCCTTACGACTGTGTGATCTTTGTCCCTCGGTGTTTAAGGAGAACTGACAAATTGTACCTTGAAACAGGAGCGTCATTGTTGCACTTAATGTAAACAACTGAACAAGGCGAAAGCAGCGACGGTTGTAATGCAGGGTTCTCCCTCCATCCCCTGCACTCCACAGACGTCTTTGGGAACAGTGCTCTGGTGAAACGATAGCTATTGTGCCTGTCAGGAGCAATTTTGTCCCGTCTTTGAGCATGCTCCAAGGCAAAGGGGACTGACTTGGAGCACACTCAGTGACTGAAAATGCAAGTATCCCCTATCTATCCACCTATACAGCTGCTCCTGCTGCACCCATCACAGACACATCTGGGAGCTTTTATTTGGGGGAAACACTCTAAGTGTGTCAGACAGATAAGAAACACTCTTAATATCTGGTATGATATGTTTTTCCAAGGGGGGTGACCGAAGGTTTCAGCAGCTATGTCATTTTCCACTGATTGTTTTCAACAGGAAACAGAAACGATCAGCTTCAGCACGGGCTTTATGATACAAGCGAGCCTTGGGTGGATTCCAGCCTGATCCTGGAATCCCAGCAGCTGACTGTCCTCCCAGTCAAAACCCATTTTCTCTCCCACTATGTTTTCTTGGGGCTTGATTCTGCAAGGTGCAGTGTCTGTTGGCCAGGAGCGAGGCAAGCCTGGAGTCTTTGCTGAACTGAAAGCACATCTGAAGTCTCCCGGGAGCCTGTGGACAGGGTTTGTGCATACCTGAGCGTGCTGGAGCTGGAGTGACCATCAGCTCATGGGGACGAGCCCTTATCCACTTCTCGGCATTTCAGTGAAACAAAGCAAGCCTCCCAGAGACGATTTGTCATATTTCCAAAAGCACAGAACGCCCTTATTCTGTCCTCTGCCCTAAACTGCACCTTGGAGTTCATCCTCCTTCTTCCCTAAATAGCTAAGATTCAAGCTAAAGAAAGGTATTGCAGTTTGCTTTCAGCTGGAACATGTTAGCTAAAGGAAATACTGGAAATTACAGTGCAATTGTGCCACACCATTGTGATTGTGTAGCTGATAACTCGGCAGCCAGCTCACAAATGCAGCTGAGAGCGCTCTTTGTTAACTAGGAAAAGGCAAGCGACAGTTACTAAAAATGAGTAGTCACTAAAGATTCAGGACTTACCCTGAGTCATCCCTGGCTCCCTCGTCTCCTGCTGATGTTTTCATCATTACAGCAAACTTTTAAGACACTTTCTGCTTCACAGTGGCTTTAGAGTTCCTGGGAAAAGAAAGCAATTCCTTTCCATCGCTGAGCAGAACCTCCACATCCTTAGGTTTTGTACTGAAGATGATATTTCACGGGACGCCAGGGGGAGGATGTTTATAACCGGCTTCAGGCTCAGTAGTATTGGAGGGCAGAGGACTAAACAAGCACTGAAATGAAAGCAAACTACCAAGAAGGTCTGATTTTAGCCGCTCTAACTTCTACTTCCTGTATTTATATGAACGGGGGAATTCAGGAAGAGGCAGTCTTTGGTGGTCAAGGGTGTGTGCATGTGTCTTATAAAGTCATATTTAGCAGCGAAGACAGGTTAAACTTATTAGAAAGAAGGGCCTGAGACTGTCAGCTTATTTGTTTCTCTAACTTAAGTAAGTTTTGGGAAAAATTGTTTTACAGACTACAGGTATATAAGGAGGCAACAGAGCATGGTGAACTTTATAAAGGATTTTATAAGGCAGCAAGGCAGTAAGTCTCCGTCTGCAAATTCCTGAAGCATGTGTATTTCTATTACTTGAGTAACTGGAACCAGATGGAGCTTGGAAACCTTTATATTTACACAGGACCTGAGAAAAAGAAATGTCTAACGCTGGCAGAGGACAGCTTTGCAAAAAAATTCCCAGTTAAAGCAAAAGCTAGTGATAAGGTTGTAAGGCTGCTAGTAAATGAACAGCTATCCATGCTGTGAAGCTCCAGTCAGTCTCAGAGCACATTTGACCTGGAGTTACTTACACGGCTGAGTAGTGTTTGCCATACTGGAAACCCGACTGAATATAGACCAGCTGTGGAGTCTGGGGACTGACAGATGTGCTGTTAGACAGGGCTGGTGGCACTCTTATTTGGCAGCCCTAGCGGTCCGGAAATATTTGTTGTTAGGAGAATACATGATGGAAAAAATAAGGCAGAAGTATGAAGCAGAGAGAAGTATGAAGGGAGAGAAAAGCAATTGCAGGGAACGGAGAGGGTGACAAAGGTAACTTTTTGCCCCTTTTTTCTTTAGAAGCAATGTTCCAGCTTCCCAAGAGTAAGTAGACTGTGCCATACGGCCCACAGCAGAAATGGAAATGCCAGGCAGCTGCCAGTGGATCTGCACAAGGGAAACCAGACCTCAGCGTAGAACAGAGAGCCAATTCTGCTGGCACTTTATGATCAAGTCTTCTGTATCATGCAAGGCGAACTTTTCTCAGGGATTTTTTGATCAAGCCTGTAACTTCTGTTGACGTAAGAAAACTTGTCTTTTAGCTTTTAGAAGGATTTCTCTTAGGAAGTCAAAAAGTCTGACTGAAAGGCTGCATGATGGAAAAATCACCACCCTTCTACATAAGGTGTCTCAGTCCTTAATTGTTGACATTATTTAAATTCACACTTGATTTTTTGCCTTGACTTGTCCAGTTTTAAATTTTCAGCTACTGTATCTCATAATGCTCTTTTCTGCCAAATTAAGGAGCTCTCTGCTCCAACTCATGCAGTCATTTTCAGACAATGATGAACTCACTCAATGAAGAATTTGGCCCTCTTAGACAAACTGGTTGGCTGAGGTTCACTCATCCCTCGCTGCAGGCGTGTCAGATCTCTGAATCCTTCTGTTGGTTCTGGGCACAGAGGTCCAAATAAAAAACACACTCTGGATTTGTTGAGCAGCTGGGCACCTTTGCAATGCCCCCTGGGTCTTGGCATAAGAACAATCTCCTAGATGCACCACACAAATGGAACTCTACTCTTGCTTTGCTGGAAAATAAATTCTCTGAGACAAAAAAAATCATCAAGGTGCGCTGCTCTGCATGGGCCTGGCCAGATGGGGAAATCTGTGTTCACACAAAGGTGCAGCCATCCCAGGCAAAGACCTACGATTTTGCAAATGCAAACGTCAGTTTTCAGAGAGTGTGAGGCATTTCCAAAGATGTTGTTAGGGACAAAGAAACGAAAGGACTAGAACCATTAAAAAGACTCAGGAAAAAAATGGTAAAATTACAGAATACAAAATCCAGCATTGTGGTGCTACTTCAGTTGCACGTGATTTGAGAGAAACTTTTTTTTTGTGTGTGTGTGTGAAATCTGTCACAGTATTTACAATTTAAAGAATGTAGAGTTTCAGGAATTTTTGAAGTTAGTTTTGTTAAAGATATTGACCAAACTTCATGGAAAAATTCTCATATTTTTCTGAAAAAATGTTTAGTATTTTTGCAACATAGTTTTCTGTGAAGTATTTAAAATATGAAGACAAATTTTAACATAAGAAATTTTGTCTGAGCTTTTGCTGAGCGTTTAAGACAGAGATTTGAGAGGTTTGGAATGTGACACTGTGTGCTAGTATCAGGCTTTGAAAGTAAACAGTTATACAAAAGTTAAATGACAAAATAATATCCAGTTACTGCAAAACACCACTTCTCTGTGATAGATCCAAGACGAAAGGGGAAATTCTTGTCTTTTCTAGGACTGACTCACCCTTTCCATCTTAAGCCACAGCATGCTGCAGCCCTTTTCTGTATTTTTATGCAGCAGAGTTGGAAAGGTTTAAAAATGGCTTATGGGGGAAGCCCTTAAGCACAACGAGCACTTTGGCGACAATAAAGTGCTTTCAGCATATGCACAGATTATACGGCAGTTCTGCTTTCCATACAGTAGGAAGCAGCTGCCTCAATAATGTGGCATATGATAACAGCCCGTAGGAATTGTCATGCCTATTGTGTCACTAATCTGTAGATTATGTGCCTTTTATAGAGCCTATTACATAACAGATCAGGATGGGTCATCGTGTCAAACCTATGGGAGATTAAAAGAAGAGGTACTTTCCACATTCAGATTTTGATTTTTAAAAGTCAATTCTGTGGGTAAGAAGGAATCTTTTCCTTCCCCCAGTTTAGGAGCTAGCCTAGCATACACCAAAGCACGAACCCTTATGCAAAAGTCAAAGAATGCAGGATATCCCTTTGCTCCACTGCACTAGATGCACAAAACCCACGGTGGCTAATGACAGGTTCACACAGCAACAGGGATTACACAAGCTTGCGCTGTGGTTGAGAAAAACAAGGTCAAGCTTTGTTTTAGCTTGCATCTCCTGCTAGCAAACTGGCTAGGAGTATTCATGAGAAGACTGTTGTCTCATGAAATTGTTAATGCACCTGGAATAGATGAAAATGTGGGTCTTCTGTTGTTCAGTTCAGCAGGGCCCAGATTTCACCAAGAAAGTGCAGGCATGCATCCTAGTTGGGTCCTGAAATTTTAGATTTTCAACAATAAATATGAAAATGTTTCCCATGTTATCATCATCTGAGAAGAAAACAAAACACTTTAATTGTTTATATAATTTATTGATAGTGTACATATTTTTATATAGTGCATTACAATACTGACTGCTATAATCTTTTAGAAATGCTGAATTAGCTATATTTTAAAATTTTTCACAACAAAAATAATCAAATATCATGCCAACATTTTGTAACAAATTATCACATTAAATCCATTTGGATTTCATGACATATTTATCTGTACAAAGGACCCCATATCACAGAGCATTCACAGTGCATAAGGTCACAGTCCTTGAAAAAATAAATAACATGATAAATAGATTTCTGTTATTTACAGTTTACAAACCCATCCCTTTCTTTTTTCAAAGTAAGCAGTTCTAGAAAGTTTTAATAATATTTAAAGAGGTATTGCACCTCCTAAGGGTGCACTGCAAATGCCTGCAAGTATGAAACACAGGGAATTTTAAAAGGTTCAGAAGTTATTTCAGTGATCATAAACTACTTCAAATACTTTCTTGCAACGGAGGAGATAGTGGGAGCCAAATTCTGTTCTCAGTTCCACTGATACAAATTTGTGCCAGCTACTAGGACATTAATGAGCACTGGCACCACTCCCACAAACATGAAGGCAAGAATTTGGTCCTAACTTTGCTGCAGAGTTTCAGCCATTTGGGGAAGCAGATTTACAAGTGTTCTTTGTATACATGACTGGTATATGAATGAAGGCCATAATCTTACTGTAAAAACCCTCTGAAAGGAAGCATCTCAGTTGGTATTAGTCTTTCTAGAAATCATACCTGTCTGGTTTTGATATATTCTGATACCTTTAGATTTTGTCACAATTCCCTATTGCTATAAATCGACCTTTGTATTTGTCTTTCAAGTTCACCAAGATCATCTCAGTGATAAGATGGCAATGATCGCTTACATTCTTTGTGCAAGTAAAAAAGAAAAATAAATGGCATTCAATTCAAACTGGTAATTCTTATAAGAAAATATCTAAATGGCATTAGTTTCCCATAATCATTCGTTTCTTTCAGACAGTGCACTGTATGTCAGAAGTATGGTAGCAAGCAGAACAACATGATGTACAAATTGCACAAGCATTACACATCTCAGCCTGTGGAGAAGGAGCTACATGTATCTCACATTTCAGGACAGGAATGATAGGATTTCACAGCTTTCTCTGGGGAGAAAGTATACGGGCCCCACACAGGGGAAAATGTGAGAAAAGTGTATGCTTGAGTTATTTAAAGGAGGTTTTTAAACTTGTACACAGTAGGTCAGAAACTGGAATGCACACGTGAGGTGAACAATGTTCTTCTCTTCCGCAGAACATTGATCACTTGCATACAGAGTTTTCAAAATAGCTCAAGGGAATAATAAAGGGTTTGGTACAGAATTGCTGGAACTAAGTGCTGTTATTTACCTGTGTAATCATCATATAAATCTCACCACCCAACAAAATGAAAAATCTGGAGTTCAGGCTCAAAGAAATAGAAAGGAAATTGGGTAGTAAATGCATGAGCTGCAGAGATTTTCGTCTGAGTGCTTAAACACAAATAACTGAGGGATCTGAGGCTTGCAATGACAGAGTATTATGCCCAAAGGTGATGCATTTCAATTAGGAAGATTCTTTGGTTTCACCTGGCTATCAGTGTTCTTTTAGTGTCTGTTTCATACTACATTAGCTCTCATCTTTTCTTGGCATGAATAATCAGGCAGTATTTACACAGCTTAAAGCACTCTACAAAAACATCTAACTGTAGGATGCAAATAAATGGCATTACAATTGCAAGAAATCCAAGAAAGGAAGACAACAAAACTCATGAGGGATCTGTGCAACTAAAGCAAACACATAATAGAAACAAGTGTGTGTAATTAAAGCACAGTCACAAAGGAAATCAAAGACAGAATAGAATCTTCTCTATAATTGCTAAGTATTAGACTAGTAAAGACCTTTTCCATTTGTTTACATGTTGACAGAATGTTTACAAATATAATCTAAACCCAGAAACTAATTATACGCTTGTTACAGCTGCAGCAAGCATACAAAAATAAAATGAAATTGGCACACCAATGACTGAGCCAGGAGAAAGATGGTTGACTGTGCTGTACCTGGTGGGAAGACTTAAGGTGTTCTTCTAGGCTAGACTTCAGCCCACAGAGCAGCCCTTAGATCATCAAATAGTCATTAAGATAACCATAACTGTAGCTTTTTAGATTGAGACATGTAGATCCCGAGCCTGAAATCTTTACTCAGGCAATACTTTCCATGAATAGCAGGATTCAGAGTACCAGGAGCTGGACTTCCATCACACAACTCCATAATGCAGTACAATTGTTATGGTATATAAATGGAATCAGACACTGCTGAACTCAATGGAAACACTCTCATTCGCTCGCTACAGACAGCATTGCACACTGTGGGTCTACGTGGGACTGTGCTACTCCAGCAGAATGGCAAAAAAAGCTCTTGGCCAGTTGTAATTCAGTTTTGATCCTGCTTGTACACCAGGGCAGATGCAGTTTTGAAGTCTGAGACAAGGAACCAGTTCTCTTATTTGTAAGAGTGAAAATCCAAAGTGGCATCAGCAGAGTGGAAGTCCACAGATTCTGGCCAAACCTTCTAATTTGAGGAAGAAATAAAATCTTTAGACTACAAACCCAATAAAATATTAAAAGATCTGAATATGATAGAAACCCCAGAAACCATGCTCTGCTGTCATCTTAGGACACAATCCAGCAAGGCACTTGGATATATGCTTAGCTTTAAGCGTGGAATCAATCCTACTGAAGTTAAGCTTTGCTGGATAGGGGGTATCTTTTTCTGAGCTGTATTACTCTTCAGTGTTAGTATGCTGGCAATTTTCAGATCACAGTAACAGTTTTCCCTCTCACATCCACCAGCTTTCTTTTCACTCCTGAGCTGAACATTAACTTCCACAACATTGTGACATACATTCTAAACTCAGACAGCTAACTTTTGCAATGGTTAGTACAACAAAATGGCTACAAAATTTTACAGACACAATCTGAACAGATGCAATATAGAACTGTACTAATCGCAGAGAGCCAAGCACAAACCTCTCCTCTTCTTGATTGGAAAATGGCAAAATTTGTAGTGCGTTCCTAACCATGTGAGCAAAAATTTTTTGTTTTGGATATACGTGAAAGGCACTAGTCTGCTATTACTCATCAATAGGCTCCTGAATTATGGATACATTCTGATGTGGGTTTATCTGACATACAACATTTTGTCAATCAGATCTTTCTGCAGCCATTCAGTTTATCTGCATGGCTTGGCCTATAACTACCATCTTTATTTATTTTAGCATATGGATAATGACTACATAGGTACTCTTTACTTCATATGATTATATGTCACGAAGGCCTTGATACAGCATCTAATAATTCTTTGGCAAACAATACATCCCTGGTCATGTGGTGGTGTCAGAGGAGAACCCTGCTGATGTTATTTGTAACGGTAAGCATGGCATGATACCTGTCTCATACCAGAAGACGCATATGAGACCACCTCATGAAATGCAGCATTAGAATTCAATATAAATTCTCTTGAAGTGGGTTTACATTTTGGGGAGGGCTATAGATGACTGGCCATGAGATTTAAGGTCGGTATTACCTTCTGAGACTGTTTCTTGCTACAACAGAACACTCTGGTTTTCTGGAGCAGGTGATATTCAATTTAGGCAGAATAATTCTAAATGATGTCTGAAGGATTCGTGACATTAGCAAACAGTTTTGTGCATATTTGGGCTGGGGATCAGCTGCTACAGAACAAATTGGTGCCCCTAGTCTTCTAAAGTTGCCTGGCTCAGAAATATGAAGGTACAGTACAATTTGCTAGGTCTGGCACTGTAAACATTGATGCCCTCATCACTGTCAACTCAGCTGATCACTAGGCATTCAAAACTAGATTTTGCAACTACTCTTCTGTAGTGTAAAGACATCTGAACCTGAACAGAAGAGCAAATGTTTGCTTGGAGACAGCTAGTTCTCCAAGCCCACTCAATAGCAGAACGTAGGAAAAAAACATTTACTCAGCCTCTCTCTCTGCTCCTTTCAGCCTCGTTATCTAAGCCATCACCAGATTTTCAGCAGCGAACTGTCCTCCTGAAAGATAGCAGGGAAGAAAGTAAGACTAGAGAGAGATGCTCCTACAGTGGCGCAGCAGTATGCTGCATCTTCACAGCCTTTCTGCAACAGAAGACTCAAAGTTGAACATGAATTCCATCTCCTCAGCTTTACACTGCAGCAAAAACATCTTGAATGCCTGGAAATGGGGTCACCGGCATACTTGAGATCAAATATGTTTACTGTCATGCTTGCCTATTCAGTAAAGTATTTTAATAATGCTGTATTTGTTGCCATCTTTAGGACTGGCTAGCTTAACTACACAACTACTTAATTACGGTGAAAAACCCTAAATGGATGCTAATACTGACATTTGTAACAAAGTGTAAAGCAAACAAATATGTTGCTCTTTTTTCCTTAGGATTATATTGAAAGAATCCAATTCCTAAAAAAATTCAACAGCAGAATACGCTCCTTAATTTGTAGCAAAATAATTTTTTTAAATAGCCTTAACTGTAAACACATTGCCTGGTGTAAACAGTATTCTGCATGTGAGCTGACTAAACATAATTATTTGTCATATACGTCAAAACAAGGAACTTTCTGAATAAGTGCTTATTTGCTAAGGTTTTATAGTATGTTCTCATTGACACAATAATGGGATTTTTAATGTATAGTCTTAAGTGCAAAATATTAATATATTTAAAAATTCATCAACTGTTAGTTGATAGATTTGTTTTGGTTTATAAACATTAAAAAATTAAAAAAATCTATGTATAAAGTTAACTGTGCTTCTTTAGAAACTTTATGTGATCATTCACATATAGCTTTAAAATATTTTTAAAGTTTAGTAGCAATTCAAAGTACACTGTCTCAGTGATTTGCAATCAGATGACTGCTACAATGTGGAATGTTACCCATTATTTTTAACTCTGGGTCAGATCTTGCTGTCAATTACATCCAGAGTAATTCCTTATATCGGATTTATGCTGGTGAAAGGGTATCAAAACTTGGCTTCTACTGGGGGTTAAAAAGAAGTATATCATGCTTCAAAACTTGCAATCAAATCAAGGACCATATTCTCTTGACAGACTTGCTTTTGTCTAGGTGTTTCTTATCTGCACTGTTCAGTGTCAGACACTCATCTTCATTAAGCTTCTGGGAATAAATAAAAAATGGAGAAGAATACACCAGCTTCTTGACTGATGAAATAAGCTTCTTCTCCCCACCAATCAAATCATAATCAGGGTGGGTTTTGTTGTCAGAAAGTCTGGATGATGTTCAGATACTACGCTCAGCTGATAACAGTAACTGATAGTTACTGAGCACCCAGTTATATTTTATTTGTTTAGTTTCTTCTAAATTTACACCATGGGCTTACAAGGGCCAATGCAAAGTTTATCTTGTGGTGTTATATTCCACAAATGTTAGTTTATGTATACAGCATTCCTTATTAGTGGTAAAACATCTTTTTCAAGTATGAATTTCTGCATGTAATTCTCTTCTTCAACATGCAGATACTCTTTTAGTCTGCATCATCACAAGTGATACAACATACAACCATTTCCTCTTCTTTCTCTGCCACATTGTTCACATTTATTGAAAAGGGTGATAAATATTCAACACTGCCATCAAAAACTGTCAGTGCAGTTCCTCTGTAAGCAGAGCACTTGAAGGGGGAAATGATGTCCTCAACAGTGCATGCCATGATATGTGCCTTGGACTTTCTGGTCCTGTAGTTGAGATATTTTGACTGAGCCAAGAAAAGTTCTGAACTTGCCTCTTATTCTTCCATGGAAAGTAAATGTCAAAACCAAAAGAACTATAAAGATTTTTCTCCCGTCCTCTTGCTGACCTTGGCGGTGGTGGTTGATTGTCTGCAAAAGGAGAATGAAAGCCACAACAGAATGTCCCAGAAGTAGGTCATTTTAGAGTTCTGCATAAGCTCCACACAGCTTTATGACTCAGCAGCAATATCCAAAGTGGAGGAAAATGCTTTGGTTGCCTTGAGCTAGCATGTTAAAAGAAAGGTATCCTTTCCTTCCACACAGGTAAAAGTGCTTGTTAGCTGATGAAGCAGGACCAACACTCAAATTACTGATGGAAAGAAGGTAGAAATGTGAAATGCCTCCTGTCATTTACAGCACATGTAATCAGAAGAATTTCAGTCTCTCTCCTTGTTGTGGTTTAAAGTTCTTCTCGGCACATAGGGAAGTTGACAAAGGTGAAGACGTTAAACTCTATCAATATAGAGAAACACAGGAAAACAGCATAAAGAAACAACACGTAGATGCCTAATTTCCTGTCAAGTTTCCACTTGTTTACATGGATTCCAAACACCTGCAAGCAAACAAAGCCTTAGTTAATTAAGCCCCAAAGGAGACTTTTGGAAACAACCATTATAAGCTAAAAATGAGAGTCTTTTGAATTAGAGATCCTCAACAAAGATAAAAAGATATTCTCAGTATTTTATAGATCAAAAAGGCAACATATGCTTTTCTGACCAAGAAAAGGAATGTAAAAGCCCAAACTAAGAACTCAGACTCTGGCCTGACTCTCAGTTGTCCTAAGATCCTTTTACAAAATATTAAATGACCCCACTTTAAGGCCCATTCACAAGTTCCTTATGTAATTGAGACACAGGCCCCTACATGCCCAGTTTCAGGCTGTGGTGCATTTTCAGTACATGGGGCACATTCTAGTCAGGCAGCATTCATTCACTGATTCAGTATGAACTAAAGGAATGCCCTGAACTACGTAAGTGCCTACCCCTCCAGTGTTCCCCCCCAGATCCTTGATGTCCCGGTAGTACACCAGCACCTAATGTTCATTCTTCCAACAGCTTCAGAAGAGGTGCTTGCTTTGATGTTTTGCTCAGCTCCAGAATTAAGGGGAGTTACAAGTTACAGGTAGAAAAGCAATGAAGTCCTCATGAAGGCATCTGTTTTCAATGGTGTTGAGTGCCTCTGAGTTATTACTTGTTTCACTCAAAACTCTGCACTGAGTTTTGCTAGGAGAGTCTGTGCAAATCAGGGTATCCAGCAGAACAAATGAGACAATAATTGATGCTTTGAAGTCAGGTGATATGGCTTCTGCTATGAAAAGACTCTTTTCAGAAAAGCATGAACAGCTAGCATAGTAACATATCTGCATAATCCTCCCATTTTTTTCCAAAGTGCTGATCACCAGTATGCATGCAGCAACATCAGATACAAATGTCTACAGAACATCTTTGTGTTTTCACAGGCACTGTGCAGTATAGCAGAACTGGGAATAAGAAAACAAAACAACAGGCCCTCACAGCTTATATATCTGATGCATTAGGAAGTTAGTGGCAGAGTGAACAGCCCTAGTCATTCTATCACTTCAGTCGTGCACAGGTGATGTGGAGTTTTGTAAGACCTATTCATGCAACAGGAATCTCCAGTGATGATCCCCTCCTCCACAGAGCCTCCACAGGCAATCAGTGAAAGATGTTAGTGTAAGTGGACATTTTTATACCTTTGGGATTTGATTCTTCCCACAGAGAGTTTCCTGGGAGTCAGCAGCAGCAGACCTTAAGTACCAGCAAAATTGACTTTTGAAACAGAATTATTGTTTCACGTTATCACGCCATGTGCTACAAGGGTAAGTGTCTTATGCTAAGTGACATTTAGCATGTCTATTCAAAGTCCTGAGGTCCACAGTCCTCACAGACTAGTATTGATTAAGGGTGCTGTCTACAGCACTTGATTAGTCCAGGCTGGTTTTGGAAATCAGGGCCAAGGGTGATGAAGCATACCTGGGTCTTGTCCCAACATAAAGTAGAGACAGGCCTTGGGTATGCAGCTGGACACAGGAGCACAGAAATAATATTGGATCCCACAATTTCAACACTGCCACTGAAATCAATGGGACCTACATGTATCCAGCATCTCTGGCACCACATGTCAGATTTCAGTCCTCACTGAGGGCAATGGTAGCTCTTCAACTCATGGTATTGCTAGAAGAATGATACTTTACAAGAATCAGTGCTTTGGGGACAACAGGTACTTCCATGCTATCCTTCTATAACATGTAAATACTTAATAACTATTTTGCAATTGGAATACCTGGAAACACTCAGATACTTACAGTAAGTGCCACTGATCCTAGCAAAAGTGCAACTGAATAGACTAGTCCTTTGCTGTTTATCTTAACCTGTGGGAATTAGAGAAGAGACCTTTACAATGTTCAGCATGTAACAACTGTGCTTTGGAGATCAGAAATCAATTTACTGATCTATGGTCCACCTTCTGCTATGAATAGTGACTGACTTACACATTTTAAACTATGCTAATCCATGACAGGTTTATCATAATGAATAGGAAGATTAAGGAATCAAACCAAATTTATAAGTAATCCCACCTCCATAAAAAAAATAATCAGCATTTATAAAGGATTTTATGTTAAAAGATCCTCAGGAGAGAGAGATAGGCTGTTATTCTTATCTTACACACAAAAATACTAGGGTACGGGGAGACAGACAGGTGTGCTTGAAGCTGTGTAGTGAGAAAGTGGCAGAGCCATGAACAGAAATCCATGGCATTATTTTTCTGCTATGTAATGTACTCCAGTTGACAAACTGGGAATTAATTGCAGCTTGTGGAAGGAGAATTGCTTCCTTAACTCCTGGTTTCTTGGCAAAGAAATAACACCTTATTTAGCCATCAATAACATGCTCAGCAGGTTGTTGGAGGGTTTTTTTTAAATTTTATTTGCATGCTTTCTTTTTAGGATTATTATTTTTTTAAATAGACGAAAAGAACAAATTAAAGATTTGCCAAGTATACATACTGTTGATCCACAATCAATCGCCATGGTCTGCAAACCCCACGGAACGCCAAGGCCCACCAGAATGTCAAAGACATTGCTCCCTATTGTGTTGGATACTGCCATGTCACCAAGGCCTGCAGAGGAAAAAAGCCAACTCTTGCGTAAAAACAAAGTATAGGACCATTACTCTGTGTACTAGAGGAAACTAAAGGGGAATGATCTGCACTGATCCAAGTCCCCTTGGATTGGCCAGAGTATCTGAGGTAGGGAGACAATTTCCATAATCTTTGCATGACTTCTGAAGAAAGTGTGCAAAACTTGCTCACTCCAACTGCATCTTCCTTGTGTCTTGGAGAGCCTTTACTGGGTGTGTGGTATCCACTCAGCATTCAAGTTCAATGCCAATTAAAAAAACAAGTCTTGTTTTTAGGTAGTCTGCAGCCAGAGGGAACCTGGAGATTATGCACTGGATTTAGTATGTGGGCACGTGGCCTTTATCTCATGTGAATGATGAAAAGTGGTCCTGAAAAGAACCCAACCATATAGTAGTCAAAGATCTTAAGCACTTCTGTGGGCCTTAATCAGTAATGATTTCACTTCAGGAACAATAAAATGCTACAGGAAAGGAAAAAAAGAGTGAATAGTAGTGAAGTCCCTAGGCATTACTCAAAATCTATTCCTAATGCTCATCACTGGCTGGCATCTCATACTGCACCAGTGTCAATGGACGTGAGGAAGGCAGAATTCTTCTCTGTCTTGACAATTTCCCTTAGGACCAGCCTAACTATTGAATCACTTCCACAAAGTGAATACTGGAAAGGAAGAAGAACTCTTACGTAAACGGGACATGTTCCACAAATATACAGAGTGGAGACAGATACTACCACACCGTAAGGACAATATCTTCTTGCAGGAAGCTGCTGAGAGAAAGGTTATGCTTTGGATCCATATCATGGTAGTGCCCATCTCTATAGATATTTGTCTGCAATCTGTCAGTAAACATCTCTTTTGAATCCAGTAGCGCAAAGTCCCTGTATTGTCTTCGAGAGAACAGGGCTGCTTTTTACCAAGATAGCCCTTCGCTTTCAGAGGAAACAATCCCTACAGTAGTTTTGCCTAATAATAAAGAACTAATCTAAAGCAGCAGTCTGTTCATTTGAAAATGCAACATGTTTTCCTTCTGTTCTTGCAAAAATCTGTTCACTTCGATACTGGATATGGAAAACTAATTTAGTAGGAAGATGGTTCCATAAGAATCCTGAATACTTTTTTGTACTGCTTTTTGTGAGGTTTTCCTGCACACAACAAATAATACAACCTGAAAAATATTTTAAATATATAATTATTTTCAATCAAGTAACATTTAACAGCACTACTCCTATCTCAAACTACAAAGGTGGGGCTTTTGAGTACTTATAATTGATCACTTCAGAACCCTTGTTGTTTGCCTAGTGATGGGTGCTGGAGATCTCATTATCTGGAAAAAAAAAGATTATGGGAATTGGAATAGTGGAAAAAAATACAATTAGGACCTTTTCTTATTCAACTGCAGTACAGGTCATTCTGTCAGGTTTAATGTTTTTCAACAACAGGAAGAGATGTGGCTACAGGTATTTCTCAAGTGAAAAAGGAAATGTAAAGAGCCTTAATCAAAACTTAAAGATACATGAGAAAGCCTTTCACAATTTCAATTGGAAAGCTGATGAGGACATAGCTGACATTTATCTAAAACCTCTTCCAGTGCAGCTACTTATATGTCCCAATGGGAAAGAAGCCTGCATTTGGATGAGAAGCACGCCTGGAGCAACATCAGTTCTGCCAGATCCTCTTAAACCACTTCACTTCCCTGGGTTTGCGAGGTCTTCTAGAAATCAGTACAAGTTTTACATGGACAAGTGCTGGTCAGCATATATTCTACGTTAGTTTTAATAGCTGATAATTCAGTTTTGTCTACTACTTTTATCTTTTGACCCTGACTGATACATACCATGCATGTGATATCTGAGTGTTGAATGACCTTCTAGAATGCTAGGGTGTGCTCAGTCCCAATAAGCAAAAGATAACAGGACAGGGATTATTTTTTTGGTTCACAATAATTAGCAAAGTGTTTTAGCTTTTAACAAGGCCCTGAAGCAGTAAAAGAAAAAAAATAAAATTGCATTGAGAATTTGTGTGTATGGAGGAAAGAAATCACAGAGCGTGTATGTAAGATTGCAGTTGTGCTTCAGCAGACACAGTACCTTGTCTTGCCACTATTAAGCTGGCCATGCAGTCTGGGACACTTGTTCCTGCAGCTAGGAAAGTAATGCCCATGATCACATCTGGTATCCCAAGGGTGTATCCAATCACAGTCACCTGAACAGTGAGGAAAATAGATTAACCTATCATATTTGGAAAGTCTCCTCATTCCAATACAGTTGTGCCATACACTTAACTTTGATTTCTGGTGTGGACCCTAGCAGGATTAGACTCAGGATGCTTACCCATTTCTACAAATTAAATAATTGTGGAATAACCAACCTAAAACCAACTCTGTGAAAAGAAAAAGTACTTTGGGTCGTATTATTCAACATTTTATGAACAAACAAAAGCTCCATTTTCTGTACTTCTAACAGGACATTCTGATCTTTTAAGGAGCATAGACACAATCCAACCTGTGGGGTTTTTTTATTCCCAAGAATGACAAAATTCTCACTGGTTCTATTCTGAAAAGGACTGCAACCAATTTATATTGTGATATAGAAGCAGACATATAACTAACTTATTTTATTCCAACACATGAAGAAGAAACCAGTTTCTCGCATGATTCCCGATATAATCCCAAAGTGATCGAGTCTGGTTATATTGTCCCCTGAGAGTCCAAATGCAGCTTTAAAAGAGCTTAGGGAATGACTGAAGCTTGTAGCATAACTCTTGAAAAGGACAGGGAACTGTATTTAGCTGGAACATCCAAAGAGGACTGAAAAAGCATCCAGAAAAAAGGCTGAAGAGGCAGCTGAAAAGGAAATAGCCTTTTGAGAGTGAGAAGACTGAATCAGGGACAGGCAGCTGCTTCCCTCCTGAGACTGCTAAGGATGGAAGTCTTTAAAGCTGTGTGTTGCTTTCTTGAAATAGTTTGCCAGTCTCTTGCATGAGGAAAACTGGACCCTTCGCCAAAGAAAAAGTGTATTTTAGGAGCCTGCTCACAAACCTTATTCTCAGGGACAAGCTATGACTCAGAAATAGGAGTGGGCATGATTCTCCTGTTGCAAGTGGTAACGGGGTATCAAGGTCTGTCTGCCTCTTAAAATAAGCTGTGTTGCAGCCTTTATGAGCACATCTCTCATTTGTGAAGGGGATATCTACAAATGAAACCAAGGTACAGAGCGTGGCCTTGCAAAGGACATATGGTATGAAATGAATGTGTGGCTTTGGCACCATTATGCCAGGCAGAATGAGTGCCTGGCATATGAGTTTCTCCAACACAGTCTACGTTAAGAGAAAAGAGGATTACTTTACAATGCAAAACTTGCAAAAAGTATATAGAAAACACAATCTTCCATGAGAGGAAATGTAAATATAAAGCAGTTTGCAAATGCCTGACACATTTGAGGAAGGTAGAGATGTTCTCCATCCAAAAAGGATTTTGCAGGTAAGAAGCTCATGAACAAAAATTCTTCCATATGCATGACTGTAAGAGTACATATATATATATGACTATGAGTGTATATATGTGAGGCTATATATATTCCAGTATGAAACCAGCTGGAGGTTTCTTCACTATATTCTCACTTAAAAGGAAAATGGGCATATAAATAATTCAGCAGCACATCCCACCCATCTTCCAGTTATAGGTATATACACCTTTTGGTATTCCACCTTTTAGTGTAGAAAAAGGTAATCATCTATACTTCAAAAGTATGGCTCTTTTTCCATCATGCAAACTAATTTGAGGAGCTTTCCTATTCATGCCTCTTCTTTGACTGAAAACATAAACTTGAGAAACTACAAGAGGGTAAGACAGAAAAAAATAGCAACTTATTCAAATCTTCAAGTAAGCATGCTCCTGAATTTTCAATAATTTACAGATCTGGGGCAAATGGAAACATACCAGCAATCATAACTCTTCACAAGGAAGGATTTTCTTGCATTATTCCAGTCTACTCGAGGTGTTTTACACCACTTCTGAGTCTTCAGATTTTGCCATCCATCTGCCTTTTATGCCTGTGTCAGTCTCAGACCCTGCAGACACCTAAAGGTGTATCAGCTGCTGAGAGTTAAATGTTTTCATTTATACTCCCTTTTACTAGTAGGATGTGGATGTCCACATTCTCTTGAAAATCAAGCTGGCACCTTCCTGTACTGTACTGGGCCTTATACAGTAAAGGCCCAATTATTTGTGCAAAAAAAGAGCAGCAGAAAGCTAGAATTACAATAATTAAGAGTATGAGCTGAAGAGACTGCGCTACAATTACATGTCTTTCTTTAGCAAACACACAAAAGATCTATTATCTGTTTTGAGATGCACACTTCAGTCAGCATGGGAAGTCCTGCTACATGCACTTACCATCCACACCATGAAATAGGAGAACAAGGCAATCCAGAGAGTGGATAAGACGAATGTCACCATAAAACACCGTTCCCAGCGTGGTTTGCTGCAGTTTGGAATGGTGCAAAAGAGCACGAATATCAACGGCCATGTCAAAACCCATTTAATTTTGTTCATTCTTCCATCTGCAAGACGAAGAAAGGAAAGAACCAGTTTAGCTTTCCCATCACTCTCCCAGGCCTGGTGACACTTCTGTGAACACAGCAGATGATCCCAGAAGATCCCAGAAGGACGTTTACAGCTGTGCATGGCAGCTCATTTTCCAGTGTACCTTTCGTCTATACTTGCTCTCGTCACTCTCAGCCAAGTTCAGGATGCACATTCAGAATCTTATAGTTAAGCCTGCCAAAGTCGATGTAAATCCATGAAAGAATTCCAATGATTTAAAAGCACGGCTGCTTTTAAAACCAAAATTAATGGTCAGGTTTGTTGCTCTTTTAAATACCTGTGTTACTATTAATCCAAAATAAAAAAAAAACACAAACCAAACAACCAGAAAACCTCCACCCCCTCACCTTTTAAAAAGGAAGATGGAAATCTTTGTAGTGAAAATTACCTGTACACTAGGTTTCTGTGCAGTAACAGAAAATACTTTCAAAGAAATTAGAAGCACAGACCAAACCCATGAATATGACAAACTTGTTTCACATGCCTCACTGTGGTCACTTGGGGACAACTTCAAACTGATACTTAGGAGATCTAGGCTTGTTAACTCTCACTAACTGCATATAGCACCACCTTGAGATGGTCTCCTATCCTCTATTATAAGGAAACTAGAGATACGCTTTCCCTTGTGCAGCTCTCCAAAATCAACTCATGAAAAATACCAGAGAACTGTCATTACTGAAGACAAGTACACACCTTCTCATTTTTTAAAAACGTAAAGTATTGTAAATGTGCACATAAATCTCTATTTTGTAATTGGGCCACAAATAAATGAGGCACTTATGTTTATATTTTTCATGCATTTTTGTTACCATATCCTGCAAATACGGTAACAAATTTGTTTAATAGGCTAAACCAGAGTATCACAGTCAACAGCATGGTGGTCTTTCTGTGGTTGTTCTTTACATTGTTTCAGAATTATGCTAGTAAGGATTCCCATCATTAACTGATAACTATATGCATGAGTTCTAATAAAAGATGCCATTTTAAATAAAATGGTTGATCATATTGAAGAAAATTATCTAATATATCTTCCAGTGAAGTTATTGAGCTAAATTATAAAGGGTAAAGATCCTATCAATTTCACTAGGAATTTTCTTTCAGCAAAGACATCGGGATTTAGGATTTGTTTAATGGGAGGTTTTGTCAGTGAATTTAATTAGATTGAAATGTGCACCAGATGCAAGTAAATGAAATATTAAACACTTAAAAATGAATCATACTTTTGCTATTTATGAGGCTACTTACTAGTTTAATGTAACTCAGTGAGTCCAAATGCAAGTCTTTATTCATTTACTTCAGTATGTATTCTAGTCCTAACGTGTATTGCCTAAGTTCTGAATCTTGAGATTTCCTTGTGAATTCTGAGATACCATCAACCCACCAAGAAATCTTAGACTAAGCTTGACTCTTTATTCCCATTTAGCTTGTAGCTGTGGCACTTCTAACACATAAAACTACTGAAGTCTCCTAAGGTCAATTCTAATTCTAGAATTTTACATGTCACTGGGGATCTATTACAGATTTTATAAGAAAGTCCTTTTTCCCTCTGGTTACATATACTGCTATACAGATTTTTAAAACAGTTATCTTTTATCTATTCTGTCCAGAAAATAACACTTCTTACCTCACATCTCACTTAATTTTGTTAATAAGGCTGTAAATATCCTATGGTAATTTATACCTCCTCCTGTTTAATTTGTTCCAGTTTGGACCATTAGAAGACTCCTGCTAGTTAATTTGTACTCTTCGTCTACCCAAGTTGCTAAGCTTGGTTCTTAGTCAAACAATTCAGCATGGCCTAGGTCAGTAATTTCCTTAGTGCGTAATTCCAAATGCAGTGTGAGTGGGCGACTGTTTGACATGAAAAAGTTATGGATCTGATTCTGATCCGATGCGGGTGTAATCTGACTTACTTCAGTGCTGCGACACACAGGAGATTCAGTGCCATTTCTCTTTTCAATAAGGTGAATAAAAGAAACAAAATTGCCTGGAGAACAAGTAGAGAATAAATAGATACACTCAGCTGCTGCTGGGGAATATGTATCTTATCAGGGATCCTATCTAGTGCCCTGAATTACTTAAACAAATGCTTAACTGTGAGAATTCACAGTGCCTTACCACTGGCATTGCTATGCTTGCTCAGTTCTAGGAAAACCAAAATATTAGTGAAGGAGGATTTGCCTTTCCCTTATCTTTGCTCAGTTTGAGTGGATGTGTGTCAGATTAAAATTCCTGGCTATATTAGTGGTGATGCTTTATCCACACAACTTCATGAGTCAGAACTGTTTTTTACAGATAGATGGTTTGTGGAAGTGACTTTTGCATTCATTACACGGCAACCAGGCTTGAGACTTTGGGGAAAAACAACTGCATGTAATTCTGGGTTTGGCTGGGTTAACAGAGCAGCTGACTGGCCATTTGCAGTTATTCTGGAATCTTTTTGAACCACCGTGGCCAAAGCAGCCTACTCGACACGTTTTACAGTGGCTTCTCTTTTGTGTCTGGATTTGACAGTTTTTATAAACTTTTATATAAAGCCTTAAGTATATCTGGCCTCAGTTCTGCCTCACGCCATTTTCTTCACCTCCTACTATGCTAGGTCACGGAACTTGTGTGGCACCCAGTGTTAAAGAACTCTGCTCTTATGCTGTAACTTGGTAGTTTTGTAAGAATTTAGTAAGTAAGCTCAGCAGCAACCTCAATAAAGTGAGACCATTTCCTCAGGGAACAGAGGACTTCACTCATTTCACCTGGCTTAGATGAACACACAAACGATATATAGCTTGAAATTTTATTTTTTTTTTTAGTTCTTTTCAAAGTACTTCTTTTGCTGCTCTGTTGTTGTGGTTCTGACCACCCACTCCAAAATAATCATTAAAATGATTTAGTTATAGATTTGTTAAATTGAGGTATGCTTTTAGTTAATGACAAATGGTTTTATCATTGTTGCTTAGCTCCATAGTACATCTGCAAGGAAGAAAATTATCATCCTCATTAAGGCTATTATTCAATACATAGCTGTTCCGCAAAAATGGCCAAACAGTCCCATTACAAGACCTTAGCTCAGTTGTTTTAATAGCAGTTTTAATAACTGGCCACTCCTGTGAGCTCTGGGTCTGAAGGTTCCTGTGGCAACCCGTATAACTGAGGAAAAGTGTATTTTGTTTGTTGCACCCCTCCCTGACGAGGATATTGTGTTATTACAGAAAGCAACACTGGTGTATATTCTGTTCACTTCACCCTGCTCTAAAAGAGAAAGATAAAGGTTTTTGCATGAAGTTGTTCTTCCTCCTTTATACATCCATTTTTCTGTTTCTACAGATATCTGGAAGCCAAGCATGCCAAGTATTTCAGAGAAGTATCATTACAGAAGAGGAGCCCAATTACAATGTTTCTGAAAATGAAGCGGCAGCCCTACAACAAAGCCCTTTGCTAATATTTAATACATTTCTGGGCTTATCATCTTTCCAGATGTTTTGCTTACAATAGTTACTTTCACATACAGATAGTGTCCTGGTGAACAAAGTCAACAACACACATCACAGCACTGAGAAGAAAGGAATATTTCTTTACGTAACTGAAGTGCCTATTTACAGGAAGAATACTGTCCTATTCACAACTTTCACACAGAGTTGAGAGGGGCTCAGTACAAAAGTGTGAAACTATATTTGTGTTTTCATTCAGATCAGGAGTGTAGTCTTGAAGTAAATCTGATTGTCCCCATTTACTGTATTTTGGTTTGCAATTTACTGTATTTTAGTTTGCAACACGGAGCAGCCTTGCATCACACCAAGATTCCCTTGGCATAAAGCTGAACCAGAGGCACAAACGTAAAAGTGCTCCAAATAATAATGGGTGTTCTGTCTGAAACAGAACTTCCAAACACATATAATGCAGACAGCATACATGTCCTAGTCAATAAGCTCCATAGAAAACACTTCTGTTGTGTTTAGACAGACTGGAGTCCACAACTACACTGTCAGGAGTCAGATCTAAGTTACGGTAGTTAGTGAAATTTAAATAGCTTTTCCACTTAGTCTTCCCCCCTTTAAAAATGTGGCAGTCAAGCACAGACTACCACTCCACATATTAGCTGCATCAGAATATGCCTAAACCTTCACATGTGAAAAAAGCATCTTCTTACACAAAGCAATTAGCAGCTGACTGATCTAAAAACATTATAATATCCCTGAAAAGCATGAATCTAATTGGCACACAGGATTTTCATAACAGTATTATTATGAATTCATATAAATCTCTAATTTAAAGTAATTTGAAAAATGGAGAAGTCTATCTGCAAAATGAGAAAGGCTTCCTGAACTGTACTATTAATTTCTGTTTTTCTGGGTGGGTTTTTGGTTTGGTTTTTGTTTGTTTTGTTTGTTTGTGTTTTGGGTTTTTTTTGTTTGGTTGGGTTTTTTGGTGTGGTTTTTTTTGTTTTGGTTTGGTTTTTTTTGCTTTTGACAGTGGTAAACATAGAAGAAAAATAAGGCACGTCCAGGCTGGCTAGGAAGATTATTGCTGCAGATTTTTTTGGTGCTCCACTTTATCATTTTTAAACTCCTTTTTTATCTTTCTAAATCTCTCTACCATTTTTCATTTGGGAAAAAAACAAAAAACAAACAAAACCCAACAACAACTGTTTTTTTCCCCCCAATGAACAGTGATTTGTAAATTGCCCTTGGTCCTAATTATGCTTTGTTTATATGCTATGTTTATATTTACACCCACATATCATTAGCAATATTGGTTCAAATCTCAACCTGAAAATGTTTAACAGTAACATACACACCTCCACACTGGGAGCTTTGTAATAATCCAGAGAGCAAGTAAATTTCTGCTAGAAAGTGCTGTTGTTCATCAGAGTTGAGACTGATTAGAAAACTTTAATATATGTGAATTAGCCAGTCTGAAAGCCTAATTCATTTCTGAGCATGTGCTGTATCCAAAACACAACCCAGGAATATAAATTTTTGTCCCAAGTATAGGACTCAACATAGAAACAACTGAAATAGATATAACAAACTAGATCCATTGTGAATTTTCCATCAGAATTATTTTCCACTGAAAAATGCCTTTGTTGCAAAATAAAAAATTTCTGAGAAAATGGTTTTCAATTTGCTGTTAGGAAAATTAACACGGTAATTGCCTCTCCACCTTCTTGGAAAATCCTTATTGATTTCAGGTCTTCAACTTTCCCTAGGAACTGTGGAGGCAAGATACTCTCTGTGTTACCACACTAGAGACAGGCTATGTAGTGTGTAAAAGGGTATCCAAAAAGGCCCAACCTTTGTCAGCCTTCCAAGTGGGCAGCTGACACACTAAAACATTCGTATTGCAATTGTCCTGCAACAGAGCTTTGGAAATAATTCTTTTTTTCTGTGGAAAATACCGAGGTTTTACTTCTCATCCTCATCCAAAACAGGCTATTTTCCAAACTACTGACACTTTTCTCGGAAGTTCCATTTTCCAGAATACAAGTTCCAAATTCCAGACCATGAGATCTGTCCAAAATAACCCAGATTTCTATTTTCAGTCTGTGCCTTTACCACACTTTGCATGTTCAGATTGATGCCAATAATTTTCTCTTAAAGGCACATTTTTGGTACAGTGGGAACTGGTTTGGAAAAAAGAATGTGCTCCAGTATGCAGAAACAAACTTTACTGTCAGAGTTACTATAGGCTTACACAGGAGAATATTGCACACAAAAAATAATGTAACTGAGCAGAGGTACTCCCCATACCTTGTTCGACTTGGTTGGATTTTAGCATGGTTTATTTTGTGTATTTTAATCTTGCTGTCAACTTTATCAATGTTTTTTTTAAGGGAGAACTGGGATTTATAGACTTCCTCAAGTCCCTCTTTGGCCTTTCAGAGTGAACTGTTGAGTTACTAAATTAAATCCTTGCCCACTTCTCTTCCAATTTATCCTGTGTATCCTCCTCCAAGGTAGAGCACACTTGTTGCTCTTCTGGAGCACATTTTCCAGTAAGTTTTCTACAAAAGCTTGTTCATGAGCTCCAAGAACATGATGTAAATCAGAGTTCAGTACATGAGAACAACAGTAAAATCAGCCTCAGAAGCACGCTTGTGTTCTGAAATAAAATTCTGTGGTAGGTGCACCATTACACAGGCAAGAGGAAGCTCTTACAAAAAAGCATTTCAGAACACTACATTTAGGTCCTGCTCTGAACTACCTTCTTGGAAGAACTTCTCTCTTACAACCTCAAAGAAGCTATGGAAACTAGCTATCTTCCAAACTCAGCCACCTATTTCCAAACTTTGGCAAAAGCACCATAAAGCAGGCCAAAAAGAGTGTCTGAGGAACAACTACAAAGAGGAATCAACACTCACAATAAATCTTACTTCAAATGCATTAAGACCAGGCAGTCTGCTCAGTCCACTGGTGATCAAAGTATAAAGGAGCACTGAGAGAAGACAGGGGCATTGTGAAGAAGCTAAAAGAACTCCTTGCATCAGTGTTTGAAGAGACAAAAACTATAGAGAATTCCACATGGAATTCTTTTCTGTCTCTAGCTGAACCTTGAGGACATACAACTCCACAGGGGATATAACAAAGAGCTACAGCATCCTGAGTGTCCCAGTGAGGTACATGGAGTTTGCTTTGTTCACTGTTTTTTCCAATAAAAGAAGACATCAAATGAAGATAGTAGAAGTCAGGCTCAAAGCAAGTAAAAGGAGACAGTTCTTCACACAACCATGGAACTCCTTCCCAAAGGATGTTGTGAGTGTTAAATGTTTGCAAAGATTCAATAAGAATTAGACAGGTTAATGAAGAAAAAATACATTAAGGATTTTTAAATACTCAGGTATTACACCCAGTCCAGGAAGCTCCTTGAGCTTAAAATAGCTGAAGATCAACTTGTCCTGTCTTATTCTTCCCCAGACTTCTTCATAAAGTCATGTTTGGAGTCAGAATATTGGGCTAGACAAGCATGTGGTTTCACTGAGTAAAAACATTTTTTACATTTTTAGTAGGTACTATTAATACCGTTTTGCTTCTATCCCACATGTTGTCTTTGTATTTTGGATCCATACACAAATGGGCAGGACTGTTAATCTCCTTTATTGCCATCTCCTTTTAGCTCTGGGAATTTTTATTCCTATTTTAGCTAACACCATCATGGCTTCTATAAAGCATCCGTGGTCCAATTCTGAAAGAGACGGAGTTCTTCGTTTCTGTGAATCCAGCAGGAGCTGAGAACACTGAGTATTTTAAAGGATCCCGAACATGTGATAGTTAATGGGATTTAAGTATCCATTAAGAGCTGCACAGAAGTGCTTTTCCGTGTCTGGGCTCTAAAAGACTACTGAGCTATGCAAGGGCTTTTACATACCATTTTGTTGTCAGCATATGCCTGCTCAGTTTCATCCTGCTTTATTCTGATCTGTTTTGTTGTTTTTTTAAAAAATTTTAAGACAACTGTAGAGTAATAACCGTAGAGTAATCGAATTACAAATCAAATGAGCCATGCTCGGAAGATAATCATCCTAGCCTAAAGGTTAGGTCAAGAAAGAAATTCCTCTTTTAAAGAGAATGTTTCTTCCCACAAAGAAACCAAAGGTAAAGGCTGGTTTGTATCATACTGTATGTAGATTCCATAAGAACTATGTGTTGTCTCCTGTTTCAAGATGGGCCTGAACCACACCCTGGGGCTGAAGCTCTCTGGATGTTTGGATGCTGTAGTTTGAGACTTTTCATGGAACAATTTTTTTTTCTCTATTTCTGTATGCCAAAACCCCTACTTTTATTGCTGAGCACTGCTGTTGATAGAGGATAAAAGAGAACAATAAGCAAACTTACAGATGGCAAATGATTACTGGGAATCACTCAGAGATGATGTAGTGTTTTAAAGTTCACTTACATTTATTTCTCTTTCAGAAAAAACTTGTTCTTGCAAAAGGATCTAGAATACACAATTTGAAGGAGGGAAGTCAAGCCCCAAACTAGGCTAAAAAAGGTGACTACAGAACAACAGAGAAAAGGAATTGGGCCAATTCATAGCCATTTCTATTGCAGCTCTTAAAATAACAGAGTGAATTTTCTACTTAGCACATTGCAAGCAGTTCACTTGGAAAGTCCTATTGGAAAGTGAAAGCCTATTCTTCACAGAGCTCTTTATAGCACTGAAAAAATACATGAACTTATGATCTTTAGAAAATGCATGTGCCTTATTCCTGGCCCGAAAATACATCAAAAGAAAAACTGATGGGATTCTGGGAAACTGTCTGCAAACCACCTTTTCCCTAAAGCCAGGTTTAAACGTCAGCATTTTTTTAGGCTACCAATGGTGCCACCGTACTTAACAACAAAGCACGATGCTGGTTCTTTACATTTTCTCCAAAGATATTAAAGTGGTACTTCTGAAAGCAAAAATAAAAGAATTCTCCCTCAGAATATATGAGTTGAGCAATAACAATCCAACCAATAGATAATCATCTCCAGACAACAGAGGAGTAACAAAACCCGAAAATAATGGTAAGGATTTTAAACAATCACTTTACCACTTTTACGCAAACTCTTGGTCAAACTTTTGCTCCATTCTAGTATGAACTGTATGATCAGTGGTTCCTCTTTGGCCTGTCACACCTCAATTATCTCTAAAGACTTTCTCAAAAATGCAGAAAAACTGCATTTAAAAAAGACCAATGGCATAACTAATAACTCCCTCCTTAGTTCAAAGTATTTTGTCTCTTGTGACTGTCACACACTTAGGAAGCTCTACTCTGAAATCTATTTTTTATTTATAAAGAAGTTATCTTGAGTCTTGAACCAATTCAAATATGACAATTTGGTCTCCAGGTAATGTTTGCCACATGTTAAGATTTCTGCATTGTCCTGAAATGTAAGAAGAAATGCGTGATTGCAGTGCTCTAATTAAAAGTTGAATCAGAAACCTTGTTAAAAACAACTCAGTTAAAAAATCTTCTTTGCCAACACATACATTGATCCTGCATTTTTAAGATGGTTTGGGGAGACATTTTAGTTCTTTAGAAGTTATTACTGTTATTTTTATTATTTTATTGTTGTTGTTGTTATCATTAAGAACATGTTCATGTGTACAAGTATATTGCTGACTTGGACCTGCTTATTTCACCATACAATAAAAAGTATTTTCATTATCTGATTATCAGGAGCCCGTCTAATGGGCCTATCTTTAGTGAATCAGTTTGTTTCCATTCTTCACCCCTGATGAAAGTCTGTAACTGCTGACTGCACGAAGCTCCTGTAAGGGCACACAGTACAGTAACACATGAAAACATAGGGTTTTATCTGGTCTTCACATAGTATGCTTCAATGTTTGTTCAGTCACAAACACCTCTTCTAAAATAAGAGCAACTGGGATCTCTAAGAAATTAGAAGCATATACAACATGGAAAAATCTTCCTTCTTTTTTACTGCATGTGATATTCATTTATGCCAAGTAATATTTTTGTTGAATAGTAAGTGTGTGACAGACGACTACTGACTACATGTCTGTGAGGGGTGATCTAATCTCTGCTGTCTAATCTCCAAAGCACTTGGGGAAGAGTCAACCTGCAATGTGCTGAGGGCACCAACATAATAAGGTTGGTTATATATAGCCCTTCACGCTAAAGAGTTTCCAAAACATTTCTCAAGATATTATTACATACTGCTATTCTAAGAATTTTAAACACTGTCAAAGATATTAAACACACTTTCTCCCCCTAAAGCTTTCTTCGTCTTCATCCAAGAAGCTTTCCCTACAGTGACTAAATCAAGTTACTGTATATTTATACACCTAGCTGCCTCTGGCCTAACAATCTCCAGCAGACCATTATTAACTGTGGACTTCAAAATTACTAGCAGTGCAGTGCTCATCGTGTTAGTTTGACATGTTTTTTATATAAATCTGCCTTACCTGCATTCCCTTCGCCTCTGGCAAACCAGCACTTCTACCATTATTGTGCATGATGACTGGAAAACACTTTCCTAAGATCTGCTTTTAGCTATGTAGCCTCCAGCCCAGTTTTACTGTCATCAAATCCAGCTTTCAGTTAAATCTATCCCCTTCCTCCTCTCTCCCCACGTATGTTGTCTTTTCTTACAATCCAGTGTTTGGCATTTTAATTATCTTCTGTTTCCTTAGTATAAATACCTGGAAAGGAAGCCTTACCTGGCAATGAAAAGGGAGATAGATTGTCCTGTTCATTTTCCTCCTCTTGGTTCACCACAGGAATGTTCCCATTTTCAATATTCCCATGTCTCCCATTCTGAAGTGGTTTGCTTGAGCCATTGGCAGATTGGATTAACCGCTGACGCTGCACAGTGTCAAAGATAAAACTGCCATAGTTTGGAAAATACTGACTTTGGTAAATCTGGGTTTTGCTGTCTGTCCAGCCCCAGTCACATGAGCTGTGATGTTTCTCCACAAATCACTCCTTCCTGTCAGCAACAAACAAATCTGCCTGTGCCTACCTGTCTTCATCAGGCCAGCATGGACCATCCACCTCAAAATTACTAGCAGGAGTCTTTCAAGCCATGATGGAGAAAGCTGTCATATCTGTTCTTCCGCATCATGTTTTAATGAGTGTGGTTATTCTGAAGCACTTCTCACTCAACAGTTCCCACTCAAACCAGCAATAGCACCATAATCTAGTGGTAACACTCAAGACATTTCTGCAGTATCAGAGTTGACTTATGAATGACTCACTACCCAGGATCTCTCCTACTTGGGTCCAACTCTTCTCCTGTCTTCTCATCCCCATTCTCTGAGGTAAACGTAAAGTCCTACTCACTAGCAAGACCAACCCTCGTTGCCCTTGTCCAAGTATATCCATATGTTCATGAAGCTCAGAATTGCCCCTGCAGACATGTATAAGACTGCTACAGTTCCAAAACATAGTACAATTCCAGGGATAGGTTTTGAACGTCAGTATATATAAGCATTAATTCACTGGAGAATGTGATATGTAACAGTAATTTCCTACTTTTATAAAAAAGAAATATTTTTAGTTTGTTAGATGAGACAATGCAAGGTTCATAAGGGTTGTCTCTTTCATGACAAATTGTTGCATCTTCCTAAAAAGTGCTCTGAAATGCCTTGAAAAATAAAGTAACTGCACAACATGCAAAAAAAAATCTGAAACTAGTATTAATGCACTGTAATTACAAATAGAGAAAACTCACATCTGAATACTTCGCAAAACTCTGGCAGTGAGAATACATAATACCATAGATCCAAAATGCTCTGGTTTAGAGAATATTTTTGCAGATGAGCAAGTATCAACTCTCTCTGCACATATCCATCAAGAAATAATTTTTTTCTGATCAGTGAATTGCCTTCAAAGCAGAACTTTTACAAAGTCAACTGCTGCTGTGTGCCCTATCTGATCTTCTGCTCTTGCCTGTATGACACCAAGCTGAATTCCTAATAACCATTTAACTGTTTTACTGTTAAATTAGCCTTTTGTTACAAATATATTATAGTGCTGCTTTCCTTCACTGGGATATGCACAATGCTGGATAGCCACATGAACTGTATTGTGATGTTCAAATTCTAGGAACTTGTTAAAGCTTGTATTTCCTAAACTACTGAAATTTTATTTTCCAGAGTAAAAATCTCTCATATTTGACATTGTAGGGAGCAAATGAAATAAAATCCTGCCTTTGTAGAAGCCAAGTTTGGCAGGCCAAAGATTTTACCCCAAGTCCTTCATACAAGCTCAGAAAAGCGTCACTTGGCCAGTCCTGTCACTTCAGCTGCAGGGTAAGAAACAAGAAGTATATATGGTGTTGACAACATCTCATGTCAGAGTTAACTGAAACTGTCCTGGGCAAATTCCCTTCATGAAAATATTTTGGTCCATCTTCATTTTGAGCTGAGGACTACACTGAAGACTAAAGAGGTAGGCAAATATCTGATTTGATCCTGATGTGCTGCTAATATAAGAGCAGTTCTTACAAATTTCTGGTAGCCCTGCCCATTATCCTTTCTTAGCCCGACCACTTTTGTTATGATCAAAACCAATTCTTGGCTGCAGATAAAATCCAAATGTGCACACATGCATACACACACACACTGAAACAAACATCTTCTGGCAGGGATATAAGGGAGTCCCTTGGTGACTGCCCTCCCAGCAAGACAGGCAGCAGCATCACCAATTGGGAATCCATCCTCAAATCTGCTGTGACATAGCTGCTACAGAAAGACACAGTTCTAGCTCATCCGTCGGAACATGGGTAAATCTGAATTCCGGAATCACTATAAGCATGGCTCTTTGACAACCCCTCTGCCTCACTGTCATTTATTGTTCTCTTAACGAACCTACCTCATTAATGATGAGTCGGCTTGCCATCCGCATTCTGGTACGTGGTCCGAACTTATTTGTAATCATAATCCGTAACCCAGCTTCAGGGAACCGGTACTTGGGGGGACTGGAGCAGATGATCTCATCCACCATCACAACATTGTTTTTGCCATACTGCTGCATCCCCTTCACTAATGATCACAATGGACAGAGTTAGTTGTGGAATTGATCTTACCATGCTTCTCATTACCCAGAGTCACTCTTTTCAGGCTCAGGTGGGGGGTAATATTCATCTGAATGCTTGAATTTACAACTGACTTTCCCGTAATATTTGTGCAGCCTGGTGAATCTGCTCATGAGGTGTGCCCTTTTTTTAGATCACATACTGAAAAGGGATTTCACTCTGCTAAGGTAGCCACCACCCCACTCTCAGATGAGTGAGAACAGCTTTTACCCAGCCATTCATGTTGTAATACCAGCTTTCATCGCTTATGTCTCACTCTGTTTTTGTAAGCCTTCTCTAAAAGCACTTGCACAGTGGCAGTGTAGACAGCGCTCCTGAAACCTCTCAAACTATCCTATTGGATCAAGGTGCTGCATGTCCTAATGTTGTGCTCACTCCTTTTGGAAATTCTCTTCACTCCTTCACTTTACCTTCACATAATATTATTGACATCTCTTACATGACAAAATTTGTAATGATAAACCAACAATTGTCAAGAACAAATGTATGTTATAAGTAAGCCTTCGTTAATATAAAGGAACTTGTAACAAGGTTAAGAGTTTTGTTCTGCTGTATTAAGAACACAAACAAAGAGACAAAATTGTATTGGGAATCAACACAAGTACAGGCAAGGACTTTCAGAACTCAACAACAAACTGATATTCTCACAAATGCTACAGACTACACAGAGCAAGCAGAGCAAGGCTCAGCAGACAGGAGACATACCCATATGGTGTTAGAAAGCAGGGCAGGAAATATGCATATGACTGTAATAAATATTAATTATTACATGTAATAATATGTAAGGAAAAAAAACCCAACAAAATTCTTTGCTGCTCGTTTTCTGCTTTGCTTAGCTTGGCTTCACCCTCCCACTCCCCTTTTGCATTGTTACTTACATTAAGAAGAGGAAGAGAATTTAGGAGGTAGAAGTGAAAGATAATTATTAGTACATGGTTCCAGTCAGGAAGCAAAAGAAATCTAAGAAAACATTCAACTCAAAGGAATTAAAATGGACCTGTTCTAAACACACAGAAATCTATACTGGGTTTTGTTTTTGTTTTTTTTATTGTTACGGTGTTGAAATATTTTTGTTTTTCAGGAAGAAGACTGGATCCATGCATGCATGTATATCACATCATGCAATAAAGGCTTTGCTGTCTCAAGCACCTTCTAACATATTTGAAGTTGAAGAAAAATACCCTTCCATCATCATTCAACAAGAATAACCTAGCAAGCTTATAAATCACCAGTAAACAGCTATATCTTTTACCCTTTAGCATTTGAGTGTCTTGCTTTGTTTCACTAAAATTAGTTTTCATTGAGTACATTGGAGTCACCTGAAGTGTCATAAAGAGATCTTTGTTTCACAAAGAAATATGCCCTACTCAAAGAATCCACTCTGTAGTCTTGTCTTGCAGCTTAATATCTCTAACAGAGAATAGAACTAGTATTAATTTTGCATTTGGTAAACATACAGGAGCAATTATCCTCTCCTCACACTGACATCTAAAACAAATTAACCTTGCTGAGTACTGCAGCTGATGATGCAAATAAGGAGCACATCCATTCCAATGACTCTTACAATGAGAGTATAGCAGCTTTTCTGGGAAGGAATATATAGCCAGACACACTTCCCAGGAACCAGTCCTTACAGAAAAGGCTACCCAGAAACCAATCCTCACAGAAGAGTACTCAACCACAGTAGCTTAACATTTGCTTTACCTAGACAAAGAAAAAGAAATGTTTGACAGCAATCCTGGCAAGGCAAAAAGGCCAGATATCTTTTCAACAGTTTCATCAGATTAACTGCTCTCAAGTTAGTTTCTCCAGTGAAGTCTCCAAAGTGCTTCTTGATCTTGTAGTGTCATGAAAAACATGGAAGCACTGCAGTTACTCTGGAACTGTTTCTTAGAGCACTGAGGCGGCAGTAATGAAACATATTCAGCTTTGATGAAATACCTTACATAGAATATATCACTATAAATACATACATATAACTAACTGCAGCTGTTTTGACTTACTACAGCACATTGCTTTTATATTTTCACAACAGCTCTTCAGTCTCACTCCCTATGCCCATGAACATAACTACCTTGGCCCCATATGGTACAAACAGGCTTCACCTAAAAATTACAATAATAGTTTTCACAAATGTGAGACAGAGAAAAGTCTTTTTCACTTCTCCTTTGAAATATTCCTTACAAAAATCTTTTCTGAGAATGACTTTTCCTTTCAACAAACTGTGTAAACTTCCTGCTCACCACAAAGAGTCATCACCAACAACCCTGTCAAAATCAACAGAAAGTTCTTACTGACTCCAGTTGACTCCTGGTCAGGCCCTCAGGTATCTACATCACACTGTTCAGAAACCCACTTTTTCAAGTTTCTGGTTTTAGGCAGGAATCAAACCATGCCACCTGGTGGAAATTTGGGTCAACATAATAAAAGCCAAGGGCAGTGAGCCACGTGTTTGTACTTTTAAAATAGGAGCATTCTTCACAAAGTACAAATATTTTGCCTTTACCTGTGTGTGTAGAACTTGGTCTTGAAATTGAATTTATCTTATGGTGAAAGACTCTCCTTTTTCTCTCTGAAACTTGAGTAATAGAAGCTTTTATGTCGTACCACTGGAAGCTCTTGCAAGTAATAAAACTTACAAGCATAAAAGAGAGCTGTGCAGCACGTGAACCCCCCTTTCACCTGCACCTTAAGCAACAGACTATCCATCCTTGGCAAGAAGAAAGTTCCCCACCCAAAGCAACTGTTCGTGTTTGGGAAGTAATCAGACTTTCCTCCTGTGGAAAATCAGACTGAGGTTAGACCTACACCTTGGTGAATCCTAAAACTTGCTCACCACTGGATGGAGGTAAGGCAGAGGCCAGCTCAAGTGATGTCCCTGGTACTAGCAGTGCTCCTGTTTCTGAAAGCTGCTGCTGGGGAAGGTGCAGCTCAGCTTGTGAAGCCAGTCAACTGTCAACACACAGCAAGTCACTGCTAGGTCATGGCATATTTTGACTCAACAGGAGGGAGATGCAACAGGCAGCCATGTGATGGTTTTCTAGGACAGCTACTTGACACATAAAGCACCCATCTACAGAGCACCTAGGCTAACAATGCCATCCTCCTGCCCCACTGCTAACTCCAAACTGTCACCTCCTTAATCTCTTCTTGGAGTCCTCTCTCGTGCTGAGTAGGTTTGCCTGTGATAATATCTACACCGTCACACTTTGAACAATGCAGCATGTATTTGTATAATGGGTGCTGGAGAAGGCAAAGGGAATCTGGCTGAAACTGCAGTCTCAGGGCATCTTTGAGGGAAATTAGAAAAGAAATCTGCTGTGGACAGTTGCTACTGGAGACACCATTCTCATGAGTTCAGGTTTTTATTAGCTTTCTTGCTCCTTTTCCAAAAAGTTCTGCATGTTCTTCACGAGCATTAAATAAGTTTCACATTTCCTGAAAAGGAAACAGCTGGACAGGCAAGCACTCTGTGCTATCATCCCTTTACCACCCAGTGGCTAGAGAGGAGAACGTGCAGGGAGATGACATCAGAACCCAACAAATGGCTCAGAAGTAAAACCCACTGATGTCTGTGTTCTTACACTGGATCACCCATTTCCTGTGTCCCCATGTGAATACATCAGTAACAACTGCCCATTTGAGGTATTCTCAGAAAGTTGTATGTACATACATGTCCAAGCAACAGACTTCACTATATCATAGTCAATGTTTTCAAAAATTCATTGTAAAATGAGATCAAAGTGTTTCAAAGACATCTTCTTTTAATTATTTTACAATGTCATATGGGAAGTAATTTAAAATCTATATTAAACTATTGCCTAAACACCATATCTGAGAGTATCAGTGTGCTGTCATTGCATAAACCTGTAGTAAGTAACGGTACCTACCCTGAAGAGATCACAGCCGAAACACTAAAAGCAGAAAAGAGTGGGATTCTCTGAGTCTGCTCTGAATTCCTGTTTGGCACTATTTGTTGTTACATGAGGACCCTTCCAGCTGCTACCTACACAGCTGCTGAGCTCAGTCTCCTAGAATGGGAGATGCTTGCCAAGAACAAAGCAAGGAGACCTCACTCGTTATGTGTAGCCCAAGGACTCACTAAATTATATGGTTTGTGCTTTGAAGGTAGGAATGATTTTGTTCTAGAGGAAAGAGGGAATGGAAGAGAAGAGGGATAAGACAATGATAAAAACAGGCTTACAAAAAAGCCAAAAATACCTAGGCATGTCTGCTTACCTTCAATATGAGAAGCTGGGTATCATCTTCCCTTTTATGACAAAGCTACAGATAGCAAAGAACCTGCATTTCTCAATTTTACATACGTGCTTGGCAATGTATGCAGAGCTATTTAGGCATGTGAAAGCCAGTCTTCTGAGGATCTGAACTCAACACGTAATCCCTCTTGCCCACTGATCTCCCATGTCCTTTCCTTCAACGCCCAAGTCTCAGCTTCTAGTTCCAAACTAATTTTTGAAGGGAAAATTACCTTCTTCCTGGCAAAAAAAAATATTTCTTTCACAGTGTTGTAGCTCATCACTGAACAGGAGATAAAAAGGGGGCAAAATTGCCAATGTGCAAAGCAGCTTTGTTTTCAGAATACAAAAAAAAAATTTTTGATTGGGTTTTTTTCATCGGGCAGTCTGACTGCTGAAATGTCAAGTTAACCCAATAAAAATTCCTGCTTATGATTGAATAGTAACACTGTTTTGATCCGCATTAAAGAAATAAAAAGGATATCCTGTGAACTACTCTTTTTTCCAAGTCCTGTCTGCTCAGCCTTACCTTTCCATAGCAATGGAATGGATGGGTCATCACAACTAGAGGCATAACATTTATTACCATCTTCCAGCTCATTGTTGACTGTGTCACCATTTCCAACATTCTTGCTTTTAAGGGTGAAGAAATTTTGCATCCTCACATTGTACCTGAAAGTGCAAAAGAAAGGTCTGAAAGGTTGCATCATTGCATTTACTTGACAAACTTTTAAGTGTCTGAGAACAACTTATGCAGGCAAGTAGTAAAGCCTAGATGCATGTTCTCTGACAACTAATAGGAAGTTAAGCATAAGGGCTATCCAATTCAGTGGTGAGCTGATAGGAAAGCAAAGGCTGCACCTATCTCTCATGAGATACAGCAAACTGCAAAAGACACTAGAGTAGATTTAGTGAAGGCAAAACACGGGAGCTGCAGCTTTTGGAGCCAGGATGTTCACTATACAAAAGTTTCTTCCCTCTGGCATCAGCTCTCAATTCACCTCACTGTTTCTCTTAGAGAAGTACTGCGTTCCCCATGGCAGGTGCTCCAGCATTTCTGGGACTGTTGACCATACCCTTCTAAACAAAGAATACATCTATTTTGGCACTAGGACAGGATCTAAGAGGGCTGTCAATGAACTCTCCTAAGACATATGTAGGAGAACAGGGAGGCTGAAAAAAAGGTTGATTTGTGAGGGGAGGGCACCAACGGGTAAGTCTAAGCAACTTGCAGTGGAAGGGTGGGCTCACAGACCCTTGCAGTAGCAGACAGACTTCTGATTCTCCGGTCAGAGGCAGTGGCACTACAGAAGGATGTCAGTATACAATCTGGTTTGAGACAGTCTGAAGATCAGTAGAATCATAGAATTGTTTAGGTTAGAAAAGACCTTTAAGATCATCAAGTCCAACTGTTAACAAAGCACTGCCAAGTCCACCACTAACACATGTCCCTAAGCACCATATCTATGCATGTTTTAAATACTTCCAGGGATTGTGACTCAACCACTTCCCTGGGCAGCCTGCTCCAATGCTTAATAACCCTTTCTGTGAAGAAATTTTTCCTGTTATCCAGTCTAAACCTGCCCTGGTGCAACTTGAGGCCATTTCCTCTCATCCTATCACTTGTTACTTGAGAGAAGCAACCAACACCCACCTGGCTACAACTTCCCTTCAGGTAGCAGCAGAGAGCAATAAGGTCTCCCCTCAGCCTCCTTTTCTCCAGGCTAAACAACTCCAGTTCCCTCTCCCCATAAGACTTGTGCTCCAGACCTTTCACCAGCTTCGCTGCCCTTCTTTGGACACACTCCAGGACCTCAATGTCTTTCTTGTAGCGAGGGGCCCAAAACTGAACATGGTACTTGAGGTGTGGCCTCACCAGTGCTGAGTACAGGGCGACAATCACTTCCCTGGTCCTGCTGGCCACACCATGTCATATTCAGCCAGCTGTCAACCAATACCCACAGGTCCTTTTCTGTTGGGCAGCTTTCCAGCTTCCCCAAACCTGTATGGGGTTGTTGTGACCCAAGTGCAGGACCTGGCACTCAGCCTTGTGGAACATCATGCTTAGCAGCCTGTCTAATGTTCCTTGAACTTGTTTACCAGAGGTTACAAAATATGTGTAATAGCTGACATGCTGTGTGCTTAAAATCAAGAGTACCAGGTAGACTTTTTCATATATCGTTTTCTAAATGACATTTTCTCTCAACTATTTCTGAAAGCTACTTTCCGTCAGCGCACTGTGAAAAGGATGCATGAAAAGATTTGCTGTTGACTGAGCACAAATCTAGACTGAAACTGACTAAGCATGAAAAAGCAAGGGATCTTGCACAGAAACATGACTGGCTGTATTGTCCTCAGCAGGAAGGCCAAGGACAAAACCACACCAAAAGAATGATGGTCAATTAACACCTAAAGGCCATAAGGAGGAGAAAACCACTTACTTCATGATAAGTATGTAGAATGAATACATAATAATGAGTACAAGGCTTTCCCACCTCAAAGAGACAAAAAAAACGTGTTAAAAGGCCATTCAAACAGCTGTATGCTTTACAAGTTTTATGTAGGAGTGTGCATTAAACAACTAGTACAAGTCACATTTGCGTACACAGGATTCACATCATTAAGATTAGATGGTGTCTCAGCAGAAAGGGGAGGAAGCAGACTCTCAGGTTCCAATAAACATGCAAATAAAATGTAATGCATATATTTCAGAAGTGTGCTATGCAGACTGAAACCATAGCTGCCCTCCGAGGATCGTAATGCCAAGGCATTTTGTCATTTCAGTGCTGAAGCACAGGCTAGGCACTCTGAGAGGACTCTTTTAGAAGATGTTTATGATCTTCCACTAGGATCCCACCTTGGACTGTTCTTTGGGACATCTAGCACCCCCATAAATGTTAACAGCCTTAATCAGAGCAGCAGAACTTTGGTTACCCTCTCTGCACATGTGAGTCTTCAGGCCTTACATATAGTCTATTTAGGCCTTACATATAGTCTATTTACTTAGTTAATGTTTCCAGGTTCTTAAATTTCCTTTTAGTTTTCCCTGATCAGCATAAAAAACATAACCAAAGAAAATACATAGGATTTCCTAAGTGTCAAATCCAGCTCATACTCCCAGCATGTATGAATGAAAGTTAATTACACTGCAACTCTATTTACTTATCAGTCTTAAAGCAAATACATGACTGTAGGGAATAATTTATACAACTTACCATTCTATTTTCTCATCATATATGAACTAGAAGGGAAAAAAGAAGGAAACACATAAATTGACCATTTCCTTGATCTATCTTGAAAAACAGTCAAATTTATCTAATGAGTATCAGTCATATCTAGCCAGAAGCTACTCAAATTTTGACCCTTTCTAACCAGAACTTTCACTGTATAGACTGTGTCCCTCATAAAGCACACGCCTTGTGAACAAGGCTTGGATCCCTCTCAGTGATTGTTATAAATACTATCTAGTAAAATAGTGTGAGCATGTGAAAGACAGACAGGTATGTACACATGTACCCCCATACTGTGCTGAGCAAATGACAGCGAAGTCATGTCTGAGTCCTTTTAACAGGTACACTAGGTTTAGTAGAAAAGACAGTCGTTACACACATTTTACTCCACCCTATGTAACTCCTGTAAGTGAATGGACAGTTGCTAATGATCCATATTTATTACCAAACTAAGTGGATTCTTCCCCTCCCTGTCACGAGACACTGTAACAGTCAGGAGCTACTACATTGCTCTAGATGAACAAAGTGGTATCTCACCTGTGCTCAATTTAGAAAAATTTACACAGAATCTGTGAAATAAAATTACTGTGTAGAAGCAATAAACAGCCACCTTCCCAATTTAAAATAGAGGTGTAGCTCAAAATTATTCATCTCTACAACAAGCAGTCCCCTAGGGCACAATAGAGTGCAACTGCACCATGTAACAGTAGCCTGCTACAGTAGTCTGTAAAGCTAGAATTTACAGACTTCAGGTACAAAATGAGTGGACATTGTTGGACACGATGGACACATATTCTGTGGGGTTGTATAAAGTTTTCATATTTGGACCATGTTGTGGAGCTAAGCCCTCACTTCCAGATGTGAGTAGAACTAGCTAGGAAAACTATTCACCAGTGTATATCAATGGCTAGCAGGCTGGTCCTCCAAAAATTCAAGCAATGAAACACATTAATTGATAAGAGAACTACTTACAACAATAAGTATGATCACAGATATCGTGTAGTACACAGAGTCCCGGAACACAGCCCACTGGGTGAGACAAACCACCTGAAAAATATCACAACTTTAGCCAACAAAAATATGTGATTTTAAACACAAAACAAAGGCAATCACTTAGGTGTGTAAGCAGGATTATTGTTAGCAATGATTTTGGAACCAATTGCAGTTTTATGCTAACAGGAAGACATATCAGTCTGTTAGACAATCATAGAATCATAGAATCATCTCGGTTGGAAAAGACCTTTAAGATCATCAAGTCCAACCGCTAACCTTAACCTTGCCATCCCACAATGGATCTATAATAACTAGGAGTCATAAAAATCAAATAGAAACTTCCATTAATTAAATAAATTTCTTACTAATGATATTTTAATTGGTCATAATTTCAATTGTAAAGTACAATTCATTGTACTGCAGCAAATCAATGGTTCCCACTTCATTTTATTTGTGGATATACTTGCCTTAGTACCTGAAAAAATGACACACAGTCTAACCATCTACTGAGTAGATGGAGCAAATCTCATGCTTGTGTCCTAGATTCTTTGATCACCATCAGCCCCAGGAAGGATTGCAGATGCCACTGATCAGTTGACTGTGAACACAGTATTGTATGAAGAGGAACCAGCTTCCTCTGTATGCTATGTGTTCAGAATGCAGAAACTATTGTTGAACTTTTTAGAAACATTTGCTATTTGTAAATTCTTTCCAACATGACATTTTTCACAATGCCAGCTCATGTTTGGTTTTGACTAATTGTCCTTTTTGTTGTTATAGTTTACATTTGCTCATAGAAACCCCTGAATTGTAAGCAACTGAACTCCATAAATATCTTACTAACCTGTCCTGCAAACATTCCACAGACACCAACAATGCACAGGATGTTGAAAACTGCTGAACCAACAATGGTCCCTACCCCTACATCTCCATGAGTGATAAATACACCTGCAAAGGGAGCAAAACATGCATTATTACCACTGTCATTTCTTTTTAGGTTATAGGCAATTACTTAGAACACTTAGAACACTTAGAACTACCTGAGAACAAGAGATTATTTCAAAGTTTAACCAAAACTTGTTTCATAATAACTGCTCACTTCTCTGTGGAATATTTGGTGCTTTTTGTCTAGCTAGCAGCTCCCCATTTTTGCCTTAACATCTCTACATATATATATTTTATTAAAAGTAAATGATTTCTTAGCTAGTTAGTTCAACAGTAAGTCCTGTGTTTTACAGTTTGGTTGTTAGTGGTGCAGTAATCCATTCAAATGAGCATAAAACATCTCCAGTCACATCAGGATCATGGAATTTATTTCAAACAGTATAATAAAGCACAGAAACCTTTCTCCCAGGTATTTAATATTTAGTGTGTTCTTCCTTGCAATGTCTCATGAGAGTAAGAGCTTCTTCTCTCAAAAAACTGGTAGCCACCTTGGGTGCATTAATGTGTGCCTTCTGACTTGAACAACCAGGATTCAGATTTAACCTGTTCTAGTACCGACTGTCAGATTTCCCTTAGTACTGAACCCATCTATGCCTGAGATACCTATCTGTTATATAATTGTATCAGAATGACAAAAATTAATGGCTGGAGTGGACCTCCAGGGATTAGCTAACGTAATCTTCAGCACTGAGACAGAACCAAAAAGATAATGTGAATCCACTACAGAGCAGCGTCTATTTTTACTTTAAATCTTTCACTAAAGGGAGACTTAAAGGCTTACACTTGCTGTGATGTTATAGTGCATTCCTTTAGACTGTATTTCCCTAAAGTTTGTAAAAATTTAAGTCAGGGTAGTAGCAGAAAGCCTACTAAGGCTTTACTAAAGACAGATTTATCAAATTTGCTGCTTTCCCCCTTCTCTGTCAGTGTAATCCTTTGTCCTTCCTTCTGTTAATAGGTACTGCTTTTGCCATTTAGGCCTCCTCTCTACACCAATAATCTTTAATATTTCAGAGATTATTTCAAATAATTCTGTAAGTAATATACACCATGTCCTTCTGCCTTTAAAAAATCTGACTTATTTATACATTAATTTGTTCTTTTCTCATGTTCCCTGTTCTTCCACCTCCTTGCTAAAATTAATTCCCTTTATTGGTGAAGAAAGAAGCCAGAGAGGCATCAAATATCTCAGATTCTCTCTCAGGGGACTGCAATAAATCTCTTCTTTTACTTCCTATGTTCAGAATCAGCCATTCCTCTCTGTGTTTTGAGAGGAGATTCACAGTTTCATGAGATATTTTGAGTAGTTAATTATACCATGAACCACAGACTAGCTGACAGCTGCAATTGCTGATTATAAATTGACAGTAGAATGGTAGCACTTTTGGATACCTCTGCTTGATCTGTTGCTGACTTTTAACAGCAGATCTCATGAAAGCTAGTGTGTGGGCTCCATACCTATAACAGATGCAAACAGTTCTGGAGTGGAGCTCCCTGCTGCCATGAATGTGGCTCCAGCAACATCTTCACTCAAATGTAGTTTCTGGAAGAAAAGCATTGGTAATTTCAGCACAGCTACTGTGTTTACATTGCACAGTTCTACAGCTGCAAAGACAGAAGCTCTTCATTTTCTGGCCACAGTGCTGTTAAAGGATGAACAGTCACTACGATACAAAAATAGACACTGCCTTTTGAGAAGGCAAATATACTTTGGGCAGGTAAAATGTTTATACCCTAATTCAGTGAAGTGTCAGATAAAATTACCTACTTATATATAGCTGAATTGCCAATTGTGCTTTACATATAGCTGATTAGAGAAAAGAATCTCTGCAGATTAAAAAAGACTGTAAACATCTCAAATTGTTTTCATTAATTTACTTTTGAAACTCTAAATACAATCATTCAAGAATTAAGGGCAATTCTTAGGGCTTCTAAAATTTGAAAATAAAAACCCGTAAGAGAAGAATATAGCCTCTGTGAATAAATCTTACAAAACAGCAAGGCTGATTCTGGCTACACTTTACAACTGTGTTAATCAAAAGTGAGTCCGCTGACACAGACAAAATTAGTCCAATTAGACACAGAGGCCTGTGTACTGTAGACAGATCTATTTTTATGACAGTGTCTCACAAGCTCTAATAGGATTTAGGTAACTAAGAGTTCTCAGACCAGCAGAAATATATGTAGCTCCGCAAGTGGGCTCCATCATTTTAATACTATCTGAAGATCTTTCCCTTGAGCAATAAAGAAGGTTTTATGGAGGAGCTTCTTCCCTTTTGAGAGTCTCTAGACTCATCTTTAGCACCTTATTTCTCTTCCAAGGATAGAAAAGTGATTAGTGTCAAAAGGACCAGTACAGAAATCCTGTGTTTTTCAGGCAGTATACAACATTTTGAGCTGATGAAAATGGCATCCTACAGAACCTGACAAAACATAAACACAAGCCCTTACTGTACCATTTGATCTATACTGTTGCAGGAGCTCAAACCTAGGAGTGCTATCTTAGTTCTTAACTGTTTTAACGTTCAGCAGAACATGAGAAAAGAGGTGAAGATTTTATGAAGGATCAGTGACAACTTAATTGGTACAACCCAACTGGTACAATTTAAATATGGTGTATAAGGTGCATGCTAAAGACAAAACATCTGAAAAGGGAAAGAAAAGATCCCTACTGAGAATTTTACTATTTTTGGGTGCCTCCTTTATTCTTCTATTTGTTCTTCTACTGGTAAGTGTAAGTATGTAGCTCTGAGTAACACTAATAGGAATTTAGTACATATATCCATAGGAAAACAGACTTTTTAACTAGCTACAGGAGTTTCTCAGAAAACAGTCACTCACATTTTTGTTAAAAAGCAAAAGAGATGAGATTTTCATTTTGCCCTCAAAATGGAATTAAAATCTGGTTTTGTATTTTGTATTCATTTTGTAGTAGTTCACCAAAGTCTTACCAAACACAACATTTACATGCCAAGTATAAATTCTATCCTATCCTGATCAACTCACAATCAGAATCCTACATGTAATTTTGCAAAGTCTTCTCAACAATTATGCTAAGGAATTACATTTATTTACTTATTTTTGCATATAAAATATATGTTCTCATTCCATATCAAATCAAGGTACATACTTTTCTCATGCATTCTCCCTTTTCTCCACTTTATGCTAGGATCACACACGCATGCTTTCTCCTTGCTGATACAGTGGTAGGTGAGCAATAACATTTACATAGCCAACACATTAATTTGTCTACGTATGATTTCTTTTCACAAGTGGCTTTTAAAACTAGGAGTATAATAATAAACCCAACTCATCCATATGTTATATAGATCCTAGCTACATGCTTCAGGTATTTAAGAATGGGTTTTGCCATCTGATGTCATTAAATCTTTTGTTTTTCTCCTTGAGTGTGGCCAGGGGGATCAGTGTGCCCAGGCCGCGGGTTCATTTTTTGATGGAAAGCTCAAATAATTTGAAAAGGACTGAGGCCAAAAAATTGACAGGAATAAACTCTAAACAATGATGGCACAAAATGTTTGATTCTATAATAGTCTCTAAGTAAATTTCCAAAAGGAGAATAAAGTTCATAAACATACCTCACAAATTTTCTCTAAGGATGGAACAAAGAAGTCATCACATACTATGGCCAAAGCATAGAACATATAAAGAGCCTGTAAAGAAAATAAATTCAGGAAATACTTCAGATTTTTCCTGTACATGAAAAGAGGAAAGGCAGCAACGCTTTATTTATTCAGACTAGTGGAAATATGTAGCTTCATTTTTTATTCCATTCCAAATAGAAATCTGTCTGCTGATCAATTTATAGCATAAAAACAGATTCCTGAACGTAAGATTAAGTTTAGAGCAAGAATGTTTGCCAGACCCTAGAATAGGAAAGGTACCAGTGTTTGACAGAATAGGGTGCTACAACAGACTCATATAAAGGAAAGTAACAGGCAAGGCTTACAGAGTCATCATCTGTACTTTCAGTTAATTATTGGACCAAGTAATTAAATAGAAAGTAACACCATGTTGATTAATACTCAAGAAATAAACAAACCTGGAAATAAAGGGACCCTCACCATGGCTCACTGCACCAAACCTCTCAGGAATGACCCTGTTTCCTTGCATACATGTGATTTTCCCACTATCTTATGTGGCTTTATGTGCTCTGCTCATGCAGTGGGCCTAATCCTGCTATTATCCATCAGACATAATTCCTTTTTACTTTACTTTCCCTGAGCTGGGAATAGAAAACTGGAGCCTGCAGGCCTTACTTTTTTTGTTTTTTTTCTACAATAAAATATAAAATTCCACATGATATTTTCTATATTTCTTCAGGGTTTGTTTGGGTTTTTTTTTAATTACAATTGCATCTTTTGCATAGAGGCATAATAGGAAAGAAAATCAAGCATCTTCCACATCATGCTTGATATCATCAACAAAGGAATTCCAAACACTGTTCATACAAGAATAAATACAAACAAATACATGTCAGTGAAAGAAATCCCTCTGTGATCCATGCACCCAGAATTGTATCTCCAGAGGATGAATGCACGGGCACTACAAATTCAGACTTGCATAATTTTCTTAAATAAATCATAGAATCACTTAGGTTGGAAAAGACCCTTAAGATCATCAAGTTGAACTGTTAACCTAACACTACCAAGTCCGCCACTAAACCATATCCCTAAGATGGTAACCTTTTGAGCATTTGCACCCATATAGTCATATTAGAAATACTGAAATCAAAGTATTAGAAACATGTTGATATATACAGAGCTCTATTTATGATGGCTTTTAAGATGATGAACATCTTACAAGACAAATAAAAGGAAAATGAAAATAAAGCACAGTAGAGGAAAACTTACAGCAATGATATGAAGCAGAACTCCTCCTTGCTGCCGTTCTTTATTTGTAAATACATCTTCAGGAAATTCATTAATGGCTAAAGGAGAAAAATACATTTTTTTTTAAATTTTTTTTAATTTTACAGCATCTGTAAATGGAAGACTGGAAAATAAGGATGCATCTGTAGAAACATATGACCAAACATGAGTGTATCTTCTAACTTACTACAATACAGCTTGCCATCTCAGAATCTCTTTTCTGCTCTGTAGAAAAAACAGAGAACTGATACTTATGTGTTATTAATTATCATTATTCCGGTGACTTAAACTAACCTCCACTGTACTAAAAGTTTCAAATTCTTAATGCCTCATTTCTACTATCGTCTCGTCTGTGTGTCCTCTAAATATATTTCCAAAGTGACAGGCACAAAAATTCATCTGGAAATAACATTCCTGGCTCTAAGTGTGCCTTCCTTGAAAAATTACACAATGGTTGTAACCTTCCATCATGTTCTTAACTACAAACTTTTATAGTGTTCCACAGTCTTGCAAATTGTTTCATAAAGATTACAGTGATTCCAAGTACTTTCTCCAGAAAGTCTACTATCTAAATCTGGTGAAGGAAGGAATAAACAGAAATGGTAGGTGGATGACAGGAATGTGCAAAGACGTGAGTTTGGGGATTATTTCAGGGTGACAGGGAAGTTGTGTGGAGCTCACTTAAAGGATCTATGTTCCACACAAAGGCAGCAGAGTGGAAAAAAAAAAAATATTCCAGATGGTGGAGACAAAGACAACAACTAAATCAAAGGCCTGAAGAAATATATGAGATAAAAACCATCCAGACTGACAAGACAGGCAGGTGTAGAGACCTACAGTGCCTTAGACAGGAATCTGGGAAGTTTAAGGGTGAAAATTATTTCAGCCACTGGAGTTCAAATGCACTGAAGTGGTGTGGTCGACACACTGGAGGGAAGGGATGCCGTCCAGAGGGACCTTGACAGGCTTGAGAGGTGGGCCTGTGTGAACCGCATGAAGTTCAACAAGGCCAAATGCAAGGTCCTACACGTGGGTTGGCACAATCCTAAGCACAACTACTGGCTGGGCAAGGAATGGATTGAAAGCATCCCTGAGGAAAACGACTTGGGGGTATTGATTGATGAGAAGCAGTGTGCATGAGCTGGCAGTGTGCGTTTGCAGCCCAGAAAGCCAACCNGGCCAGGTTGGAGGAGGCTTTGGGCAACATGGTCTAGTGGAGGGTGTCCCTGCCCGTAGCAGGGGGGTTGGAACTAGATGATCCCTGAGGTCCCTTCCAACCCAAACCATTCTATGATTCTATGATTAAATTATTATTCAGAAACAGATGTTCCTTTCTGCAAGGAGTTGTAGGTGTAGGTTGACAATGACATAAGATCCAGAAGGTTCTTATGAACTTACCATAATATACTGAAACTTGGGGAAGGAAACAAAGAGAATATATGATCATCTTTCCCATATTCAAGTCTGCCAGTTTAAAAATATTTAAGAGCACAATATATGATATTTATGCTGTTCCATTTTCAATTTCAATGGCATATTTTCTTAATTTCTTGATATAATTCTGCAAACAATAACCATGAACATAGAAACCATTTGATGTATGGTTGATCTCTTTAGCTACTAAACTTCAAACACTCTAAACAAGCTTAGTTTTCAGGAAAAGTTGCACTGTAACTTTTTGAAGATTACACTTTTTAGAGTATCTTAAATTTGACTAATCAGCAAACACACTTGGAAATCTTAGCTGCAGTGAGAGGATAATCTAGTTTCAAAGACCTGAATGACTTCTCATTCTTTAAGTTTTATATAAATATAAAAATGCCTTTTCTCATCTGTACTACACACACCTACGTTACATATGTTGCATATACAAACTATGTTGCATACATGTAGCTTGACAAAGACTTGAACAGTGTCTCCATGCAAAGTTGAAGATCCCATAGCTCTGTTTTTTCCTCAGTGCCCACTACCATAAAAGTATTATTTTTAATTAATATATTGGCAGCAGGCCGTATGTAAAACCTTATAGACATAAATCATACCTTTCTTCCAAAAGTCACTTACTGTTTTATGAAATCTCTCTAACAAATCCAACCTAATATTTGAAAGCCACTATAGTTCCATGTAAAACTACTAACTGTCTATAAAATATTTAGCATAAAATAAGAGTTCTTCAGCAATGACTGACTGCAATTCCTTTACTGAGTTTCATTAGGCTTTTCAGTAAGACCTGTTCTTCCTGTTGCATTCTGACTGGAACCAATATCAGCACTTGATATGTTGAATATTTGCACTGTAAAGAGATTTGTGAGTAAATAGCATTGCTATACAAATGCAAACCACACCATAAATACAAGATACTTGCCTATGAGGCCAAACAAATTCAAGTACTTCTAAAATCAAAATATATGAATGAAACATCTTCCTTTCTGTTTGGTTTTCATCACTGTTACCCTCAAACAAAGAAAGGGATAGTGGAAATACACAAACTGGGAGAAAACTGGCTGCATGGTACTTTTGAGATGCTGTGTATTTAGAATTGACACTATTTTACTGGAAGACAGTGCAGGATAATCCACAAACCATGGGTCAAGATGCAGCAAGCTGCAATGCTTTTATCTACAAATAAAGCTTTTAAGATGCCAACAGAACCTTATATGCATGTGACAGCCAAGCAGGTTCCCTGTAGTAATATACTGCTATATATAGTAATATGTAATATAGTAAAATACAGTAATATCATTCCCCCTCATGTAGCTATCAGGGAGGAACATCCTTCTGGAATAACATTGGAATACCCTGAAATGTAAAGAACTTCTTGTCAGCTATACTAGCTGCCAAAAGCAAAATTTCTGAGAAGAGTTATTCCCTATCACATGAAATAAAGTATGTTAAAAAATTAATCAGCACCCAAAGCATGTTTTTAAATAAATTCTGCCTGTTAACAAGTAATATTAACTAAAATAATTAATAACTAAAAAAGCATTAAGGAGACTTCTCCTTTTGGAGAAAAGAGCCAGAGCTACAGCTGCAGGCATCTTACACAAGATAGTTGTTCTTACATCACTGGCTAAAATATCATGCCCACATGGAGGCATTCAGGACATGTATTCTATTTTTCTTATTGCATCCCCCATTTGTCCTCTGTCTCCTCCATTCAAGCCATGGCTGTGAGAATACAGATATTCCAGCAATGCACTAGGACAGCAGAGAGCAGAGCCCTGGTCTGAGTCTCCAACAATGATAACGCGACCCTGCACAAGGGGTACATCCTTTCACATACTCTGATGCAAAGGTTTGCAGCTCCCATCACAGGTGCTTGTGCCAGGAGCACCATCCCCCTTACTGCCACCATATAGCACAGGGAATATGCCCCTGTCCCATAACTTGGCAAAATGAATGTGTCATCTGGGAAGCTATTACCTACTTGATAATCTCATTCAGTTGACTGTAAAATATTTCACAGTATAACATTAAAAATGGTTAAATCAATATAAACTGAAGTTTCAAGAAGCATGAATAAAAATCACTACCTTTCTAATGTGACTTTACTTATTCTAAGTTAACACTAAATAGGAAATCAGAAGACCAGAAGATGTCAAAGGTAAGAGCCAGGAGATAGAAATGATCTCAGGTGTCTGATCTCCAAGCAAAAGCAAACCAGCTTCACTGCAAACCATCTTACTTCATACATAGTCTGGTGATTTAGTATTCGTAATAACTAACTACTTGTAATAAATATCTCCTTGCCTCACAGAGAGAATTTTAAATGAATTAACATGAAGATAGCTTTTCTCAAAGATAATGCTCCTCTCTACACAGAACTCATGGTATGCAATTGTTCTCACATAGAGACATTATGAAATCTTCTTTAAAAGTCAAGGAAATGAACCAAGGCTCTGGAGCTTGACAAGTAAGATTTCTTCATTAATGAAATGGCCACCTGCCAGTGAAATCCAAAGTAAAGTTCGGAGTTATTCAGGATAAGCATCTGCTGTCTTTATGGCTTTATTAGCCAGATAATCATAGGTCTTGTATAATTGTCATCTATAAATTCTGTATACCTAATATACATGCACTCTTTATTTACTCGCTGTACCATGGTTTTAATATCTTAAACAAAGATTTGTTTTTCTTAGCTACTGCTATGATAACCTGGTTGCTCAGGAAAAGGCTATTTGGATTTCCTTGGCTCCTAGCCTAGGCCTGGGAATCAATATCAGTTAACTGAGGGTGGCAGTGGTATTCCCTCATCTGTCTGAGCTGACAGAAGGGATATGACATTATCAAGGAGTTTGAGAGAGCACAGTCTAACCTCATGGTACAATCTGATGTGCGTGTGCGGCAGGGCGCCGCTCTACTTCGTGCAGAGATATTTTCCATGTATGGGAGACAGAGCTATCTGGCAGCCTGAGTGGGAGCTACGTCTCCTCAGTTTCAACTGAAAAGAGACAGAACAGATGGGAGAAAGAGATGAAATGAAAAGCAGTACATCTAATGGGGCTAACCTTTGCCAAAAAAAGGAGGGGAGCATACACCAATCATCTTAAAATCAGCTAGAAATACAGAAATATTTATCCTGCTGGTACTGTTGCAAACCTGTGGCTCCTGCAGCGCATCTCATCAAACAGAGATTTATTGAGGGGGAAGGGAGGTCACCAAGAAAGCCAAGTCTATATTGGATATGTCATCCTTCTGCAGCTCATTCCCTCTCCCCACTCATTTCATGATTGGGGAAACAAAAGCAGTTTATCCAGCCACGACTTGGAGGGGACACCACCACCTTTCCTCTGATTGATGGAAACAAAAACCCCTTGATTATGCCATGACATAAAGAATGACTCACCTTTGACAAAAAGCTCTGGCTGAGCTGTCTGTGGCTAAAGAGCTACACAAGGCAAGCAAATAGCATGCCTCAGGACAGAATATAATAGCAGCTGCACAGCTTGAGCTGTCTGCATGGCTCCGGAGTGAAGATCTGGTATGCAGCAGCCAGGGTAACCCAGGCATGCCAGTGACACCTGCCCGGACTTAGGCTGTTACCGGATTACTTCTGGGTACCACCAGAGCATTGTTCCCATATGCCCTACCCGTACTGTGACAGGCAGTCTGCCAATGAAGTTTCAAAATCTCCTAAGCCTGACAGAACATCTCAACAACCACGTGGATCTGTGGTTTTATAACCTGCCTTGACATGTGATTTCTTCACCTTATCAGCAGTCGATTTACTCACAGAGGCAACAAACATGCCAAGTCTTAATACCTGCTAAGCATTCAAGCCTGTTACAACTCTTTAATTTCTCCTCATAGGGAGAACAGAGCTGTAGCTGTTTGAAAGAACACATGCAATTGGCTCCGCTCTGCCTTTGCAGGAAGGGGGTTAGGCAAATGATGCACACAGAAGCCCACTTCTCCTTTTAATGCTTGCATGTTGTTCCTCTGCCCTTGTTCCTCTGTCCCTTCAGGACATATTACATCTACACATTGCAATACCTACCCCTTTGTCCTGATATTCAGGGGTTGTTGACCATCAGACTCAACCAGGGCAGAGGTATAAGGGGAAGAAGGACAGACAGAAGGAAGAATTACTTACTTCCACTTTTACCTCCTCTATAATCATATTCACAAGCCAGCTTGAATATTTCAGATTTGTGTCATTTGTTTAAGCACTGCAAGCAGCTTTAGGCACCTCTACACTTGGTGTATTTCTCCTTGTGTGCAATTCCCTTTTCACGCTGCACAGCCTCATCTTCCTAAGGCCTGGTGTTGTGTTCATGAACATGTATTTGGGCCTCAGTGACAGCAAACAAACTCCTCACTATGAGCAGAAATGACCTTTTTTATACCTGTCAAGCAAATGCATGCATTGTTACCTGATGTCAGCAGTAAAATATCAACAGTTTGTGCACTAACAGTTGAACTGCAACAGCCTTCACAGTACTGCAACTGGCACTAGTTTATAATTCTGTACTAATATAATCTGTTAGAAGATTTGAGTGAAAGCCAGAAAATCATCCTTTCTACCAACCACATCTCCCTGAATGCAGGAGTCCTCTGAGCTGAGTTGCAATGAATGGGTTCAGCACGTCTTAGAACCACCTTTGCTTTCAAAACATTTGTGGCTTTGGCCCATACTGTTTTTCAAAATCAGTGCACTGAGAAGACTTTTACAGAAAGAAGGCTAGCCACTTTGAAAGCAACCTGATGGCAATGGGAGAAATTTCTCCCGTATTCTCTCTACGACCGATGCCAAGAGGGTCAGTCCCCTGTCACATTTCACATATTGGCTCAGGTGCTGAAGCGGTAACAGTCTCAGAAAGACTGTGGTGAGCTCAGTACGGCCAGCCAGACATGAAGGTAGTTTTGGGGAATGGCATTATACAGTCATCTGATCTGATTGTGTACTTTACAACCGAGAAGGATCGCTTTTGTTCACGGAAAAGTATTGACTTGTTTTAGTTATGTATTCCAGTGTTAACAGTGGAAACAAAGTCAACCTGAAGATCACATTATCACAGTGAAACAAGTTTATTCATATATAAAACACATCATATGAAAGTCCTCCTTTTTAATACTACTTCCCAAATTAAATATAATAAATGTTAACAGTCATTAGAAAATCATAAATGTGCAATAGTACATTAAAGCTATATTTTTAACACAATTACAGAAAGCCTAAATTCTTGGGGGGAAAAAAAAATCACATAAATCTCAAATTTTAAAATAACCCTTTCTGGCATCACAAGCTAACTCTGAATTGTCAGTAGAGAAAAGTGGTATACTTAACAAATGCTTTCACACATGAAAGCTGCTAACTTAAAAATCTTACAAGGACCAAAGAAGAAAAAAAGAACAATTCACTAATAATCCCAGGTGCCATCCAGAAAAAATGAGAATTATCAAGCTTTAACCTCCAATTCCCATTAGACAGCTGTTTCCAGTTTTCCATAGCGGGATGACATGTGGATTTTCCCTCAAATACTCAGTTCAGCTTACGCTGGATACTAATCTAGGCATCAGTGTTAAAGCAAATCAGGAATGGGCAACTCAAAGAAATGCACACATTTACTTGAAAAATTCTGCAAGGAAATTCCTTTAGAGATAACCCTCTGGTAAACTGGTTTCATGGATTATACCACCTGGACAGCAATAGAGCATCCAAATGAAGTACAATGGAATGATATAAACTTCTACAAGAGACATTTGTGCATCAGTGTAACGCTGAGTGATGCCAAAGATCAAGCTTTCTATTTGCAGGCGAAGTACCATATGGCAAGAGGCACATTAAGCATCCTCCTCCACAGCCCTCACCTCACAAACAGTAGAGTTATGAACAAATTTTCTCTCTGTGGTATATTAATTCAATTTGCATTGCTCCACCAAAATAGGATTGCCAAATGCGATTATCTGTGCAATGGTAAGTGGCAGCTTATGAAGCAAATAACTGACTCAACTCTATTAAATCCATTTAATATATATATTGTAAAGGCTGGTGCATTAATGAAAGAGCCTTCAAAACTCTCCTTCCACCAGTATGAAATTATGAAAATATCTATACAAGACTGGATTAGCTACAATAAAAAGTAACATTAATACCTTATTAAACCCTGGACTTACATTTAGTTTCTTTTCTCTTTTATAAAAAAGAACAGTATTTGCACTCATTAAGGCAATGTCAAACAATCAAATAAAATACATTAAAATTATCTGCCAACAAAAAGAAAATTGAAAGGCATGCTAAAATATCATCTCCTGATCTATGGAGTCAGTGATGACACATGGATATACAAGTACTGCAAAATGAGGATACAATGGCATATCAGTGTGCAGCATTTCATGTTTACTGGGCTTTGTATTAATGGCTTTAATGTCCTCAAGATAAAACTAAAAGGACCCCAGGTTTTGGGATTACGGATTTTTTTTTCTCCCTGGCCTCCAGCTGGTATACTTTCTACAAACTGCCTTTAAAGAGCTAAAGATCAAGAACCTCATGATGAGTTTTCTTTCTGACAACAGTTAGTTATTTCACATTATTTTCTCATATGGACAGCTCTTGCCTGATGCATTCCTACAGATGTATCTCAATCTTATTACTACAAAGTAGCAATTCCATAGAAAATGGCTGGAACCTGCTTGCAACACCTCCACCACAATCCAGGATTTCAGTTCAGCTATCAAACTAGGAAGTCTACTCAAATTAACGAAGGATGAGAACATCAACATTTCTTAATGAGTGCTGAACAGAGGTGAAATTCCCAACACCTAGTTTTATCACAGTCTAAGAACAACTTACATTCAAAGATTTTAATTCAGTGCAGTGCAGTGCCCTAAATCTGCCTCTGACATCTCTCCAGTGCTTATGTGAATTAAGCTGTTGATCTGTGCCCAGTCCCAGAATTTCTGAAATCTAGTAACATCTTCTGTGATTATGGTACTGGTTTTCCACAAAGCGCATGTGTATTCTTCAAAACCCCACCCAAGGACACCAACCCTTTTATTTTACACCTCAGATTCCTAAACCAGGATACTAAAATATTTTTTACCTTCTCCCCTTTTTTACTCACTGTCTCATACTACCTCAGCTGCCTTTACTCTCAGCCAAGGCTGCCAAAGCAGTTCAATCACAAGCAGGGTCCAGCACTGGTGCAGTTTACTTTGATGTGTCATTTCCCAGCTTAGGGGGAATAATATGGCTCATCCTCCACTCAGGACTGAATAATCATTATGGAATAATGTGAGCAGGTTTAAACTCTACTACCTCGTGACTGTTCTGTGAATTAACCACAGACATCAGTCACCAGTAAAAACTTGGCTGTGTCCTTTTTCAATACAGTTAGAAAGCAATGTCCCTGGCAAGATCACTAGCTGATAGGAAAAAAAGTTTTTGAAAAGGGTTGATGACTGGATTAACTATCAATTCTGTGACTCACATAAGAAAGGACAGTTAGTAAAAGGTCAGGCAATTTTTCATCACAGCAGAAAAAGAATGATTCCTTATGTTTTTCACATGCAAGCCTTCCAACTGGAAACAGGCTGGAGAATCAAATATCACTTGCTTTCTGTAAGTTGTTGGTATTACCACCTCAAGCTCAATGAGGTCTTCTTTGGGGGTTTTTTTTGCTCCCAGTAAGGCTTAAAAGTCTCTTCTAGAACTGAAGGACGGAAAGCATTTATGCTAGTTGTTCAGCCTATCCATTCATAAACTCAGTTTGCTCACCTCTACACAATAAGGCCAGAAGTCTGCTGCCAAGGAGAAGCTGCGATGTCTGCAACATAAATGACGTCTGCAAGGGGATTTCACTATAAATCTATCAGTAAACTGTATAGCCAGGGAAAATGAGACTCTGGTTTCAACACCAGAAGTCTTTGAAAACAAACCAGGCAAGTTGTAGCATGTCACTGAAAAAATTATGAAGTGATACGTAATTTTAAGACACTGTGGACTAGTAACCCTCTTTGAAATAACACATTCCATTTGGCACAAAAGGACATTTTTACAGAAGATGGGTTACAACTCCTCAATTTTGTTACTGAATATACATTGGAGCTGCTTTTACATATACTGTTGTTGTATTATGCCTAATGAACAGCTCGACAATCAGAGTAGACCACTACCTCCCAATTTGTTCCCAGAATGACTCTTTCAGCAGGTATACAAGGAATAAGCACCACAGAAGTTGTCCTTGACAGCTTTCCCTACACTACCGAATTTCATCGCTGGAAGAACCTCTTTTCTGTGCTGCCTGAATATGCACGCAAGATGGATCAAGTAAGTGAATATGGCCCAGGGTTAAAGTCTCCTTCCTCTATGAACATCTGAAGAGCTCATTTGGCAGATGCCACCCATTTCAAAACTGGGATGCATTATTATTCCATTGATGGCACGTAACAATGGGATCAAAACTGCCCTTCAAAGACAAAAAGAAAAGCTGGCTACCAGTGACAGAACTAACATGAAAGATGATCACATTTATGAATGGATATAGATGGAGTGGCAGGAAATAACAGTTTTCCTTAGAAAATACTACTGATACTGTTTAATGAACATCTCTGCTTGCAAACTGACTATAAAAGTATTCTTCTATACAGCCAAGTTCCTTCCTCCTAGCCTTCTTCAATGAATAAAACAGGGTGGCGAATAAAATAGGGTGTTACTATCACCTTATACCTACTGGAGATAGACCTCAAATAACATAGAATACGAGGCTATTTTCTGCCTGGTACAGCCTCAGTAGAAGTGACAACCACATTCAAACTGCAAAATGACTGGAAAAATTTGACTTGATCAAAATCAGACTACAGATTAAGTATGAACTGCTGGTAGCTAGAAAAGCTACCAGGTTACTTGAAAACAAAACAGATTACATGTAGAACACACTGACAAGAAACAAGCAACTGCAAGAGCTGCCAGAGCAGCTATCTTTCAGAATAGAAATGCACTTTAAATGAAACTGTACTATTGTGCCTTCAGCACAGTTAATGCATAATAATAGGCTTTTGAATCCTTTCTACTTCAGTAAAAGCTGCAGTATGGCTCATTTAAAACCAGCTGTATTGGCACACACCATTCTTTTTCCCCAAATGCATGGAAAAGGAAATTAAATTCAGTATTTAAAAAAATACATATTTTTACTGTTTTCTGATACCCAATCCAAGTCGGGATTTTAACCATCCAGAAAAAGTGTGTTACTCTCCAAGTTGAAACAGCACAAAAACTGTAGATGATATCTTCTACTGGGCAAAGATTAAGTTAAACAATCTGGTTTTCTAGAAACAAATGGGCACGAGGTAGCAGAGCAAAAGCAGACTTTAAGTCAGGCCTACAGAGACCAAACAGAGAAAGGCATAAAAGAAAGTCAGGCATGGGTATTGTTTGAACTTTCTTTACTAAGAAGTTTTTTTTTTCTGGATATAGAAGGAAAATGCTGGAAGGCAGCAGTAAAAAGACCTACTCAAACATTTATTCCACCCCCTGCCAATTCACGATTATTTCCAACAATGAGTTTTCTTGTGCTTTGTCCAAAAAGTGCCATCAATCAAGAGGGAACAGGTAAAATACAAAGATATAATAATAAGGCAGAGGAAGCCCCTCAAGGCTGTTCACTAGGTGACCTTTCAGGGGCCACAATTCCCAAGAGGGTTCAGCACAGGAAAGACAAGATTTTCAAGGAACTCATCTCACCATGGACACCATGCCCAGCCCTTACAAAAATCAGACTGTTGATGCCACAAGCTGAGATCAGCTGATTAATTCTCTGAATTTTATTTTTATTTTTGAAGGAACTGAATTTATTAATTAACTGAATATTAAGTTCTCAGAAAAAAAATGCAACAGTGTTAAAAAACATTGGATCTATAATGAAGCCTGGTTTTGGGGTCAAGTGTTTAGGATAATTTTTGTTCCATGTACCCCTTGGTGCTTTGAAAAACTCATTTTCATATGGATAAATTGAAGCACAACAGTTTCTCCCTGTGAGCCATGCTTATGTGGTATAGCCAACTCTCATTACTTTGTTGTAAACCATGTGATATTTGTTTTTTACTTTTCTGGAAGCCAAGGTCCTGGAATCATGTAATTATGTAAGAACATCAGCTTTCATTTAAAACAAAAAATCTGCTTCTAGCCTTTGTGTTTGTGGAAGAGGGCTGAAGCCCAAAAATCTAAAAGACTTACAAAACCCAGAAGACAAGAAAAAGGAGACCCAGACTTGTTGTTTATCTTTTAAACAAACTTCACAATTTTGCAGGGCCAGGTTTACACTTTCTGAGCACACAGCATTACTCCTTAGTTCATACACTTTAGCAATGATATAAAATGATGCCAATATGTTTCGTACACCATAGGCTAAAGCCTACTTCACCTTTTCCACACAAGTAATCTCATCTAAGGCAACCAAGATTTAACCCTCCAGCTCCTATGTCATGATTCATTTACTAGATAAATATTTTTTCAAATGGCACATTTGCACATTTCTGTGCTCTTTTCCCCCAGACAACATCTCTTGGGGAATTTTCATCTCACTCTAGAAATTCAGTAAGGAGCTGTAAACACTAATGGGGTACTTCAAGAATTATCTCTTTTCAGTCCTAGCCTCTACTACATATTTCAGCAGCCTCACATTTGATATGAAATCTGGTAAGTAAAAACCAGCTACATAAAAGATTTGGAAACTTCCACATATTTAGCAGCATCTTAAGTGGTACTTAAGATTTGAGGGAAAGAAAGTGACTTTTTTTCCTAATTGCATAGTAATTATTCCAGAATAAGAGTAATCTTAATCCAGAATAAGGGCATACAGCAGGAGAGTGCACTGCTGGAAGGTTAAAAGATAAACATTACAATAATTCTACAATCTAAATTTACAGTCCTTCACACACCGTTTTAATCCATGAAGAAGTCTATTCCATGATTATTTAGTATCTGTAAATAAATGTTGCAGTGAAGCTCATACCAATTCACATAAGGAAGGAGAGACATAATCTTCACTTTGAGCAGTCCATATGTGAAGCTGAGTACAAGGCCAAAGGCCACAGAAGTGAAATTAGCAAAAGGAAAGAAAGAGGGGGGGAAAAGGTACATTTAGTGATGTCACAGCTCAATCATGAAACATTAGTACACGTTTTTTTTAGACTTCAGAAGTTAAGTACAGAAGAACGCATAGTTTAATATAACACACATCTCTTGCATCTGGCCAGGTCTGCTACCAATAATAGGGGAACTGCTGTCACACAAGCTGCAGCACATACAGTACAAGGCCAGCTGGAAGCCTGAATATATAGGTCATAGCTGGAGCTTCTGCTTCACTGCTGCTGGTACCACAGCTAGTTCACTTAAACTCAGCTATTTCTCCATTACTGCAAAAATCCTCCAGCTGTAACTTTGGAGTGTTGCTTTCTAAAAAGAAGCATCACACTGTCACAATCCTGCATGCATGTACATTGTCTGAAACCAAGTCAGAGATCAGCACTTCTCATGCCAAAGCAGCCATCAGAAGTGCAAACAATTTAAAGAGTGCTAGCAGATTTTTTTTTAATTTACTTCCAAACTTCACTGGCTATCCAGCAAATTGATGAAAGTGGTACCTAAAGTCCTCTCCAGCTTACTCTGCACCGTTTTACAACACAGCATTACATATAGACTATGGGGTAACCCTCTGCAGAAAATCCAAAATCAGCACATCAGAAATGTATTTGTACCCAATGGACATTTACACTTGGCTCAACAGGCACCAAACTACATTGTCTGACCCTGAGAGGCCAGAAAGGTACATTTATCTGAAGTCTCAGAAAGACACCCATGGGAAACAATCACTGCCTATAAATATCACTGAGGTAACTAGATAAATGAAGACAGGGAATTATGGAGAGTCTCAGAACATGGTAGGAAAAGAATCAGTGTCTGAAATCTAAGGAAGGAAAAATCTTAGTTAAATAAATGCACTAAATTCTTAACAACAGGAGAAATAAGAAAATTACATACTCATCTAATCAGTAGCAGGTAGCAGGTAATTAAGATAGATTATAAAGCACTTTCTGAGACCACATACAGCAAATTAAAAAAAATCCCTAGGAGCACCATCTAAAATATTCCTAAGAAGCATCACGCCAAGATGGTGCACAGCAAAATACATGTAGTTAGAAATAGCTGATGCAAGGGATCTTTTTTAGTCTGGTCTGGAGGAAGCTAGTCTCTGGTGTTACCCACATTGTATTTTACAGTGCCACTCAATGCAGTAGGACCACACAAGGTACAACCAACTGCAAAACATACAGAATGCCTTCACACCTGCCCATATAGGAATAATACTGCATTACTCTTCTTACTTAAAATAAGCTTGTATCATCTTCATCTCACTGCATCAGGTATTTCTGAAAATGTTTTTGCTCTCCTACCCCTTGTTTATATGAACTGAAGAGGAAAATCCACCTTCCTAATATATATTAGAAATACAGAGGGGAAAAAATATGTGTATGTATATATATATTGTTTACATTCTCTCTACATATATCTATTTAGGTTTGCCTCAAACTGCTAGTTGAAAAAAACCTGCCATGCAGAAATAAGGTGGTTGCTTGTATTCCTGCTGTGCACCAGAAAACAGAGCCAGAATCACAGTAAGAAATCCGATAGAATATGACTGCAGGAGCAGAAAAGTGCTGAAAGACCAGTGTGGTCACAAAACCAAGAAATGTGGACTAGGACAGCAAGTACTCAAACACAGCAGAGCCTCACCACAAACTTCATCTGCTTGCAGCTGATATAAGGAGAGCAGAGGAAGAGTCATGGCTTTAAACCGCTGATCTGATCTATCATATCTCACCTTCTCAGAGCGCCATCCCTAACATTTCAAAAGTTATTTATATGCCCATTTTGGATTACTAAATATATTAACTTAACTTATAGTGCCACTGTGTCATGTAATACCAATCTCTTTTACAGCCAGAGGGAAGACTAAGTATAGGAAAATGCCTCATACTGTTTGTACCTCCCTTCAACAGCCTGGCTGAATGTAGCTGATGAATGCAGCAAGCTGACTGACCTGTCTGTGTAATTCCATTTACTTGGATTCAAGAATTTGCAAATCAGTTAAAAATGTCAAGGGACATTACCAGATAAGTAGCATTTTTCTAGTCTTTTGTTCTGTGAAAATGCTGCTTCTGTTACCTTGCAATCATCAAATACTGGGCATAAAATGTTGTACCTGGTTTGTGAAACAGTAAGGCTTTGTAAACTCTTCTTGCTTCATAATGGATTACACCTATTAAAATCCTTAACTTGAGCATGGCAGTGCTTCGATTCAAGTTGGCTAGCCTGTCAGAAAGCACCAGTTACAGCTTACATTAGCACATCTCATCAGCCACTAGCACAATCACTCTGCAGTCATTCAATCACTGTGTGAAGCTCTGGAGTTATTTTCCAGTGCAGTTGCCCTCATCTATGTTAAACTAATCCGAGATAGATTGGTCAAGTTAATTTTACAGTAAAGACACAGGCTGAATGACAGAACATGATTTTCCCAACTGCACAGCGTAGTTAATGCCACAGCTGGGAATGATACATACCAGTTTGGTTTCCAGCAGTTGTTCCATCCACTAGACAAACCTCTTCCCATTCTTACTGTGAAAGCATATATATTGTGGTTTAATACAAGACTGGGCAGTTGACCAAGTAACAGCTTGGCTTTTTCAGTTCGGTTTGGTGGTTTTTTCTCAATTTAACAGTTGGGAGATTTTGAAATGTGTCTGCAGATGAATCAACAGCTTAAATGGTTCAGTGAGCAAAATAATTGTATGGATTTTTTTTTTCCCCAACATGGAGATTTTAACATATTTGCACTTGGCAGACACAACAAATTTGAGTAAAACTCATTTCTCATTTCAGTTCAATTTCTGTTCTCTTTAACTCTCATTTCTCAACCATATTTCTGCTGAAAGGCCAATATTGAAATTAAGAAGCATAGCTCTACAAAGTTAATGGAGCTTTGCTGATTTACATCAGCTTAAGATTCCAGCCCACATATTTTTCTTTAATTAGAAAGGTTAGGAACCATAAACAGTGTAAACACTGGAAGTTTTTCTCAAGTATGAGTTTAGAACTAGACAAAAGAATTTTGAAGTTGAAAAAATGTGTGAATGATGCATTTCAACAAAGACAGAAACAAATTTTTCATGGCATTTCATAACAACCAGAAGGCACAAACCAAGGACCTATATTCCATAACAGGCTATGAGTGCTGTGTCCTATAAGGTCATCAGCACTAATCCAGCCCACCAGTTACAGAAGTTACTATTAATATCAGTCCCATTTCAATTAGACTTCTTGGGTTTTGAGTCAGGCACCTATTTAAGTACTCTGATAAAGTTCCTGTGATGATCTTATCTAAAAAAAAGTCACCACAGAAAAACATATTTGCCTTTGCAGTTTATTTCACTGAAGACAGTTACAGAAGCTGTAACTAAACAGCAAAACCACATTCTACCAGACTACAGTACTATTTACACTGAGGAGTAATTATAAGGAATTATCACTGGTAGGCAAAACAAAATCTTAGATATTGAGAAACACATGTTGACATTTTAGCTATTAACTACAATCAATAGCACTTTTCTAATGGATTCTCACAAGTAAGGTTAACAGAAGTCCAGTTTATGCAGCTACTGTAAAGACATCACAGACAAAATAAAGCCGAGCTACCACACAGGCTCTGCTAAACGTTCAGAACCAGCAGGTACTGCTTTCTACACAACTGATGGGGAAAAGTACTGAGACATCTACATCAGACCGGGCTCCTTATTCTGGTTTTAATCTAGGCATTGTGGGCACTATGGTCCCCAAACTGCATGGTGAACCAGTGGTAGCCCTGGATAGACACGATCTGAATTACAGATTCACAGATTGGTAGGGCTTGGAAGGGTCCTCTAGAGATCACCTAGTCCAACTTCCCTGCTAAAGCAGGATCACATAGAGCAGGTTGCACAGGATCACATCCAGGCAGGTTTTGAGTATCTCCAGAGAAGGAGACTCCACAACCTCTCTGGGCAATCTGTTCCAGTGCTCTGTCACCCTCAAAGTGAAGAAGTTTTTCCTCATATTCAGATGGAACTTACTGTGTTCCAGTTTGTGCCCATTGCCCCTTGTCCTATCACTGGGCACCATTGAGAAGAGTCTGGCCCCTTCCTCTAGACCTCCACCCTTTAGATATTTATAAGCATTGGTAAGATCCCCTCTCAGTCTTCTCTTCTCCAGGCTAAACAGACCCAGGTCTCTCAGCCTTTCCTTATAAGGGAGATGCACCAGTCTCCTAATCATCTTCTGGTACTTAGGCACTCTCTTAAAAAGTGAGGGCAAAAGAGCTGCCACACCTAAGACAAATTCCTTGTAGAAAGGAATTGGAATATAACTCCTTAAGGAAGCAAGGATAATGTCTGAGTATTAGAGAATTCTAGTCATATACAGTAATATACACTGGTAACATTCCAGGTTAAACCTTACTCCTTTTTCTTAAGGGATGCTGGGGCAATTAGGAATGTGATTGCAGACTGAAATAAATTCAATTATTTGTGGAAATACTTGGAACATAGGAGAACATCAGAGGACTCAGAGACATAAGTTGTGTTTCACACTGCAAGTGGCCTGCCCTGGTTTTCAGATGAGGCACTCAACACTTAAGATTGGGCTGTAAATGGTATAAATGTAAGGAAATGACAGATTTTGACACATACAGTAATAACTGTAGACCTTAACAAATACCAGCAATATATAGTAATGACAGAAAAGGCTGCAGCCAAGGAGGAGTGATGGGGTACTGTCCATAGGGCTTCTTTGCCACCACATCAAGTGGGAAGAAATTTGTCTGAAAACCAAAAGCAGGCGTAGCTTCTGAGAAAAGGAGGATGGCACAGCTGTGCCAGCAGGCTGAGGAGGTGGCAGTGGCAGCTGGAAGAAGCTGAGGAGGGGATGGTAATTCTCTAAAATTAACATTTAAAGAAGGAACAGTGTGCCCATGAATAACTGGCATGAACAATCACAAGATGAGTTGAATTTTTTCCTACTAATAAGTACAGCCACATAAAGGCTTCAGAACATTGACTAACCTTCAGTGAACAAAGGGACTATTAAAAGTAGTGACAGCAAGAGCACTGTAAGAAAACTAGATATAGCATACAGAATAATGTCAATGCCTAGAGAAAAAAAATACATACACAGACTTTACAAAGTCACATTTCCCCACACATTTGATATGTGATCAAATATTTTATTTTCCCTCAAAAAACCCCCCACCCACTTGGCATAGCTCTGGGTTAAGGGATACACACTGCAGGAAGGAAGGGTTTGGAGGAGATTCCACAAAGCCAGTTTACATGCATTTGGCTTAAATGCCAGCTGCACTTCTAGTAAGCCTTTAAATACTACCATACCAACATCCTAGAAACATGAAAGTGAGATCACAGGCCTGTATATGTTAAAAATAATTAAAGTAATAGCCTAATTTTGCAAGCAATTTCCTACAATTCAAATGCGACAAAGTAGAGCTGCAAATCAGTTCACACAAAAGTCATGCCATCATTATGGCATGTTCCCCTCTTGTTAGGAGAAGCTGAAGTACTGGATTATCTTCACAGCATTCTTAAAATTCATTATTATATATACACTCTTTGTAAAAGGTATGTACATAATAATACAACTAAGCACAATAGTTAATGTCATTTAAAAAAAAAGAAATCACGGACAATACTACACAGGATGAAGAGATTACTGATAAGGAAATTGCTATGGGAGTAAAATGTTTTAGGGAAAAAATAGCATGTAATGGGGACAAAATCAAAGGCTTTTTACAAAGACACAAAGAGCTAAGAAAGAGAGGACTGAAACAAATGCAGAGCATACAGCATGAAGTAGATAAAGTAAAACGAAGAGTGGGAAATTACACAAAGCATGCACAGTAAGGAATAACTACTGAGAGGCAAAATGATGTACCATTTTTGACTAAATATTCAGGGATGTGCTAATGAGATATGAGGATATCCAGGAAGAAATGCCTGAAGGTTCAAGATCTGAGAACAGAAAAATGTGTGAGAAGCAGGCACAGATACGCATACTTGGAAATTACCAATAGAAAAGATAGGATTGAACCCATCAGAGCAAGGCTGAAGATGTTATGAAGAAGAGAAGGCAAGAGAAAGAAGAAACACGAATTATGCCGAGAGAAAAATTAAAAGGAGGCCAAGGAAACTAGGAGCAAAGCAGAAGATATCCAATAGAGCACAACACCAAAGAAGAAGAGGGAAGAAAGAGAGGTAGTGACAGTAGTATGAGAGGAAGCATACAAATGGCAATTGTCCCACATATTTCATTAGGAGTGAATCTGGGGGAACCACAGATGTTCAGAACATTTTAACCAAAACAGTCAAACTGTAATTCCCATCAAAGAACCCACAAAAATAAATAAAATATAAAGAGCCTGATCAAACATCTTCAGCCAAGTACAACTTGCAGTTTAGGGCAGGTAATCTGCAAGACTTCAATAATTTGCAATACTGAATTCTAAAACACAGTAAAGTAAACTCAGTAGTATTTACTTAAGCCAAATTACTTTCATCATAGCTTTCCCCTGAAAAATGGCTGTACATTTGGCCCAACTCAACATTATTTTTCTTTAGATTTAAGAATCTTTTCTCTGCCAAAATCTAAATTACTTTTTGGCTGACATTTAAAGAGTATTAATTAATAAACTATAACAGTCAGGCTACTATTTTATTCTAAACTCAGGCAATACCCTGGTACATAACCTTGAATAAACCCCTTGGATTCAGATAATCTGTTTCTCTTCTCACCATTTTGTCTCTTCTGATGATTGGGATACAAAGAGGTTTTACAACTGAACATTTGGTAAATAACAGCATCTACATTAAATGGCAAGCTAAAAAATTACTTTCCTTGTTATCAGACATAAACATACCAGTAAGAATAAAGAACACAATTTCAAGACATCTACTGAGATGTAGGGGACCTGGATCATTTAAATATTTGCTAGTTGGAATTATTTCCAACTACTGAAGCTATTATTTCAATCTTTGTACCTTTTAAAGCTTAGTTAACAATATCAAACAGACACGAGTTAGCTCTGTTTTTCTACTTTTGATATATGTGTCTATATGTGTGTATTATTTCAGTGATTTTGCTGGAACTATTTCAGACTTCAGTGATACCAAAGATAGCGGTCTCAAGATTTTGTGTCTTTCTTCAATAGAAATTCGGCAAAGGGAAAAAATACACTGTAATATGAGCACTGGCTGTGCAGAGGCACAAAATAGCCATTGTGGTCTCAGAGAAAACAATTTTAGACAATGCTATGTTTCATGTTTTGAAGTGTCAAACTCTACAAACTCTGAGACTACCTGATCCTGTTAGCAGCTGCCTTTCCACTAGCAAAAAGAATCACTGAATTGCAGCAGCAAAAACAGCACTGCTTTTTATCAGGTGAGTTGAAGCAGACTCTGACCACACTGAGTAAAAAATAGTTGAATGAACTGGAAGCATCCTCTTCCACTGGGACTTCCCTGAATTGCATAACCAGGCAAAACAGCATGTTAGCTCAGGTTTGAAACACCTGTGCTACCATGTACCAGTAAACCCCCACTTAACTCAATTCACTAATACATTTTCCCTCTCCCATTCAACCATATAAATTATGTAACCCTCCTGAAGGGAAAATAGAAAAAGAAGAATTTCATCAGCTGAGATCAAATTGAGTTCAATGTAAAATAACTTGCACTCTTTAACTTTTATTAAAATATAAAGCAAGCAATATAATGGGTTACCGGAAACATATTAAAAGACAGTGCTGTGCTGAACAGCCATACTTGAAAGCAAGTCTGTATCAAAATAAGAAAGGAAGAACCCAGCATTAGGGGTAAGGTGTAAATTTTTAAAGATCATCAAATATCACTTTCAAAGTTCTAACTATTAGAAATCTTGCAATTATGTTTACAAAGAAACAGCCCCTAAATTCCATTATAACACTGATTCAAATAAAACTTCAGGGGGTGGGAGTTATGTAGAGTGGGAGTTTTAAGACCTGAATCTGCTATACGAGTGTTTGTTCCAGTTCTTCCCAAAGGACAATGAATCTAGATGACCCAAAATTTTTCTTCCAGCCCTATGTTTCTCTGACTGGAGGTGCAGAAGCTCCATCTTGCTGATTTATTCAAGTGCAGGTGCCCCAAATGAAGTCTGAGCATCATGATCATAGATGCCTATTTCTAAGTAACTATCCAACCTGGCCATTTGCTGTCACTTCTCCAGCTCTCCGTTTCACATATCCATCTTGCCACCCATGCTTACCTCAGCCTCCCACTCTTTGCACCAAACTTGCTCTCAGCCCTATTTAAATTGCAGTTCTAATCCACAGCCTTCCTGTCTCAGGTCTAGCACTCACAGAACCTTCTTGCATCTCAGTCACTTTCCTATGTTTTATTTTAGGCCCTAATCTGGGGAAGCACCTTAAAGCGTGGGTAAACATGCTTTCTCGAATAAGGATGGGCGTTAATACATGCTATACTAAGGCAAGATTTGGGGCTGCACTTCCTGTTGAAAGCTAGGGTTTTTTTCTCAGTTGTGATAAATATCTTTCTAGGTATCCTGTTTGGCATCTTGTAAACTTACAGACCACTAGAAATAACGAAGAGGAGGGTTTCAGGTTCCTTTTCATTTACTGAATTAGAATGTGTTCAAAACTGGTTATAAAGCACAGCTGTAAGAAAACAATAAAAACTGTACAGGGTTTTGGTTTGGGGCTTTTTATTTTAAGAGACTGTTGGCAAGAGCAAGGGTATAGAACATTTTCCTATATATTCTTCCTAGTCTTTTCAGTATACAGCTCTCTTCTGTATTACAATATAGCCCTAAATAACTAATAATTCCCTCTTCTCCTTCTATTCCCATCTTTTAAAAGTTCTCAAAAGCAGTTATTTTAAAGTAACTCTGGTCACAACAGGATACAGAAGGACTGAGATAAACAGCTTTTATCCCCTGCAATGAAAGGAAGCAATTAAGAAGCCAGAAGCATCATTCTCAGTCTTATAAAACCACAGCACAAAAGAGGAATACTTAGCAGCAAAAGAATGAAGAAGTTAGGAAGCTCAGATTCCATGATACTAGAGGAAAAATGTCTAAAAGTCTGGTTTCCATGAGCAGGGTAATACAAGAGATACTACACTCAGTGGGTCTAACAAGAAATTCCATTAAGACTCTACTTTGAATGTAGAAAAGTAAAATAAACAACTTAAACATTTCTAATGTGCCAGTTACCTTAGAACTCAATTGCAAATGTTATATAAACAAGAATAATTATCTCCAGCTGAAAAATTGCCATACTGACAGTCTAAGAGTTCAGCTTCTAGCATGGTATGTAAAGAAGCAAAGAGACTTCCAAAATTTTTGGAGGTTGATCCATTTCTTCCTCAAAAAAGGAACAAAGGAAAAATAAAGTCTATAAAATATGAGAATAAAGTGATAAAGAAGAAAGAAAGAAAAGAGATGATGGTACAATAAACAGAATCTTGGAAAAACATTCCAGTCATGAAAGGTGTGATTAGTACTACCCGGCTGCATATGATGCACTTTTTTCTGAGGTTTCTATGGCTATCTGATAGAAGGCCAAAGGCAGACCTTCCAGCACTTTCTAGGTGCTTAGAAGAAATAATTTCTATTAATAGCTAATATATGTGAAATTCAAACCAAATGTACCGCTTGCAAAATGAGGTAGTCAAACTGAATATTAAGAAATCTATTCTTTCAGAAATTTCAGCCCAATAACTATGCTTCAAGAATAATCTCTAATATAAGATCAAGCCTCAAAACGAGTCCCTTACTGCTTGTACTATTCCTTTTTGAGAGAATCTGGAATAAAAATTAAAGTGCCAATGCACAGTTTATCTTCCTAAGAAAGCATTAACTTGCTAGGGTAAGAATTGCAAAGCTTATGTATTACAGCACCACCTGGTGTGGCTTGCCATGGATACAAATTATAACTGGACAAAACCTACCAGGTCATCTAATTTACCTGTCAACAAGTGCAGAATTCATCACTATAGCATAACTTTGGTGCTTTTCATTTTCTTTTCCATTTTAGATTATTCATTTTGGAAGACATAATTCATATCTAATCAGATTTCTGAACAAGATTTGATACATAAGTGGCTCATAAAATTCCAGTTACAAGACTGATGGTTCAATTTTAATTAACAAATAAGTTGTTGGTGAATCCTATGACTTCCCACATCATGGTGTCTGTCAAGCAAGCAAGAAAACATGCCACTATTTTCTTAGAAATTTAACTTTAGTAAGTGTTTCAAGCAGAAAAATGGGGAGTCTCAATATGAAGACATGAGGTGGATTAGCAAAGATCAAGATACAAAGCAGCATGACCCCTCAAATCCTATGAGAGAAGGTCTTTCTATCAGGTGATGAAGGGGCATTCTGCTGAGACTACATAGAGGACTACACAGCACACTTAACGCCATTGTGCTTAGCTGTTTACATACTTAGCTGCTTGACAAATTATAAAAGAGAAATTAATTCTTTCGTTATTCTGTCAATATATAGATAGCCTTAGCAAAGCATGCCTGGAATACTGTAAAATGTCTAGGTATCTGGGTCACAGGCACCCTATGCATTGCTTTATAAAGCGTTCCGTTTCCCCTTACTTTCTCTGCTAAAAAATAAAAGTTATTGTATGACATACATAATCCAAAAAGCAAAAGGCCTTATTTACCTCTTGTGCTGTCATAAATGAAGAATAATTGCATGAAATCCAATAGAATGTGAACTGGTGTACATTAGCAGAAAATCTACCCCAAAAGCTTCTATTCCATCAGCCAGACCTTTTTCTTGCCAGAGACAAGAAATGAGTTGGTGTGCTTAGCTACACTGATTCTCTTTAACGTGCAGATATCAGAGTACTCATGTTTATTTTTTGTCTCAGGTAGGGAGGTGCATCTCTGGCTAGGTACAGAACAGCTAGCATCTGTCTAGTCACACAAAAGTGCTGAAATTTAGAACAGACCATAGAAATCTTATTTAATCCTACCAAATTCTGGTGTCTAAATATTCTGTAAAACTGATTTTTGTGTATATGGTAATCCAATGTCCTCCATTCTGCAAAGAGAAGAGCATTTTCACAACAAATCACAATACAACTTTCATGAATACACTGGCATATCTCACTATAACCTGGCATATCTCACTATAAATGTTTACGAAAGAAAAGGTGAAACTAACACTGAAGGATGGATGCAGCTGCTTTCTAAAACACTGAATAGTAACATTATCTGCATTCTTGCTATCTCATTGTCATGAGTTTGGATAAAGGCCAAGCAACTTGCAGGCAGGCCTTTCTTTACAATCAAAAAAAGCTTGCTAAGTTTCTAATTACCTCTCAAATTCTGCCAGACACTTGGCAATTTTTAAATAGTTTTTTCTAATTGCAATGCCTTACAAAAAGGAATCTGATAAGCTAAATCACTTCCATAGGTTCTGAGTCTGTATGCAAAAAAGCTTGTGCATACACATCACCCATTGTCCCATAAGATACCCCCTAAAAGCAGACTGAGTATTAACACTGTCACTCAAGCTGAAACAGCCTAAAGGATCCAGTACATTTCCTTTATTACAATTTTAATTTTGAAGATCTGTTACCCAAAAGACACCACCTGCCAAGTTCTTCTGAAATACAGAGGGGTATGTTTCAATGGAAGAAAAAGCATGAATGTTAGTCACAAATACACACAATGCCTAAGTGGTAATTGAAAATTCATTTTGCTGTTTGCTTATGTCCTTCATTTCTCATTTTATGTGTATACAAGTCATTAAAGTTTCCCTTAGGACTAGTCTACGCTTATTTTTTCAGCTTCTTTTCTTTGAGGTTGAAAGTATGCATTGCCAGAACATCATCAACTGCCAGCAATTAAATTAGGTGAAACAACATCAGGCAATTTTGAAAATCATTTTCAAAGAAACTACTCCCTCTGCAAGAAAATTAAGTGAGCAAAATATCTGTAAACCCTTGTCAGTATCCTGAAAAACTAATTAGGTCTATGCTTTTGATAAAGTAAGCTGACAAGAACCTTTCACCTCTTCTCTAAGATCCAATTTGCCTTGGAAATTTCTAATTTCTCTTTTGGTGTGTTACATGTGATTCATCCAAATACAAAGCAAAAAAGAAAAAAAAAAGAGAGAAAAGCAAAGATCAAGTGCTTTTGGACTTGTACTAATGAATAATGGATATCATTATTCCAACTATAGTATAAATCTTCTAAATCTAAACTTTCATGCCTAACAGTTTATCAAACATACCTTCAAAGTTACCATAAAAATAACTCAAGGATACTTTTTTTACCAAAAATAGTACAAACTGCCAGAAAAGTGATGATATCTATTCTAAATGATGACATCTATTCTACTTAGCTATCACCAGAATCAAAACTTTTACCTAATAACACCAAATATGTGCAAAAATAGGTTTAGAGAAATCTCACGGTCCTTTGGAACTGCTCAACCTAGAAGGTGTCCAGCTTGCTGTGGTATAATGTTTTGCCTACTTATTTAAGCTAGTCTATATGAAACACCTTGGTGACTCTTAGCACACTGGGAAAAATGCCTTCCAGCTTACCCACCACTACTTTTGATGTTAGAAGGGAGAAAGCAAACCATTTAGTCTATTATTAGAATTACATTCTTCATTTGTGAGCTGTCCTGCTTCAGGAAGGCTGAAATCTTTCAACAAAAAGACTCAACTGGGACTCGTCCAAGAATCTGAACATCTGCAGTCCCCAAAAATGAAGAGGCAGTGTGCCCATTTTCTCAGTTACTCTTAAATTTAATTTCAGGGTGTTTCACCATTTCCTAAGAACCAAGTAAAAAAAATTAAAAAAAAA